>VZTB01008558.1:6143-22540 GCA_013397245.1 Thryothorus ludovicianus | reverse complement strand
CGCCCCGGGCGCGGCTCCCCCGGACCCGCCTCCCGCCGCCGCGGGCGAGGCGCCCTCCGATGGGGATGAGGATGGGGATGGAGATCGGGATGGAGGTGGGGGTGGGTTCCCCAGCCCGTGCAGATCGTATCCCGGCTCCCCAGCCGGGTCGGGGCGCTGGGCTGTCCGCTCAGGAATCGGAGAGGGGTGCATGTGACTGTCACCCGCGCTGCGCCCCGCCCGGGGACATCGGCGCTGACCCAAAGCCTCCCCGTCTCGCAGGGATCCCATCACCCTCTCTCCAGTGGCCTCTGTTTTAGGGTGGGGGGAAAGTGTCTGTGTGTAAACCCTGGAATTCGGGACTTCACATATATTTTTTTGTCTTTCTGGCTTTGCAGAAGGCAGTGCTTCCTCAAGACGTCAAAACCAGATCTGAGCCCATTCACAGCTCATGAAAATACTTTGTACTTCCTCTTGCTGTGCTGAGGGTTAAATGAGGTTAAAGGCGCCAGAATGGCTGTGCGGCGCTTCGTTTCTCCCTTCCCCAAAAGCCAGTCTGTGCGTCATTTACAGCGAGAAAGCAAGAAAAACAAAACAAAACAAAAAGCCTACAAGTGACAGTATTAGAAGTACAGTACAGAAATACCTGTTCATTTGTTCAAAGCAAACTTGCTTGCTGAGTTCTTTAAATGTGAAAAGCTGTGATGCTGACCACAAAGCCATCACAGCTCTGTGCCAGTGAACCTGAGAGTTCGCAGCTGCGTTCTGCCTCGGGCAAATGTGTTGAGGAGAGCTGTGTGCTCCGAGAGGTGTGATTCTCATGAATAAGGCAAGTTTGCTGCGAAGTGGAATGGTTTGGTGGAGCTGTGAGCATGCAGGGCCTGCTTCTGCCTTGACCCTCTGGCTCGTCACTCCCTCCCAGAGAGCACTCCAGCGCAGCATCACTTCCATGATTTAACTTTTTCACTTTACCCAGGCTGCATCCAGATGTTCTTGAATTGTTCTTTTCTTGGTCTGAAAATTCCAAATTGTCTAGTTAGAAAATAATTCAAGTGACATACTTAGTCTATTAAAAGGCTGTGTGTCTGTTGCTGTAGCACATTTAGCACAGCTACCCTTACAGCACCCAGCTTAGTAGAACACTGAGCTGCTGGCTTGCATTTTTTACCCGCAAGTCTCAAAGTACCTTTTAAAAGAAGTAAATAGCATTGCTCCACTTTCAAGCGGGAAGAACAGTCACATGGAAAACTTGAACCAGAAGAAAGAACTGAACCTCAGATTCCCAGCTAGCAACGTAATGCCCCCTTTTAATTATTTTTCTGGGGCATGCATTCTGACTGCTTTATAATGGTTGTGGCTTGAACTGGGTGCTTTTGCAAAAGAAGAGGCAGCTGTCACCCATCTTTTGGAACTATCCTGACTCTATGACTGCATGCAATGTATGGTCTCAAGTTTTCCTGAATGCATCAAGGATGTAGCCAGAAGAATATTTTTTTTCTTTATACAGGTAATATTTAGGAGTTAGAAAAATCTAACTTTTAAATCCTGCCAAAATAAAGAGACTGCTAGATATTGATAAAATGAACTGTGGAACATCTACATGTAGTGTCGCATGCTACCATAAGACTGAAGTTGATCAGCCTGTAGGGGAAATGGCAGACGAGTGATAGATTTCAGATCCTCGGCTTCGGACAATGACGTTAGAGACCAGGAAACAATTATTTAACTGCCTGCTGGGATAGTAAGCAAGCCACAACTGTCTGTGTGAAACTCTTATCTTAGTGCTTGTGTGAGACAAATTCAGTTTGCAGCACATTGGGTAGGGATCAGATTCCTTAGTAAAGTAATTTCTTATCACTTAGACTCTGTGAGTAATCTCATATATCACCCAGGTTTTTTTATTTGAAGAGATACAGGATACTCATAAATTTCTGTCTCATCTCTACCAGCCCCATCCCAACACCTCAAACACCCTAAACTTTCTCAGGTTAAAGGATGTGCTTGCATTTACAGAGGTGAATGGCGCCTCTAAATTTGGGTATACAGACACCTCAATTTCTTAAACATTATTTAGGTGTCTAATCTTCCATTACAGGCAGTACTAAAGTGCAGGTCTGGTGCTTTTATGAAGTTGTTTCACACATCACAAGAAGCAAGTGAGCATCTAAAATCAGTTCTGGTTATCACAGCTTAAAGCTACCCCAGTCCTGATCTATGGGTGGAATAAGCACAAACATCCGGAGATTTTGAATTTATCCTTGGATATCTTGCCTTACTTTCTACTGGTCTTCCAGAAGCACCTGTAAGTCCTATGATCTGTAGATGTAGGGAATGCCCATTGCTACCTAAGAGAATCTATCATCACTTCAGTGGAAATTTAAGTCACGTAGCTAAAGACACCTGCTGACAGATATCTAAAACTTAGGAGTCTGAATTTCACACTGAATCCCATCCAAAATCGATTTACAATCTAAAACCTGAGGGGATTTTAACACATTTTATTTCATGGTTGTGACAATGTATAGACAACCAGTTGCCATGGCTCAACTGGGACATAGCATAGCAGCAATCCCTGGATTTTTTTAGGTGCTGGCCTTAAAACATCTGCTGAAATTTGAATGGTGACATAGATTCTTTTTTTAAACAGGAATGATTCATAAAGTCATCTGCAATACTGGCAAATACTTGTATTTTTATCTACCTAGAACAGTGTTTTTTAGTCTTTTGTAGTGTATGGTGCCTTGCAAGTCTTGAAACTCATGGCTTTATGCAGAATTGCATTCAAAATCACCTGGATGCCACCAGCAGTCTCAGAACAGATGGGCACATGAGTTTTCAGCTTTTGAAGTTTAACTTGCTAAGCAGAACTAATGTATTTATCTAGCACTTCTCTCCAGTACTACATGTGGGAGTTTATTTGTAGAATAAAAGAAAATCTTCCTGAATGCTCATTTTAGTTCTGTGCAGACTGAAAGGAAACAGGTTAGTACAAAGAGCATTTTCAGGAAAAGAAAGGTTTAGAGCTCTGTTCAGAAATTACCAAATTCAAAGGAGAGGGTCTTTAATTTCAGTGCCCATTCCATCACCCCCTTAATCATTTCCTTAGTCTGGAAGCCCTTTATTTTTGTGGTTAACACACAAAAAAAAGGATAATTATATACTCTATGAAGTAAATTATATGAATATTCTGTACGATCCTTTCATCACCTGTATAATTCACAGTACCACTGATACTGTTTGTAAAGGCAACTTACAAAGAGGAATCTCAGTGCTATTTTATAATTTAGGGACGTAATCTTTTTCAGTTATGTGGTTGAAAATTAGGAGTGAAGCCAGTAGCTTCCAAGACACAACAAACCAGAAGAGGAGAGGAGGTAGTTAATCTGTAGTTTTACAACTCTTTATTGTGTCTGAAATTGTTTCCTATGAAAGACCAACACTGCTGCGGCTTTGTCAGTTTTTTTCTTTCTTATCAAAGAACCAACCATTAGAAAGGGTGTAGAGAAAACTTCTCCATCTCAATTGTCTCAACTATCTTCAATTATTTTTTTTTCTCAGACCACACTGAGCCTTGACTGTAGTAACTCCCAGTTTCATTCTTGTATCAACTGGCACATGACATTGGCAGAGGCATGGGCAGCCAGCCCTTTGCTGAAAAGGGACCAGCCATGGCAGATTAGATCAGCTACACCACTCACCAAAAACACTGGAGTCTCATCTGAATACAGCTGGAAATCTAATCCCTGTTTAGCTACCTGTTCGGAAGTCAAGATATAGGATATATCATTCCCTTTTAAAGACATGTATACAACTTGAATGGCAAACAATAAAAATGTAATTATTTTATGCATTAATTCTCTTCATTAGGCATTCAATGCAAATTAAACAAATTTACTGAAAAAAGTTATGTAGTTTAACTTCTGGTACAGGTTTTAAAAATACTGATATGCATATGTGCAACTTTAAAAAATTGAGATTTATAAAATATAATGCTTAAAATAAAAATAAATCATATTTTTGCCATATTTAGCAAGTCAGAATAAGAGTTTGTCCGTGTATTGTATAGAAATGTGGTTAAATCTTAGGACTTTTTTGGATATGGTTGTCAACTATAACTGCTTTACCCACATATTATGCATGAACAAAGCATAAAAATTAGTGCTTCTGTACACTGATAGATGCTTGTTGTTAAGGCTGTAGCACTGAAAATCATAAAAATAATTAACCAGAAAATTACCATTTAAATTCAAAAGTTTATAAAGAAGAAAGCATGGAATATTCACCCTGAATACTGCTTCTACAGAAAAACCTCAGGGTATTTTTGTAGAATTACATTGTACAACCATTAGTTCAGATTTACTTGAAGTAACGTTCCTTTTGCCAAATAAATATTAATAATTTCAATTGCTCACTGGATATGTAATGTTTCATTTATCACTATTAATGTTAATAAGAAAATGTCTAAGTTCCAAACTATTTTGAGCTGGTCGACACAAACCCATTTCCATTTGCATCGAGCAAGATGTATCCTGGCAACCGTATATTTTTGGATTCGTAACAATTTATTCTATTCATTTTATGCAAATGAGGTAACCAATATTGCAGGAATCATGAGAATACAAGATGGAGAACTTCCATCGTTCAGAGCTATAGATAGATGATTAGGAATTTATGAGAGATTTTTTAAAAATAATCTTTTAGACATTTTCTTCAGTTAGTTATTTATCCATCTTAAATGTGTATCTGGCACGACTGACATACATACATTTTTACTCAAACAGGGAAAGCAAGCAGCAACCCAACCTGTGTCCCATGAAGTCATGATTATCCCAAACCACAGCTCTGCTTCTTCTCTGTTATTTTCTGTGTTGAAAATCCTGTATTTCTCACCAAACTCACATAGAACTTATGGAGAGAAGCAGAGGAGCAAAGGCTCCTAACATTCCCACACCTAGGAATGCTGACTTGAAAGCTTGAGAAGCTAACACAGCATCTACAGCAACACCAAGCTGAAGTGCTATGTATGTGTTATCATATCATGTGTGAATGTCATTGAAAGGACATTTTTCAGAAAGCTGTCTTCTGCTTTTGGTGGTTATGCGTCTGTTTTTTTTTTTCATTTGCTATAGAAGGCAGTTTACAGAAGCCTATATTCTAGTATTATAAAACATGTTTTTGTAAATTTTTGGTAAGATCTATGAAATTCATCAGGGCAAAGCTTGTTCATAGAAATTTATCATGTGTCATACCCTATAAGTGCAAGACAGTTATAAAAGTTGATTCTTTCTTCCTATTTATTTTTAAATTGTGTTCCTCAAGAGCTCTCAGCCTGGATCAAAATCACAGAGTCTGAATACTCTGAACAGCCAGGCCTATGTAGCTCCTTTCAAAGCAACAGCAATAAATGAAGCTTTTTTCTAGCAGCATGGCTGTTAAGCTGAACCACAACCCTACAGCTACTCCTCAGTGAACATGATAGCTATTGTTGTTCTACTCCTAAAATTATTTTCCTCTGCTGACCAGTAGGACTCAGTAATACCCAGAATAACTTCAAATTAGACAACTGAAATGATCCTCAGTCACTTTTCCTGTGCTCATGTCAGGGTTAAATGTACATATAGCAAGAGAACTGTTTCTGAAGCAGCTCCTGAGCCACTGAAGTTTTCATGTGGCCTAGGACCCTTCTTTCAATTTAAATTCATATAGCTACTGACCAACACAATATTCAGAATATGCTTCAGAAAATAAGCAGCAGAGTTTTCTTTGAGTACAGCAGGCTCTTTCAAAGGAGAGGACAGAGCTGATGGAAATGGAAATTTCAGCCATCTAATTTTGTCCCACTGCTACATTACAGTCATCAAACTTCAGTTGAACTGAAATCTTTGTAGGTAACTTAAAAGACCAGGACTCCAATTTGAAGACGTATGAAGTGATGAGCAGTTATTATAGGAAATTACACAAGTGTTTTGAAGTAACAGCTGGGTTGCTAAATTAGATTCCTGTCTTTTGTAATAGGAAAAGACAGGCTTTGAATTTCCCATTTCTATCAATGTGGATCCAACTTTTGCAAAGTCCATATACATGAATGTCCATTGTTTATAAAACAATTCTCCAAGCCTCTGCTTTTCGGCCAGAAAGAAGAATAGGTGCCCAACTGGACTATGTACATGAAAATCTTGATTTTGATATTTCCTAGTCCCTAAAATCTTAACTTTGCAGCTTTAAATACTGTTTTATGTATGTAGCACCACTGTTTAAAGAACACATCAAACTAAATATGATCTAATACCCTGTCTTGCATAAATGACTTGGAAAGGATTTGCAGGATCCAGACCCTCCTTTGCAGGAGCATTAAGGTGTGAATGGATGTCATCTTCTCAGTTCCACTGTATTGGTACTACCACATCACCACTGACTGCTTGCCTCTGTTTATTGTCCCCAAAAATGTCCTGGGTTGATTTGCTATCGTAGTCAGAATGAGACACATTAGATTAAACAGTTTAAGTAGTAGTTCTCTCCTGGGTTACTTCATTTTTGACTGAGCCATATTAAGATGGTTCACCCTGTCAACTCTAGAAGAAGATATGAGTAGATGTGACAGCTTCCAGCACAGTCTGGAGAGAGATGGGCTGATTGTTCCTGGAGTGGAAACTCAAGGAATTTAAAAAGCAGAGCTATCCTACAATTATTTGACTCTTCTGCTATGGCAAATAACTTGAATCACGTTCTATAGCTTTCATCAAAGTCACTTGGACTTGTCTGTTCTTTGCTGTATCAGGATGTATAAAAATCACTTGGTATAAATCTAGTGAGTTTTTTTTTTCTGCAAGGCCCTTTTTTCTCTTTGTCCATGTTTCACAGAATGTAAAGCATGGATACTACATGAAAGCCAGTAGGAGACTGGCCTTTCTTTTATAATTTTTTTTCTATTTATTTGAAGAACAAGGAAGATAAGTTTAAAACTGTCTTACATGCCATTTGACAAAAAAATTCTCACATTCCTATAATTATTTTTTTCACCTTAAATCTGAAGTGTTAAGAATGTTACTTCTTTAAAAACGAGTGCAAAAATTCAAGGAAAATGTAAGTGTATCCGTACTGTTAGATTACATTTGAGATGATGCAAACATGAAGACAATTTAAGCCCTCTACTATTTAGACATTCCAAGCCTAGGCTATCATTTGTCTAGCATGTAATACAAACAGCACATCAATAGAAGTGTTAGGAACATTGAGATAATGCTTTCCTCACTTCCCAAAAGTGCATTATTCTTTTATCTGTCTTATTAGAATTAGAATAATTATAGCTCATGTATTATCCTTTGGCTAGATGATGTTAAAACTACTTAGAAGAAAGTAAATATCCTTATTCTTAATAAACTATTTTGGCCTTTTCTGGCATCTGAACTAGAAGAGCTGAACATATCCTGAGTTCCCTAAATAATCTTACATCTCTTCTTACAAGTGTTAAGTCTATATGTAAATGAAATAAAACATCACTGATCTGAAAGATAAATACAGCAGTAATTATGGAAAGTCAATAGTCAGCAGTCAAACATACTTATAATGAACAGTAGTTAATTCTGAATCAATTATAAGGATAAATGGAAGGTTCATTTATATGTGTGGAAAAAGACTTGTGTCCACAAAAAATTGAAAAATCATAGGCTCAAGGAATCATAAAATAATTCATGTTGGAAGAGATCTCAGGGAGTTTCTAGTCCAACATCCTGTTTTAAGTAGGGTCAACTTTGAGATGAGACCATGTTGCTCTGATGTTTATCCAGCTGGATCATGAAAACCCTCAAGGAAGCAAACTGCACAGCCTCTGTGTGAAAGCTTTGTGCTCTTGGCTGTCCTTGTGCTGAGACACTGCCTTACAACCAGGCTGAACTTCTCTTTTCAGCACACAAGTGTTGAAACTCCTCCACCTGCCATGCACCACTCAGGAGAGTCTGTCCCTCTCAGAATCAATGACAATATGGTTTGTGTTGGAAGGAATCTTAAAAATCATCTAATTCCACGAGGCCATGCTGCTCAGGGCTCTGTACAACTTGGCCTTGAAAACTTCCAGGGATGCAGAAGGGATGGGTCTTCTTGATAACCTTCTCAAGGGCCTTAGAAAGCTGCTATTAGTTCCCACCTAGTAGAGATAAGTAATAGATAGTAAATCTTTGCCTCATTTTCCCCATCCAATACTATGATTAAGAAATAAATATCTTATGCCATCTCACTTTCTTCTATTTACCCAATAACGTCACCTTTCCTAATCTCATCCCCCTCCCTCTTTTGTCTTTGGAGAACCACTCATCCCAAAGCCTATAAAAAGCCATCTTCCACTACGATGTTGCCTTGAGCTTTCATTCTAGGGGGAGGAGCTTCTCACCACTGGTGACAAGGGCTCAGAGGATCTTGGTGCATTGGCATTGCTTCCTTAAGAAAATACTTAACTGCTCCACAGCTTCCCAATTTCCACAAGATGAAGACAAAAGAAAACCACAGACGAAAACTGAAAAAGGATTAAAAAATTTCCTAGTGAAGACAGCCTCTAAATCTCAAGGATAGCACAGAAGTCAAGTAAAATAACTTTTCCTATAATTAGATCAAATCACAAGCAGATCTATCTTCATCACAGAGTTTGAAATTCAGTTAAAATCTGGGGAAAAAAAAGTGATTTAGTTGCATGCTAGTCTTCCTAGTAACACATGCAGAGCAGAAAAGAGCCCTGCCTTTTTTTTGAGGTTCAAGATGAGGGAATGAATTTCCTTTCTGTGTGTTTTATTTGTGCAGCCAATGATTACAGATGGCATTTTCTTTATCCTGAAAGCTCAGCAATAGTAGAGAAAGCCATGCAATTGACGACACTTAATGTGCCATTAGAGTTTTTCTTTCTCAAGCATTAGTTTGTATCACATTTTGTGCTGAACTGTACTAACTCCTTCCCACCAAGTAAAGAACAGCATAAAGAGAAGGCTTAATGCCAAAGAGTCAGTGAGGTAATTAGTATTTTATTCAAACAAGCAGGTTCAATTCATGCAGTACCAAATACGCATTTCCAGCTCTGCCTCCCTGACAATCTTCACTATTAATTGAGCACATCTAGCTTGCAGTTTGCTGAATAGCACAAAGATGACGCCATGGGCCACGCTGCTGCACATGGCTTGCAGTCCATTGATTACCCTACAGCAAACAGAGGAAAAAAAAGGGAGAAGGTTAAAAGTTGTATTTTAACCTCTTAATGGCTACGAAACCTACAGAGTTTAGGGTCTGTTTCAGGGTTTCAGTGTCTGGCAGTAGCAGCTTTGAGATCTCTAAAGGGTTCCTCTCCCTCGGAGGGGAGCTGCCCTGGGAAGCTCAGCGAAAAGCACAGATATGCATATTCAGTCCTGGGCACAATAGCTCCATTCTCACTGTCAGGTCAGCAGTCAAGTTCAGTGTAACTCCTCCTTCTGTTTCTCAATCAGGACTTTATGAATATGCCGAGGATTTTTAATAAAGCAACTCTGCTGTGAAACAAATCTGGTCTTCGTGACAGCTCTTTGCTAAGCAGCACCACTGCAAAGCTTATTAAGGCGAAATTTTAAAGTTCAAAGGCAGCATCAGGTTTCAGTAGGCGTCTCTCCTCATCTGCTCTTCACAGCAATATAATTTGCTACCACCCATATTTTTATTACACAAGTAACGTCTGCAAGCTCTTGCTGTTGTAACACTCGATCTATTTTAGTAAGTAGTGAACCATTCACACATTTTTTTTTCTCAGAAGCTAGAACTTCAGATCTTTATACTGATTCTCAGCGTTTTTGTTCCTAAATTCAGGTACACTCAATGGTTTCTAATCAGTGGCAAGCTCTTCCATAGCCCTGGAAATGGTCATTTTCAGTGATCCGTATCACTTGGCAAAATTAAATTCATGCATCACAGAGCAAAGAAGAATATTATTCCATGATTCTAAATTCAATCATTCATATGAGCTGACTTATGGTCAAATCTTGCTTCACAGAATATAATTTATCATGTGGGTAAACTGCATCCTTTTAAATTTTAGTGTTACAGCCCTTGCAAAAGAATGGTTGCAGGTGATTCTGGGGAGAAATCAGCATCCAAAACTTTTGCTTTTAAAACAAAGATGCAAAGCTTGCCATTTCTTGGAACACTCAAATTATTAGTTATTTTCTATTTTTTTTTTTTTTAGAAACCTTAAAAAAATTAGTGTTCATTCCCAATTCATGGGAATTTCTCCTGGTTTTATATTAATTACAGTGCTTTGAGTTGCAATCACATTGAGCCCAGTTTTTAAGAACAGAGGACTTGTAGGAGAATTAAGTGCATGGAAAATGATTTCCCTTAAATTTCCAGTTCTCATGGTGCCCATCTGTAGGCAGAGTACCTGTGAGCCCTGCAGTTCCTCCATCATTGTGAATCAGCCACTGGCTTGGATGCAGTGTCTCCAACACTGTGGCTCTGGGTCCATTTTATGAAGATTTATGAATGCAAACTTACTGCTGTCCTTCCTAATCTCACCATAATCCTATAGATAGCTGCTGAGGATCATTGTCCAATCCCAATGGATGTAATTCCTCTGTCCAGGAATCCTTCCTCGGCCAGAAATGACTGCCAGAAAAATTAAGCTTCAGTCATAATTAAAAGGTTCTGGAAAATGTATTTTGAAGAAAGCCAGTCCTCTCAGTGAGTAGAATGCAGTGGGTTAAAAAAAAAAGTGGGTTTTTTATAATTGCACTAAATAATTCTTCATAATCCTCTGTTATCAAGTTCATATGTGATCAGTGGACTCTACAGAAGCTGTGTGGGTATATGTGAGGGTAAACTCAGTTTTTTTAAAATTTATTTTAATTTTTTTTATTTGGTCAAAGTTTCCATTTTCTGTGCAGGAAGTTTTCACTAAAAGAATTTTGGTGTCTGAAATGGTATGTGGCATATTATGGGAGGTGACAGTAGAGTAAATAGGATGCCTGCTAACGAAAGTGAGTTTCCTTCTACACAGTCATTACTTTTGTCATGCTAACTTTCCATATCCTGTAAATATGAATCTCACCTCAAGCAGGAAACACATGTGCACACGTTCTCGTCTTTGAAAAAATTGATAGAAGGCAAAGTTAGCTGGCACTGAACTTTTAGTCTGCAGTGTTTAGAAAAGTCACAAATATACCAAGAGGAGTTTTTATGTAGAAAACATTAAGCATGAAGTTGTAAAGTAAAAGCTAAAAATGAGCAGCAATATTAATTAGATTTTCTTAAATAAACCTGAACATTCTGATTCCCTTTCCTCCTGGTTTAACCATTTCTTGTGCATGTAATAGAACCCCAAAACCCCTCTAATACTGAGAATTAATGCTTGAAGTTTAAAAATGTTATGATACTGTATCTACATAGTCCCATAACTGTCAAGGGTGTGTTTATGCTGGCGTAGGCTGATAAAACCCAAACTGCAAACAGAGCACTTGCATGTGTACAGTGACGTGTGTTCCTGTATATACAGAAATATTAGAACTGCTTTAAAGCACAACAAAAGCCCATCACTTCACAAAAAATTGTTCTCAAGGGGACTTTATACCTTGCACAGAAAAACATTGCAGAGGTAGTATTTTAATAAAGTTTGAGAGTGGAACTTCAGGGAGCCATGGGAGAATCCAATGAAGAAAATCTCTGTAGCTTTAATTGCTACCTGCATGCAGTAAGGAAAAATGTGACTCCATCCCTGATTTCCCATTCACAGCTGGAGCATTAGTAATGTGCTGTGCTATGTGCATCTCAGCAAGCCATAATGGCTCTTGTGGCCTGGATATATTGCTAAGAACAGCAATGAAGGGCTGGGATAACTGACAAACTATAGCAGTGATATATGCTATGAAGGGAAGAAAAAGAAGAAATTTCACATTGTATTTCACAAAATTGTATTGTGATTATAGAAATCTTTTTTTTGTCTCGCAACTATCCCCTCAAAACACATAGGTGATACCTGTAGTGATGAGTGCAAGTTGTGGTATTTGTGGCTGAGACTGAAATTAGACATCTTAATCTGGAAAGCAGTTCTCAAAATCCCCACTTTATTTCACAAGTATCTCAATATTTCATCAGTTGTGCTTCCTACGGCCTTAGTTTAAGCCTTTCCTTAAAATTATTATAATTTTAGAGCAAGCATCTACACCCTCTTTTCACAAATCAAGCCCATTCTAGGAATCAGGAATAGGCTCCCTGCTTCAGCCTGGTGATGAGCACAAACTGTCAGCACCTTCCTGGTGCCCACTGAGGGTGGGAGCAGAGCTCTGCCTGCCAGCCCAGCCTCCTTGGGATCAAAGCCACCCTTGGAGGTCCACTGTAAAAGAGATGGCATATTGAGCTTCTGCCATTCATTTTCTGCAGAAGGCACCTTGAGAAGGGCTGGGGGTCTCTGTGTTTCAAATGAAGTGCCACAGAGCAGCAGGTTGTGGGGCAGGGGCTGCTTTGGGGAGCACTGAGTTGCCCTCGCTCCTCCAGCACCACTCCCCAGTGCCAGAGCCCAGGATGAGGGAACAGGGCCAGTCACGGCCCCTACCATGATGCCACATGGCCAAGGCCAGCAAAATGCAGTCCTGTTATAATTATTTAACAGTATATTTCTGTAAGAAACATGAATTGTAAGGGAATTTAGTGTATCTTAGGCTCAAGCAAAATGTTTCCTGAGAAAAGCAAAGCTCCTAACCTCTGTCTTCCCACTGGTTATGTCAGGAAGTAGTAAATATTTTTCTTAACAGTTAGTTAAAAATCCAGTGGCTCTTTTATGTACATATCTTTTCTGAATCTTCATCAGTGGGCATTATTTCTGTCAGACCTGCAAATACCTGCAGGAACATTTCATCACTTTTTTGCCTTAGAGATCCATATGTGGCACTCCAGATGTTGGAATGCAATGTGAGGTCTGTCACAAGCCAAATGTTTGTAGGCAGTTGTAAAGGTACAGGTTGGTTCTTGATCAAACCTTGTATGGCTTTTCTTCTTTATAGACACTCATTTGCAGTTACTCTTGTTTATAAGCATGCTAAAAGAAAAGGAACAAAGTGTAGGGCTGGTGGCCCAACTGCGACCAGAGAGGTCACTTGAGAGAAGGCTTAACTGTTCAAAGAACTGGCAAATATGGGTCTTGGCAGCTTCTGTGCAACCAGTTCTAAAAAGCCCTTACAAAAGATCTAGTGAAATAGGATCTCCTTTAAAAAAAAAAAAAATTACTGCACATATTAAAGTGCTGATTGTAGAAAGTGACACTAGGAACATTAGATGTTTGTGTCATAGTCAATGAGGACAGCCCTTAAGAGTCATCGCACGTCGTTAAAATGTCGCTACGTTTTTTCTTTTTTTTTCTTTTTTCTTTTTTTTTTTTTTTCCTGTTGGGATGCCTTGTAACAGAGTCAGACCAGTTATGGTAGCAGGCTTAGGCTGCAGGAGGTATTCATTCCAACTGTGACAATATTTGTAATAGAACATTCCTGGGCAGTCTACTGGCTTATTTCAAGATGATCTTTTTTATAGATGCTATCATTCATTTGAATACATGTTGAAAGCTTTTTTTCCCCTTTGTTCCCTTTTTTAAAAATTTGTTTTGGGGGAGAAAAGCTAGGATGCAAAATTCATGACAGTAAAATAACTTCAATATTCATAAATTACCCAGAGACATGATAGTTATAGATAATATAGAATGCATGGAGGTGCACCAAAAAATGTCATGTTACAATAGTCATTAATGTGCTTTAAAAGTAGAGCCGAAAAGAATTCCTAAGGCACATAACATCCCTTTTAATAAATACTCACATCTCCCTGACTACTACAAACCACAGGTTATTTTTGCTAGCTCTTTTTCGTGTCTATGAAGCTTTTTTTTCCTAGGTCTCTCATTTTCCATTCACGTTAAATAGCAAGGTGTTAAACATAACTTTAATCCACCACTGAGGTGTCCAACTCCTGCAAGTTCCAGGCTTTGGGGTTGTGGAACCAGCTCATCCAACTGGGAGTTGCTAAAGTGAGCAGTCTTCTTATTAAGTAGGCATATGAGCAAAGGTAAACAATATTGCCATAATGGCTTAGAAAACCCAGTTTTCATGTAAATACTAGCAACATTTATGTAACATTTATGTAATATTTAAATTCTAAAGGTTTCTCTCATCCGTCATCTGACTAACTTATAGATTCACAGTCCTCTGATTAAGGATATGTGTATACCTCCTTCAGTGTTAAATTTCCATGCTGCACAAGAACTGGCACAAATCTGAACTCATGCAGTTCTTCAGAACTGCCTTTGAAGGATATTCAGGTTTAGTCCTCCACATCTTTTCCTTCTCTAAGGATTTTTTGGTCCTCAATTCCATCAGGAAGGTATTTTCAGCTTTCCTGTCGTTTCATGGTTGCTCAGCCCCTTGAGCTTTAGCAGCTTGAATATACATATGTCATGGCCATATGCAGTAATTTATTGCCTAGCAGTAAACAATGTGGCATTTTCTTGACACCAAAGGCAGTTTGACAGTGAAGCTCCTTCATCCCCTTCATCCCTGCTTTCTACTCTTTCTTCTGCTCCTGTTTGCTGAACTTTTAGATGCTGCCAGTTATTTCTAACTTCTATAATTTCACTGATCTGTGTACAATCCAGTTTCACTAGCAATTGCATTTGCATAAAGGAAGATTTGATGGATTGGATCAAAAGTGAAGAGGATTAATCTGTGTTGAACGAAGCATTTGCTAAAATATTCATCCCAGCAAGGCCTCATTCAACTCTCAGTCTTTGTTAACAAAGAGGATAGAGTAAATTTAGGTCTAGGACCTCTAGCACTAGAACAAAATAATCACATGATAATAATTATTATTCTGGTATAAACCAACTGTGTAAATTCAAGTCTTTTTTAATGATTAATTTATGTGACTCATGGATGTTGCACTGCTAGGTTTTATGCACAGAAAGTAATTTTCTGTCTGGTCCCTCTTGTGCTGCATAAAATGCTTGCTGTTCTATGCTCAGAATGGCAGAAAGACATACAGCCAACAAATTTTGTACCATATGTTTGAGACTAATGCTGTGAAAGCATGATTATCTGCTTCTTTTTAAACCAATTAGCTTTAAAATCCTCGGTTGAATATTGATGATGATATACTTATTTTCCCACGGTGAAACTTTTCACTTGTTGGGACTTACAAACAATAACATGCAAAATGATGATCATACTTCATACAAATATGCAAATAGAATTAAACTTTCTGACTTCTGACAACACTGTGGTAACAAGTCACTTTGGAAGGAATGCAGCTCCTCCCTCCAAATGTGTCCTTGAAGGATACCACAATGCATGATTCATCTGCCCTGACTTTAGATGTGCACACCTGAGTTAGCCATACTGTATAAACAATCAGGAGAAATGGGCATGTGATTCATCTGACCTATTTTAACCATGTACCTCAGGACACATTTAATTGCAGTCTAAAAATGTGTCATAGCTTCCTTGACTAGAAAATTATTCTACAAGATCAGATCACATAAAAATGTGTAAAATAGGACAGATGAATGCCATTTAAACTATCTGAAAGCAAAGACCAGACTATGTAAAACAGTCCATGAAAGAAAGGGGGAATAAAAAGGATACTAAAGCTGCTCAGTGCCAGGAAAACTATAGATATTGGGTGCTTGAGCCATTTTTGTGCTGTAAAGGGATACTGAACCTCAAAATATCCCCTGTGCACTTGCTCACACATAAATATCCGCTGCTTTTTGGGATACCTTGCAGTATTTGCCTTAAAAAGATGTGTCAAACACAAAGGTGATCCAGGCCATCCTGCAGTGGCGGGCAGGGACCAAGTCAACCCTAACATGTATCTTACAATCCTAGAAGTCAAGGGGTGGACAATCACATCAGCTGTCCAATGATCTTCCAGAAATATATCTAGGATGGAATTCAGCTTGAGATGGAGGCACCTATGCTTATGTTTCTACCTGTAGGAGTCTGTACATGTGCTTGGTTTTTGTTATTATTAACAAGGCTACCCAGTCCAGAGGATGTTATCAATGAAAGAGATTTTATCAGGTGAGGTACAGGCACTGAACCCTCTCCAGGTTCCTGCCCAGCAGAGCTAATTTGTATTGTTCTGTATAGAATTATATAAATTGTACTGACTACACATTGACCTCCAATGTTCCCAGTCAGAATGTTGTTGCTATATACCTACCTTGGCATATTTAATGAATAAATAAAACTCCCATGTCTTCAACAGCACCAACTTTATCATGATGGCCAAATTCATGCCTTTTAGTACATAATTTGAGATGTTATACTGTCTTCTCTTCATTGTGTGCTATAGAATGCTGTTTCTGTGCTGTAAAATTCAATCAATTATAGCAGACTTATTCAGTCATATTGAAATGTTACCATTTACCTTAATGCAGG
>VZTB01008552.1:6346-16693 GCA_013397245.1 Thryothorus ludovicianus | reverse complement strand
CCAGGCTAATGGTGCTTATATAAAGACTTGATGTAAATAATTGTAAAGATTTCTTTTTATTATTGCCACTAGGACACAAATATAAAGAAGAGAGGAAGAACTGCAGAGGCAATGTCCCTGACAATTAGGTACATAGACCTTGCTGTAGTATCCTAAATTAGGGTGAATATTGGCCATAAATTACTACTTTTACTTTGTCAACATCAGGAAACAGGCTCATCCATGTGAAATTTCAACAGGAATTTTAAAATCACTTCTCCTCTATAGATATTATTTTCTTTTCCAGTTATTTGTTAGGATATGTGCAAGCTGTAACCAGAACTTATTATGTGCTCTGTATAGAAGAGGATTCCAGCCCTTAGCAGAGAGGACAGATAACAGTGCAATCTGACACACACAATCCCCAGAATATCTTTCATAGCAATTTTGCTACCTTTTGACAAGCTTACCTTTTCTAAGTATTTTTCAGTAAGAGTAAATGGAGTAAAGAAATTGGGGAAGGTACAGATTTTCATTTTTGATATCAAACCAGTGGAAATGTCTTAGCTAATATAAAGTTTAAAATGCTATGTCATTCTACATTTATTTTAAGTGCTAAGGTCGCTTTTACATAATTACTCAGGAATTTAGAGACCTTCTTATTGCTCTCATTTATCTATCCTGTTCAAAAAGATTGGGATGAATTCTGGCAGAATCTCTTTGCCATTTCTAGGCTTTCTTCATCTGCCTTTGAAGGTTAAAGGGCATTAGCTGAAAATCTCCTTCCTATTTGCATTATGCAGTGATTTGATAAAGAGGGAAGTAAATGCCTATAGACAATGTCAGATCTTTTCAGTATCTTGTACTTTTTAAAAGTTACTTTTAAAGCACTCTTCTTTCTTATAAACCAGAAAGCCACTTATTTTTTGTGGATTTTGGCAGCAGACATTTGTTTGAACTCAGGTAGAGTTTGTCCTCTTTAGAAAAGAGGTAAAAAAAAATGGTGGATGGATGAGTAATAAGGTGACCATAATCAGACAGCTATTTCACCTGTATGTAATTTTACTATGTCAAAATTGTTGTATTTATTTGCTAGCTCAATTCCTGTTGACAACACAAGACTTGGAAATTATAAATAGAAAGACAGATAATTTAATACATTAATTTTCTCCCATCAAAGATATAAGTATTTTTATTTATATGCAGATCCTTTATTCAGATATCAGAGTCACTACTTTGACGTCACAGTGAAAAAAATCCCTATACGGCAAGATTATAAAATATAAACAAGTAAAAAAAAAGTGTAAAAGTGTTCATTGAAAACCTTTGAAGATAGGCACTCATAAATGTTCTTGATAAGTAATTAATCCTTCTTTGTTAATTTTGTTTCTTCATAAGATATAATTGTCACCATTTTTTCTTATTTAACCATTTTTCCATAAACAATTTTACTTCAAACTCTTTTGAGAACCCTATGTAAGAAGTTACCAGCTGCTGTCGTCTTTCAAATTCTTCTTTTCAAAAGTGACCAGTTTCCTCACTGTTCAGTAAGATATCTGCTTAGAGGATATGCTTGAAAAATTACTCTTTAATTATTAGGATAGAATGTGCCTGAACAACTGTTTTTTAGGCTCATTGACTTTCACTTTTTCACTTTTTTAATGATATCTTTTTTGTTCCTGCTGCCTTCCTGTGTTCCGTATTGCACTCTTAAAAATTGCTTGGAAATGTCAGATCAAAGTCTGGAAAGGGAAATAAAAAGGCCTAAACAATGGAAAAGTTGAGTTCAAACCAAAACAGACCATTGTGACACAGTAAGAGGAAATACTCTGATCTTTTTTGGGCAGGAACAAAGGGAACTCTTGCACCTATTTAACATTTAAATAACCTAAAATGTCTAGAAAAATTGCTGAAGTAATATCTGTATAGAATTATAAGATTGACGGACTACTGAACATGCAGAGTCCCTTAATTTTAATGATGGGAAAGTAAGCTAGAACAATACCACAGTGAAGTTCTGGAGTTACTTAAATTAGTCAACTGTTATGAAATTGTTTGTCAGAAGTAAAGCTAATGCATTTCTAATTTTGACTACTTCAAGATTGCAAAAGAGTACATCTTTATACTTTATTCCCCAGTACCTTGACAGTGTTTCCTGCCTAATATGAAACTTCAAACTTAGAAATATAGGGAAGACCAGCATAATATTTCTTTTGGCAGTAATGTTAGAGCGGCTGTGCAGACATCTGAAAGGAAAACCTGTACTGCTGTGTAAGCAATGTAGTCTACATGACTCAGGCACTTATATTCGTCTGATACCTCACTGTGAAAAGCTTCTCTAGTAGCTTCTGTGCGAAGACCCTGGCTTTCTGCAAAGGCTCTCCTGTTTAAGAGAAACCCACCCACTCTTTTCTTTGCAGGAGGTTTTTTTGCAAGGTGCTAGTTTTGATTCTAGTTGTGAATTTTCTCCACCAAATTTTAAATGTATGAGTCTGACTCATTCCTGTTTTCTGCATAAATTAACCAAGAAAAAAAATCTCTCCATTATAAACAAGAGTGTCAGTAGACTGAAATGTTTAAAATATGCCAAAGCATATAGATAATAGCACTCTATAAAAACCTTCTGTAGACACTCTAAACAGGTGGATTTATTCAAGTGATACATTTGTACTTTCAGCATGTTTCAACTCTAGCACAAACGTAAACCTTCAGGTAAGGAATAGAGGCTTGGATAGTACAAGGAGGGAATAAATTGTCACAGTAATTCATCACAGGCTTTCTTTTATTATGTTCCAAGAGTCTCATGAATTTTTGAATTTCTCTAGTAAAAAATTATCTTCTCTTAAACACTGTTTTAAGCATATATAGCCTTTGGTCAAGAAGTGCAATGATTTTACTGATCTCTACATGAATTCATTTTTTTTCAGCAAACATGGCCTAGGACAATAAAAAAGTATCAGAAATTGTCCTCTACTAGAAGGCAAATAGTGTCTGAAATTGTCCATTTCAGTGTAGTATGTTATGCTCTTTTCTGATTCATAGACTCAGACAGAATGCAACTGAGGAAAAATTAGCACATTAGCTCCACAAAAGGCCTCAACATGTTTTACAGTATGCTGGATGAGTTTGTGCTGGAGGAGAGCATATATAAACAACCCATTGCCTCAGTCTCCCCTTGCGAGTCCTGACAATGCTCTAGGCTGAGTACAGACTCAGATTTTCCCCAAAACCCTTCTCCCACAAAGGAGCAGCTCTGGGTAGTTAGTGTAAGCTGAGTGTATCCTTCAAAATATGAGAATAGCAAGGCAAACAAATTTCCCATTCCATGAGCTTGACATATGCCTTCTTGAGAACTTTAAATGCTGAATGTCATTACAGAGTCAAACTGTATTCAATTAATAATGATAAAATAATTTTAGAGAGTACTGGGAAAGATTCATTCATGGCAGGAATGTACTTGTCTGATTTCAGGCAGTAGGTTTCTTGTCACTTGTAAGGGAATGACTGCTTGCTGCTTTTAGGCTGTTGGTAGTGTTTTTTTCAATCTGGTTGAATCTAGTGCTGCAGCAGTTTATTAGCATCTGTTGTATGTTACATGAATATTAATTTATTGGGGTGATGTTTTAATAGCAGAGGGGAATGGTACTGGTACATATATCTGAATATATATGAAGTCAGTAACTGCTTCTTCCTGGATCACAGGGGGGGTATCCAGTTGGTCCTCCCCATCTCCTAACTCAGGAGGCCAGTTGTCCTCAGGACAACCTATCTAATTCTTGAAAACTGAGGCAAAGAAAGGGGAAAGTACCTCAGTCTTTTCTTCGTCTCTCATAAGTTCTATCCCACCACGTCCAAAAATGTATTTAGGTTTTCCTTGCCCCTTCTTTTTCTATTAATGTACCTATAAAGCCATTTTTATCATCCTTGGCAGAACTGACTATATTAAGGTCTAATCGAGCTTTAGCATCTCTTATTTTCTTTCTGCATGAAATTTCAGATGGCCTTTGATAAATGGAGAGGAACTATAGGCAATATTTAAGAATGTTATGGCCTGTCTAGCGAAAGATTTGCAAATGCAAATACTTCTTTATGCTTAAATCATATAGAAAGTATAAAATTGTCTAATTGATACTGTCAATTTCTCCCCTAAACACGTAAAAAAGATGCTTAGATTTGACACTTAGGGACACAGTTTAATGGTGGACTTGATGGTATTAAGTTAGACTTGTTGATCTTAAAGGCCTCTTCTAACTTCAATTATTCTATGATTTTATGATTCCAATCATCTGAGCACATTTAGAATACATATTTTCTCCAATCTTTTCCTATTATTCTTAATTTTTTCTCTGTTAGGTCTTAGTGAGAGTCATTCACAATTAATGAATCTGAATTGCTTCAAAGCAAACAGACTTTAAATATAGAGGGGCAATCAGGAAGAAATCCTCATTTCTGTGAATTGAAAGTGGGGGAGGCTATGTATTGCTGTTCAAGTCATTAGCATAAAGAGTGAAACTTAAAAGCATCATGTTTATATTCTGTGTAGGGATTAGGTATTTTCAGAATTCAGGACACGGCTTGAAAGGTTTGCAGAGCCATTATCCTTTTAAAACCATGAGAAAGAAAAATCAGTCAAATGATAGTTTGGGGTTTTATTTCCTTAGAATGACTAGAAAAAACATGGCACTCGCCAAAGAGGTATCTGAAGTTAATACCAAGCATACTTGATATACAATATCACGAGATTATACTTTTTGAAGTCTTGCATGAAAACAAGTTTTAATTCCCTTGGTTTGTAAACAGCTTGAAGGGACTGTATCACAACCCTTTCTCCACCTCACCATCCCCACAGAAATCTCACTAGCAAAACCAAGTAACTGGTGGAAGTCCTGGCCTTGAATTCTTGTAAAGCTGAGAAGTTCCCAACTTAATTTCATAGACAAATCAAGTGCAATTTCTCTTCTTAAGAACAACATCTCTTTTCAAGTACTTGCAGGAACCAGAAACCTGAACATTTCTCTGGCTGAATAAAACTCCTGTATCACCAGTCAGAGAGGAGACTTGCTGAGGCAAAGTTTGCTGGCATCTCTCCTCTCCAATATTTGCTAGTCTGCTCTAGCATGTGTGAGTTTGTATTAATTTACTTATAGGCTAAAGGCATTGTGAGAACTTCAGATAGTTCCTGAACACATCTGAAGATCATCCTAAGACAAATGTTTTAATGGTCCCGTAAGTGTTGTATATGCCAAGTCAATAAATTCAGACACTTCTTTTGCCTGTCAGTGATTACAATTAGTAATGTCCAAATGTTCTGCATTATGATGGTACTAGCAATACGTGACACTTTGGCTTTACATTAATAAAAATAAAGAAAAGCCATCAGTTGTATTCATTTAGTCAAAGAAGGATTCCAAAACTTCAGGTTCTGGTTTATGCTTGCTTGATCCTGAGGGGAAGACTTCTCACAGTCTGTGTTTAGTGTCTTACAGCCCTTTTATAAACATTCACATAAAAGAATGCATAAGAAAAGAAAAAGCTTGCCCTGAATAAATGCACATTAGTACATCATTCACAGTACTGCTGGATCTGCTAGGACTTGGAGACAGTGGCAAAAATAAAATTACTCACTCATTTTTTTTTCTATCTGATTCACAGAAAACAAATCAATTTCAGTATGTTCAGTAGAATGGAGTGTTTAGAACTTAGGCAAATGGGAACCTTTTCAAATGCTGGTCATTACAAACCCTGAAAAATGTAGCTAGCTTTTAAATATGGCAAAGTATATTGCTGAATTTTTCTCAGCCTTCTTATTGTCTTTTTCTTGACATTTTTACTCAGTAACACCAATCTTTTCAAAATTGCAGGTGAAGAAGCTTCTATTCTTGTCTTCCCCACAAGGGGCCAGGTTCTCATTTGGTGTCTTTCAGAACCCATTTCAAATGGTCTCCTGCATGCTTCTACATTTGACATTCATTTTACAGGGGTACAAAGCATCGACTCTTCAGTTCCAAAAGTATTTTATGAGTTGTTCTATAGGTGATATGAAGTGACATTGATTAGTCTCGTGATAGATATTATAAAGCCCTGCAAACCTGACATGTATGGAGCATTGAGAATGATGTAGCAGGGGTGTGGTTTGTGCTTTTTGTGGGGAAAGAAACGTCTGTTAGCAGTGAGTATCAATGCTGGGACCCAGTTTTTCCTTCTTTCTGATACCATTCAGGGCATGCCTCTGCTGGCAAGGCGGCTGTGGTGCTGCAGTAGTACCATGAGTGGTTTGGGCGCGTAGCTTAGTGCGCATGCACACGGTTTCTTTCTGTCACTGCACTCCTCCACAGGGCTGATTCTACAAACTCATGGACACCAAAAAGTGTCCTTGTCCTTTCTCTATCTTTAGGCAGGCTTTATTTTACTGGTCTTATTTTCCTTTCTTGAGCCCTCAGGCATAAAGAGTCACTTCTGTCCACAGCACTGGAGCTGTTCATGGAAATAGCTTGACTTACATAGATTCAGTGCTCATTATAAGAACTTTAATGAAACAATACAGTAAGGAGAATCTGATAATTATTATGCCCACTAAAAACAAAATTGCATTTAAGGGAAGTAAAAAATGAGTGTGTGGTACCCTAAATATATATGGTATGTCTCTGTATAAATTATTCTTCATCAAAGTAGGAAGATAAAATAAGTTTTCTCATGTAAGAACCCTATGAAATTTATTTGTAGCATTAGAAATGAAAAACATTTCTAACTTATCTACTATTTACAAATAATTAGAAAGGAAAAAGAAGGCAAGGTGGCCTGTATATGCTGCGTATTTGTTGCTCTGGTCATCCAGTTCTTTTTACTTACAAACATTCTACCCTGTAAAAATTATCTTATTGGCGACAGACTTTTAAGTCTCAGGCAAAATGTCCATGAGATGGTATGTCAGAGGTAAGCATTTGTACCTCATCAGATTAGAAATGCAGTTATGAGGTATCAAGAAAAATATTTGGTAGCTAAAATTAAAGTAATCTAATGCTCTATTCATTTATATGCATTGTTAATGAAACCCTTTATAAATTAATTTTCTTCATTGGAGTTTTCTATTGATCAAAAGGAAACTTTGAAGCAGTGCTTTGATGGAGTGAAGAGTTTCCATGCTTCTTTTCTTCAGATTAAGCAGCTTTATGAACTTTGTTTTCTTCTGGATAATACAGCTGGAACCAGGGATTTACTTGACTAAGACTCTTGATCCTTATACTAACTTTAAGCGGATAAAAATATAAGGTACTTGCAATGTAAAATTGTTATATTAACAAATTTACACAGTATTGTCCATTAAACACAGAATTTTATTACACAGATTTTTTTCTAAATATAGTAGAACAATGTGAACAGTAAATATATATTTAGATATTTGTCATTCTTTGTTGTCTTGATTAACTTTTTAAAATATGAATTTCCCCTCTCTTGTTTATCATTTCTCCCATGTATTTCCTACATTCTTCATAAATTAATCTCTTCCCTTATCTTTTAAACTTTCAAAGTAACCACCTGTCTCTGGACTGTCTGCCAATCACTTTTTCAGAACTAGTGGTTTTCGTTTACTTGGCAGGAAAGTAAATATGAAAGAGTTCAGGTGTTCCTGGAGATAAGCTTATCAGTTGTAAACTGTCCACGACTGACAAAAATAATTATAGCTCTAAAAGGAAATTTAGAACTGGTTTTAGTATATCTTAATTTAGTTGCTTTCCAAGGTGTACTTATTTCCATCTTCTAAATTATTTTGTGAGTGATGCAGAGATCGTAATCACAGAAATGAGAGCTAGAGCAGCAAAAAGCAGCCTTCTACTGCATTCCTCAGAAATATCTTGAATATTGAAAACAATGAATTTGAGATTTGATGATGAAAATACAAGCCCTAAGTTTTAATTTCCTGAGTTTCTAGAATTATGTTAGCAAAATTTTCTTAATAGATTCGCTGGCCCTTAAGAATCCTACTACCAGCTCCCACTGTCTTTGAAGAAAGGAGACAATAGGAAAAACTGCAAGATAACTGCAAAAAAGAGAAATTATCAACATAAAATAAAGATGAATAAGCAATAACCAAAATCACTAAGTTTTTGTAGCTACTTTTTAGCACTTGAAAGAGTAAATAATTCCACTGGAAAGGGATAAAATCAGTCTTTGTATTGATATGATAAATAAATGTGATTTCTTAACGAAAAGATTTTTTTATAATGCCAGAATCAGTGGATTTCTATATTCTAATTTTTCTTGGTCATTTTGAGATGATACTATTTCCTGCCTTCAGGCAGAGGGATGTATTTTGTGCACAAATTCAGATCTTCAGGATTATGCAAGATATAAATACATTTGAATTCAGATCTTAGCAGGTGAGTTAGAATTCAAATAATTTTAAAGTTGCTTTTTTCTTTTCATTCATTCTTTTTCAATATTTATTTTTATTGAGTGTTCCACTCAGTGAGTCCCTGCTCCAGATCTGTAGTCTGAAAATATCCATGCATTTTATTGTCTGCTCTGCAAATACTCATGCATTTATTGTCTGCTGTGAACTTAATGAGACCATTCATATTTGCTAAGATTAACATGTATGTAGCCATTTCTTATGCAGATTTCTCCTTTTGGTTTCTATTTCAAAATTACTGTAATTCAGATTTAGCCAGAACTGGTTTCATAAAGTGTTGTGGTGTAAACCAAGCTGGCAACTAAGCCCCTGTCCTCCACTTGTCACTCAAAAACTGGTGCCCAGTCAGTTCCCAAGCAGCAGCCCTGCCCAGCCTTCTCCCAATTTATATACAGTGAGCATTAAGTAATACAATATGGAATGTCCCTCTGACCAGTTTCGGTCAGCTGTTCGGACTGTGTCCCATCCCAGCTTCTTGTGCCACTCCAGCTTTCTTGCTGGCAGGGCATGAGAAGCTGAAAAGTCCTTGACTTATCGCAAGCACTGCTTAGCAACAACTAAAACATCAGGGTGTTATCAACATTATTCTCAAGCTAAATCCAGAACACAGCACTGTGCCAGCTACTAGGAAGTAAATTAACTCTGTCCCAGATGAAACCAGGACAATACACGTGATTCCTCTCTGATTTTAGGCTGAATCTTCTTATGACTCTTTTTAGTGTACTTGCTTTTCAGTCAGAATGCCAATGGCAGAAAATTTGGGCTCAGTGTTTACTTACAGATAAACAAATTAGCTGCTCTGTGGAGCATCTAACCTCCTTATTTTACCATGAAGTTTATCAGTAGTGGTGAACCCAACATTTGGTGCAAGAAGACAGGGACGTGTTTTTCTCCAAAGCCTATTCTAATCTAAACCTGACAAGACCTCTGAAGATGCTCTTACAGACCAGTTCAGGATTTGAAAATTGTGTATTATGGCTACAGTCCTTTTGCCATTTTTGCATGAAGAATCAAAGAGTAAAGACAGATGATATTTGAAAAAGTCTTTCCATAGTAAAATTGTGTAGTGAAAACATATATACAAGGGGAAAAATAAGTAATATTTGGACTTAAATCTTTTTACATCCTTGGTCTTCTGCATTTTTGTTTGGGTTTTTTGCATTTTTAATGAGAGAATATGAAATTTCTACTGTAGTTACTGCATACTACTGCATTTAGGCATTTTGGCTTTGTTGCCATTGTGTGGTGCACTCAGCAGGAAAAAAAAAACAAACAAGACTGGCTTTGAAAAGAGTGTTTTATTACTATCAGATTGTTAAATGTATTCAATATAGACAAGGAGAGAATATTTAAAGGGTGGAGAATGTCTGACTACTGTGAACTTTTGAGGCTTTTAAAAAGCAGAGGGTGCAAGATTTAATGTATTAGTTTGAGAGAAAATGAGCTCCTCTTTCATATAAGCAAAAATATAGGAACCTGCAGGATGAAAGTATTTTGGTTATTTTCATTCTTAAATATCTGTGAGTATTTATTTTATTAAAATACTTTAGTTCTTAGCATCATATCAGTATATTTTTGTGTATATGTGTTTGCCTATGAACAATGTGCTTCCTTCATTGTGCTTCATGTAGAATTATTCCATAAATATTCTCTATCTCTGTGTAATGTTCAGTGAATATATGTCAATGATTGACTTCCTGACCTGAAGCCCAATGATTTTGTTGATCATTGTTTGTTTCCCAATTCCATTGATTTTTATTCAATTATAATTATACTAGTGCTTCTTGCTGCTTTTGGTTGTAATTTGGAAACATTCAGGCTTGTTATCTCATTACATAGTTTTTCCAGGTCTGCTGGGAGGTAAATTATATATATCTATGAGTGCTGTTAAGAAGCATAAAAAAACTCCTAGGAACATCAGCAGAATCTTTCTTCCTATGACAGTCATTAATAGCCAA
>VZTB01008548.1:0-12615 GCA_013397245.1 Thryothorus ludovicianus | reverse complement strand
TAGGGTGAAACTATTCTAGATAACTCTCAAAAAATTCTCTACACACACACTCAATGTCATTTCTTTAAATTTTGTTGTACATACAGCTACTAATATCATTGTGGAAAGCAAGGAATATTTTCTTCTTTGAGAAAAATTTTGTCTTCAAATATATCCTCCAATAATAAAGAAATGGCTACTAGCTGTTTATATTTTCTGACATTATTGCCCACTATTAATATTAGTTTTCATTTCCATGCTCTTAATTGACAGACACACAGTCAAGTTGATAGTGCTTTATGTTGTAGTATGCTGTGATTTGATTTTGCAACATTCTATATATATCTACTTTACAGAGGTCAGAAAATATCAGGTTCTAGAAATATCCTTGTTCCTTCCCTGTGTATGAGATGGGCTCTAGTTTGCCAATTAACACTGTGTTATTTAATTCTTGTTTATATTTTTATTTCTTTTATCTATACTATGTATAATAATATGTATAATATGTGGGATATTCATAATACACAGGATATCAGAAGTAAAAAATATAAATCTGAAATAATTCTTCATGTTGTTTAATATTAATGTCACATTAAAAATTATAGAGTTAGAGAATTTTTAGTGGTTTGGGGTTTTTTGTTTGGTTGGTTTTTGTCTGATTGGTTTGTTGTTTTTTATTTCTGAGAAATAGATTTTAGCTCTGGTCCTGCTATTAGCAACTTTGAATTTTTAAATAATTAAGAATTCATTGTCATTGTCTTCACTGTAATTCAGTGAATAGAACAACTGGATTCTAGGAGTGGTGGTATCCTGGTATCCTGGACTTGGAACCTCCATGGAAGGAGTGACAGTGGTTAAGGATGAGGGGTGTCCAGGGAGGACTAAGTTAAGTCTTGGGTGTAGCCAATTACAGTTCAGATATCTCTAAGTGTTGGAAGGTTTGTTGGGAAGACATTCCAAAAAACATCAATGTTACTTAGCCATCTTTAGATTTTCTTATAAATAAAGTTGTGGTTTTGTTTTGATGATGTTTTTTGTTTCGTTTTTACTTTTGTTTTGATTTGCTTTTTTTTTTCCAAATGCCTAAATTTGGTTTTACTCCATTAGAAATTATACAAAATATCAATATCTTTTTGCCTTCCTCAAATTATAGTTGAAAGAGCTAAAAAATATGTGACTTATGCAAGCTTCAGCATACAAATACTCAAAGAAGGAGTATATAATTAACATTTCCAGTCACTTCTCAGGAACAAATCTGTGTACTCAGCCTTCTATCATACTGTATTTGGCCACAAAGTTGTTATTTCCAGTAATATTATGGTTTTGTTGCATGCTTTTGTTCTGTTTACTGCAATAAAATAATTTCTTCATTGTTAAATAATGAAAGCAGAAAACAAAATAAAATAAATGTACTATTATATTTTTGTAAAGAAAAGCAATCAGAGCTGTTCAAGCAAACCAATCTCTATGTTGTATTGGGAGAAGAGTGAAGCAGGAAGTCAAGGTCACCATTGGAAATGTTTGTGTGTGTGTGTGGGCATTTGCAGCCACATCCAAGCACAAAGCCTCAGCTGGTTCTGCAGAGGCTCAGGGGATTAGAGATGAAGCTCCCAGCAAAGAAGGCTTAAGGATTGAAGCTGCACTTTTAAGGTGTTGTAAAGGAACATACCAGAGTGTCAATATCAATCACTCCTTTATGCTCCTGCTTTAGCATTTGCTATTTATTTGTCTGTTCTTCTTTTGTTTAGCAGAACCCTCAGCCTTCCAAGCTGTGCTCACGCGAGTAGTGAGGGAGCTCTTCAGTCGCTAAGGTTTATTAGTGAACTAATTGACTAGTTCCCCTCTCCAACCTGTAAGTGTTCTCACATTTTAGGCAGTCACTCCGTGTCTGATGTGTCCACTTCCCAAATCCCTTTCCCAGCTCTCGCTGGTGGAGTCAGTAGGTGGTGAGACCACCGTGAGTGCCTGTGCCGAGCTGGGCGCTGGGGAGTGCTGCGTGGCTCAGCCCCCATCGCCTGCAGTAGCTATTAGCTCTAATTGTTGAATGCTTGAACGCTTTGAAGGACAAACGCATGTCCTAAGGCTGTGGCCCTGATGAATGCGAGGGTTTCTTTCGCTTGTCATTAGTAATTGAGGGTAAATTAATATTTACTAAGCAGAGTTTCACAGGAAAGAGAATGAATGAGAAATCTAAGGGGAAAAAATGCCACAGGAGAAAATGTTGTTTCCTTTAACACTTTGAACTCAGTTGGCAGCAATTAAAAAACAGCTAGTGAAAACTTGGGATAAAGTGAACAATTTTATTATTTTCCTCCCTTATTATATCAATAATTCCCTCTCCCTTGATATATAAACATTATAAAATTTCCAGATGCCTAATATATGTTATTAATGGGTGATAGCCTGTTAACTAGAACTGCTGAATTTCAGAATTGTAGACTTGTACAAAATAGATTTCATTCTCAGTATGTGAAACCCATCATGGCTGTATGTGTGTTTACAGAGGAGTTATAGAGAAGCCCACTCCTATGTAACATTTAATTTCTTTAATAAATTTGAAAATACTACACAGATTCAGCTTTTTTGACCAAACTGTAACCTTTAAACATCAGAGGTTCTTGTCATACGATATGTGTATACATAGACATTCACACTTTTGTTTGATGTTTCCTTAAAGCATCACTAAAGCCTTGAAGTCATCCATATGTTAACTGAATACCTAATGCTGATGGAATTAAATATGGCATAGGCATATTTGATGGAAGTCTTTCTCACCAGCTCCATAAGAAGATTTTTTTTGATGTTCAGCTATTCAGTAAAACCAAATGGAAGCATGGAACTAAAACTGGCAGTGTGTGCATCTCAGCAGAACCACAGACATAGAACAGTGTGTGTGTAATAGCAAAGGGACATCTTTGCATCAAATCAAGACCTGGATTATTCTATTGGCTCAATATCTTGACTTCACTACCAAACTTCTCAGGTTTGCTGATGGAACCAGAGCAGACATCCCACACAGGAGCACAATGTGTTTTCAGGAACAGCTTTCTTCTGGTGGAACAACCTCTCCTAGGGCCAGACACCAGTCTGGATGCATTCTTTATCTCAGGCCCCATCACACCAGGAGCTGGGCTGAAGAGTGATGATTAGGGATTTTCCTTATTCAGACACTGCTATTTTAGATAAGTTTCACAGCACAAACCTGATGTAAAACAAGGCGAGCTTCAATCTTATGATGAGAGGAAAGGAAAATTTTGTGCAACCAGTAATTTCCCCCAGTCCTTCCACTAATAAGCTAATATGCTTCAGCATATGAACCATTATCTCCTTTATTATAATTGAAGTGTCAAAGGCATGAGGACAATCTAAAGAAGAGAATGTTAGGTCCATATATATCCAATCCATACAGTGAAATATCTTTATGGTCTCATCCTAACATCCTGGACAAATAGAGAAGGAGTTAGGATTGCAGCTTTATGGAGGTAAAAGATGATTTCAGATGAAAAAATCTACTCTGGCCAGTTAAACCAGATTTAAGCGTGCTCTTGCTAAGAAAGCCACATGAAACATTCTTACTGGAACTTAAAAGTCCCAAATTAAATATCATTATACAGCACATACATTGGATTCATCTGTCTAAAGTTCCTTGGAATAGAGAAAACCTCTTGTTTTAGGGATATACTTGAGAAGAAAGTTTTTTTTAGATAGCTAGCATCACATTGACTCTTTAATGTGGAAACAGCTAGAGTCACTGGTAAGACTGAGTGAAATCTCATTTTAATCTTCATTAGTCATACAGATCTGCTCCTCATTTTGAGGCATCTATGCTTTCAAATAAAATTATTTCACAGGTAGCCCTGATAAAACACCACTTCCAAACACCTGGAATCATGAAATATCCATATTTTTCCTGAAATATATGACTTCTTGCAGAAGACACTCCCTAGGTTTCCTTAGATTGGAAAGAAAAATACAAAACTGCCTTCTAAAGTCCCAGTGGAAACTCATTAGACACCAATAAGTCATGCTGTTTAACAAAAACAAATGTGTCTGAAGCAGTGAAGCCTGCACCTGGGCAGCTGCTCCTTTGGTGGTATCCTCACCCACTGGACATCACTCCTGATTGCCCTGCACTGTCTCTCTGTCCACAACAACTCAGCTGCTTTTTCTCCTTCTGAGGCTGCAAACCTTTTTCTCTGAAAGAGAAATATTTCCAAGAGTTTAATTAATTTAGTATAGCAAGAAATAAGTCCAAAAGGAGGGGAAAAAAAACAACAACCCAACTGACAAAACTCTCATGTTAACTCCTGACACGATGCTATAGAATTTCAAAGAAAGCATGTCTTACGATGGGCTTTAAGAGCTCAACTTCCCATTAACACCACTAATAAAAATGTAATTAGGATTGTAGTTTCGTTTTCTCCCTCCAGCAGAGCATTCCTCCCCTGCGCGGCGTTTCGGAGGCTGTAGTTAGCAGCCAGCAAGATGCGTCCTTTTGGCGGAATTTACCACTTTATGAAAGATGTGGTCAAGATCCCAAAGAACCATATTGATACCAGATGTAGTCTTGTCACTGAGTCTTAAACCAAGACTCTCATGAATCTTCAGTTTCCATTTTCTCTCTCTGCTCTGTTACAAGGAAAAGAGTCTGAGTGAATTACTGTCGATGTTGCTAGCAGAAGTATTTTTTTACTTGAAAATAGATGTCATCGTGGGAAAATGTTATACAAGAAACTATATCGAAACCAATTTTCACTGAATTAGGCAAGCTGAGGTTGTCATGTCTTAATTAAATGAATGCTTGCATAAATATGTTAGTACATCTAGTCAGAATCAGTAGTCCTCAAAATCAATGCTACATTACGAATTTAGTTTTCAGAAAATAAAGGCATTGGCTTTTTAGCATTAGCACTGTACGTGTTGCAAAACAAAACAGAAACAATTCTCATTGGTGAAGGATTTCAATAAACTTTAATAATATCCATATGTACAATAAATATTTCTGGGCCCTCAAGCACTTATATTTCCTTTTGAACTTGTGAACAGAAATTGATTCAAGGTGATAAATTTGTAATCCATTATGATGGATGGAGCTGCTTTTTAAAAAAAAGATAATGGTATATAATTTATATATTCTCTGTGAGTAAATTTGGGAGAAAAACATCTAAAAGGCAGCCAGATGTAAAGAAATAGAGTAAATAGAGTCAACTGCATTTCTGAAGCATGTGACCACTTAATTAGGAGTTCAAAAAAATGCAAATGATGCAAATATTGCTTTTGACTGCCACAGTTGACCTTGTAGCAACTTGGTTTAAAACAATATATTTTTTACATATCTAACATTAATTAAGTAAAGTACGATATTTGTATTAAATTTTCAAGCTGGAAAAACAAGTGTCATAAGATCAAACAAAAACATGTGTGAATTTCCAAACACATTTGCAAAGTACAGCTTTGCCATTAAAAGCTCAGATGCTATAGTTTTGCGTAACAGAAAACCACAGCTGCACGTGTGGTGAAATAGCAAATGTTGATTTCTAAATGGTATTTGGCATGTTTGCATATTTATTCCCCATTGTCTTGTTGTTTTATTAAACACTCTTCTATTAAAATTCAAAACATCACATTAGCAAATTCTGATGGCACAGGAGATTGTACTAAGCGCTCATGGCCAGGGTGCATACAATGTGATGCTGAAAACCTTGCAATGAAAAAAGGACATACTGAAGATATCCACAAGGCAACATAGTGCCTTTTATCCTACCTCTCCCTTTTACCCTGCAGTGACACTGAGTGCATATTCTCTTGGATAAAGAGAGGCAGTTTGGCCACAGGTTTGAGAGGAGACAAGTTCTGCCCTGGACTTATTTGTCCGTAATGGAATAATAAAAAACCTGTGCAAAGGTGACTCGAAAGAATCCCTGTCAACACATCGTTTTATTGGCCAAAGAACAGAGGAGGTTCTATGGGAAAACCCCCACAAATTAGAAGGTATTTTCCAGGTAAATGCTGCTGGCTTGCTGAATGACTCACTCTGTGAAGAGCAAACACAGAGGGCTTTTCATTCCCCTTTTTCTATAATGCAATATCAAAATAAAAAGTTAAAATAATTGTAGAGTGTGTTTTTAACTAAATTATGAGAGATGCCACCCACTGGCGACCTGCAGGAAATGTATTCTTTCCTCACTCTGCAAGGCTTTTACAGGTTTTCATATGAAATACAAGAGAAAGATGTAAAATCATGAGTAATGTGTTGCTAGTAAGAGCTAAGAAAAGTGTAGAAAAAGTATACAATAAGTAGTCAGTGATATAAACCATTACAATGAGCCCTTCTTACATATCTGAAGCCAGATGTTGTTCCAAATTACATCACTGTAAATCCAGAATAGTTCCACTGAAGCCAATGAATCTACTCCAGATGAGAGAAGAATTTGGTCTGCAATCTATTCACTTCAGATCAGTTTATGTCCATATGTCCACAGTTTACCATAGCATTTTTTTAAGTGCAGAAAATACCTGACATAATCCAGTGATCTCCAACAGTGTTTGTTGGCAAGAACAAGCTTCCCTAACAGGTAAGTTTCTGCCTATCAAATCCCCTAAGTTCATTGACTGGAATCAACAAAGTTCATGTTGAAGGGTGAAGGATAGTAAATTATCTCTCCACATATATCATAGCCTGAAGTCAGAATTCAGAGTTCACTACTTAAAGGCTGTCCTGTTGACCATAGCTGTCAAAGTACAGCAGAAATTAGAGAAGTTTGTGGCATGTCATAACCCTCTGCTTTGCACATGCAGTGTGTTTGTACTTACAAAGCAAGTGCAATTGCAGCAGATCTGCTCTTTATGTGCAGGTGCATGAATGATGGACAATGGCAGGACTTTGTAGATGACAGGGCTCCCTTCCATGCCAATTTTGTGGCACAGCAGAAATTCATAATGCAGGTAACTGCAGAATTTATTTAATCTAGAGAAAGTGACATTAAATGGGGTACAGATTACAGAAAATCAACTACTTTTCAAGTGTATCTTGAACATTCCTGATGGTGAGTGAAGGCATGTTTGGTGTATGTGAACAAAATTATTTTCTCCCTGATTTACTCATAGATAGACACTACATTGCAGAATGTACATTTCTTTGCATTAACCCAGCAGGTGTGACAGTTTAGAAGGAGCAGAGCTATAGCAGGGGGATTTAGAGTACCTTTCTCTCCTGCATGATTGATTAATAATCAGATTTCTCTGAAGGATTAAAGCCTTGTCAATAGAACACAAAAGCTGGAGTAGTGTTTTTTATCTCTATCTTGAGGGAGTTCAGACTTCTGATTCAAAAGGATTTGTAGCTTTTATCTACTCAAAAGTGCAATAGTCTTGTATAGGTATGTAATTGAGCAAGAACCTCCTTCTGTAAGACCCACTCAGATTGGTAAATACTGATTTCACTTAAGAATGCAAGTATTTGCATGAATATTTGAATATGTGCCTGGAAAATGGAATATGTGTACAAATTCTTGCATCTCCAAAAGTGATCCAAATTCAAAGGGACAAGTGGAAATGGAACCCATGGTCACCCTCCCACTCCTGTTTAACCATTAGGGTTGAAGACCTCTCCCTCTTTCATTGATGGTGTTCTTAAGGCAACCCAAATTTAAGGCAGCTCTAATCAAACCAAGAGAAGACTAAGTGGCAATAATTATTTCTATAATACAGTTGCAGGAAAAACACGGAATAGGAACACTGTGTATTTTGTCCTCTTGCCCTTGATTTTCGGTCCTTTGGTGGTTTTCCAGTTGCTCTGCAATGCTGGCTACATTTTAGAGCTGTGAATGGGAATAGTCCTGGGAGCAGAGCCCAGTTCCATCTTTCCAGCTGAGTACCAAAGCCATGAGTCTGTGCAGCCCAATTCCCTCCTGCTGATGCTTTGGCTTTTGCACACCAGAGAAAACAATGGTTTTACTTCAGTAGGAGGGCCAACAGTGACTATCCTGCCACCCAGCCCAGGCAACCACTTGGGAGTTTTCCTCTTTTTGTCAAAAAATGGGTTTGGATTTCCTCAGGGCAAGATTCTTTATCCTTAATTTGTCACCCCATGGACTAGAGCTCTTTGGTGAAGGTAAGCTTTTCTAGAGAGATTTCCAAGGGAACATGCCCACAGCTGCTGCCTTTGGTACTGATCTCAGTACTGGCTGTGTGTGACTTTGCTCAGGATTTGCCAAACCTCAGATCCCTTCCAGGACATAGGTCCTTACATAACAAGGCCCTACTGCTTGAGTTCTGTGCCATGGAATCCCACCCACCTCCCCATCTCTGGTCTCTAACACCTTCTTATACTGGCTGAAACTCATGTTTTCACACAGGGCTCCCAGGCCTGAGGGACTTGCTGAACTAACATGGAAATATCAAATAAAGTTAAACATTTCAGGGATTAAGAACTGCTAAAGATGATCACTGAGGACCTTCATGGCACAGAAATGGTGTTGTGGTAGTCTCCAGGGTACTCTTTGAGATGCCCTCCTGAACTGTAAGCTGCAAAACTCCACGCTCTTCCAGCTGACACTTTCTGTGAGCAACCACCAATCACCTCCTGCTCCCTGGTTTCCATGGGGAGAGAGCTAATAACCACAGCCCAGGTGGGAACTTTGGTGCACATTGATAGTTTGGAGTCGGAGAAGGAGGAGTCCCATTCCAGCTGACTTCTGAGTATTTAAACAGCAGTCAAAGAGAGTTACTGGGAGTCGATTTCCCCAGTGGTATTAAGTGGAGATTGTTCCTCTGATCTCTCTCTGAATGCCAAGATGATTGTCTGAGTAGAATTTTCTGCAAGACATCCATCTTTATTGAAATAGTACTACAATATGAGATGGAATTTACAGAGCATTTTGCACAATTGTAGATATTATCTTAAGCATGGGCTGTTACTTTTCCTTTCCCTAGTTTTGTGGTTTGCAAGGCTCATGGTCAATTTATCTTCCTGCAGAGCACAGATAATTCCCTTTGATTTGAGGGGAGTTACACATGACACATACAGAAGAACAGGAACTTCACATTTATTTTTAAAATAAGCAAATAAAGGCTGAGCAGGGGGTTCAATTTGACATGGAAAATTAACTGAATTGTGGAGTTACTTAGCAAAAAATCATACAACACTTCTAAAACTGTGATGAACTATTCTTTTTAGTGGTCCTATTATACTGAAAATTATGGGATTCTTAAAAACCCACATAAAAATCATCCTGTGCATTTCTTTGCTTTGTTCTGCAAAGCTGTACTGTCAAACTTCATCTTTTTGTCAATACATGGCAACAACAATGTTCAGCGCTAGAAAACAATATTGAAAGCTGCTGTTGAAACTGGATCTACTCTCAGTGCTGACTCCAGCTGGTATTATGATGGGGCCCTGCAACACTGCCACTGAACAACCTCTCTCTGTGTAGATTTTAATCAGTTTTACATCCTGTAAATTTCAGCTTCAAACTGATTCCCATCTCTGTCAGAACAATGATTTTTTTTACCTACCAGGTTACTAACTAGAGGGAATAAACATAAGTGAAATTACCTCCTTCCAACACTGTGAATGCCCTTTTAGAATAAATAAAAAGCATGAACATAATGCATGAGTCACACAGAGCCTGATGTAACTACCAGTGACAGCTGAAACGCATATGCTTTATTACACGATGCTGTTAAATAGCAGGAGAAAGTTCCAAACTTTTAGGACTTATGAAAGTTAGAAAAACCAGAAAGTCCTTCAGGGAAGAACTTCTAAATATTTTAAGGGTGTAATAGAAATCAGAATGGTTAAAGAGAAAGCAAAAGAATGAGGCCAACGTATTTTTGCAGCACATTGAAATTTCTCTTTCTCTTAGGGGACATTTTATATTTTTTATTATTTTCTACCCATAAACAATCTAGCAGAGCATTTGTTTGGCTAAATATTTCACTACACATATACTTCAAAGTTACCTTTACCTATGTATTTTCTGTTTCATGAGAAAACAACCATTGACCTTGTGGCTGAAGGCAAGGGTAAAAAACTCCTTACATGTAGATTAAAAAAAATATCTAGCACACTGAGGTCAAGTATTTTAAGTAATTTATTCACATTTCAGAACAAAATCTATTGTGTTTTCTTTCAGAAAGTACATATCCTCTCTATATAAGTAAATTTTAAACTAAATGTATATTAGCTTCAAATTAACACCTTGGCTTTTCCATCAATGTGACCACAGTAAAGAATTTGATGGGGAAATAAGGTCCTTTACCTCATTCTTGGCCACTTTTATTTTTGTGCATTTTTTACTCTCATAACTGAAACATAACTGAGATGCTTATGTTAAGTTCAGTTTAAAGACAAGAACACTCATTGTCTTCAGTAAGGACCATGGATTTTTGTTTTCCTAAAGGAAATTTGTGTAGAAGAACTCATGTTGATGGCAATCTTGGCTTTGGGTCTGATTGATGAGGAGTATAACTGATGTGCACAGCCACGTGCATCTACTTACTGTGCTTTGAGTTTTATATCTCTTTGGAGAGTGCTGTGTCTGTTGCTTATGAGTGCTCATTCTCTTACTCTTTCTCAAAACAATGTGAATTATTAATAAATCAGCTGATAAATTGTGCTCAGTAATATGCAGAATATACCCTAATCAGGCAAGGTCAGTCAAACTTTTGGAGGTGAACTGAAAGCAGTTTGCTGTTGTTGGTCTATTGGAGCAGATCTGGAGTGCTCAAACACAAGGAATTACTGTCATTTCAGGCATGGAAATTTCCAGTGGGGTAGGAAAGTCCTTCTGCTCTTCAGAAGGACATGTGTTAGATAACACAAAGCATCCTGCAATGTTCTAGGTGTATGCACTTGGTAAATCCTGCACTTAAGCTTCTTTAAGTCAGTCCTGACATGGACTAAGACATGGAAAGTGGAATCAGATGGTGACTGGGAAGTTGCACTTCATGTCTTGCCATGGTGACTTAGCCAGGTCAAGAGATGTGTGCACAAAAGGCCCCTTTTTTTCCATCATTGGTGGAAAATTACTGGGGAAAGGCTTTCCTCTTCTTATGTATGCCTACGGCATGAAATATTTGATAGTATAGATCAAAAAAGAATATTCCAGTTGGAAGAGACCTGAAATGACCATCTAGTCCCACTGCTTGACCAATTCAAGGCTAACCTGAGGATAAAGCATGCTGTTAAAGACTTTGTCCAAATCTCAAGCACAAACAGGCCTGGGGCATCAACTACCCCTCTAAGAAGCCTGTTCCAGTGTTTGGTCAGCCTCTCAGTATAGAAGGGCTTCCTACTGTCCAGCCTAAACTTTCTCTGGTGCAGCTTTGAGACATTGCCACATGTCCTGTCACAGGATGCCACGGAGAAGAGATTGGTACCTCCCTCTCTGTTTTCCCTGCTACAGAGAAAAATGAGGTCACCCTCAAAAGTGTTGGCGTTTTTCTGGTGTTTGGCATAGTTAACATGCTAGTGCAAAGAATCTGCCACAATCTTTTCTTACTAAGCATGTCCAAAAAGCATTGCATTGTGTTTTGGGAGTTTTCAATAAAAGGATTTCAAGTAAGGGAATGTAAACAGAATTTATCATGGAGTGACAGCACCAAAGGCAATAGCTGTGAACAGACTGGAAGAAAATTTATGCATGCGACATTGTCTGTGCATAACTGGCACATATTGTAATAATCATTATTTGAATTATTCCTTTCCTTTCTACTCGACAGGCCTATCCATTATGAAAATTGTTATTGTTTCAATGAGAATACAAGTTGTTCTGAGTTTTTGGAAGCAGATTATAACTATTGTTGCCAGTTCCTAAAATGCCTATTGGGCATTGCTATTTTATTCAGTAAATAAAGTGTTTAAAACAATAATTGTTATTTGTTAGAATGAACATTCTTGAATCAGTTCTTGTCCCTATAGTGCAAGGCCTTTCAGTCAGCATTTTCTGTTTCTAACTGCTACCAATATTTGCCAGATGAAAATGCTTTACAGTCAGGATATGAAAATGAGAGATGTCATAAATAAGTGATGAAGGAATTTTTTGTAGAAATCATAAAAAGCATAGAATGATTTGAGTTGGTAGGGACCTTAGGGATGATCTAGTCACAGCCCCCTGCCATGGGCAGGGACAGCATCCACTAGACCTGGTTGCTGAAAGCACCAGAAATAGTTTATTTTGAACTACTATTATTTTTACCAACTTTAAGGAAATCATGTGGGATTTGTAACATCTAAAAGCACCAGCACTGAAATTAAACATCACACTCTTTAAAGTAGGCAGGCTGCTCTGCAGCTGAGGCATACTGAGTTACTGGTAATGGATACTGCTGAAGACAGTATTGTAGGTGGTATCAGGTGTTTTATCTCTAAATTATACCCTGTTTGTACCCTGCTCTCCTTGATACTGGTGGGAACTTGGTAGCATAATATCTTTGAGTATTTTGGTTCTTAGGGCTTTCCACTAGAGCCAGAAAGCTCAAGCAGAGATCTTGCCATTGTCTAAGGAAGCTTCTCTCATAGGAAGTGAGATTTACCAGACCTTTGAGGTCTTTTTGTTTTTAAAGACAGCAAAACATTTCTTCTGTGAAGTCATTCATGGGAGCTTCTGTCTTAATCTCCTCTCCTCTCCTCTC
>VZTB01008547.1:289478-337267 GCA_013397245.1 Thryothorus ludovicianus | reverse complement strand
AAGATGGTGGCTTTATGTGAAATAATTTTTAGAGCAACAAACCAGAAATAGTGTCATATTTTTAATTGGTATTTTCAGCTTAAAAACTACTTGCATTTCTAATAGATTAACTCAATCAGAAAATACTTATATTTTTTTGAGTTACTTTCCTTGCCCTGAGTCTTGTGGAATTTACAGTGACAGTTTGAATACAAGCTAATGTGTTCCAACTGACACACTTCAGCTAATGAAGTTTGTGATTAAAACTTTTGAGTTGAGGAACTGACAATGTTGAAAAATATAAAAAAAAAAAATAATTACTGAACATGTTTGGGGGCTCTGGCTGTATTCAGGAGTATCCAGAAGTGAAATTTTTGGGATCTTTATTTCAAAGTTTCAATTCTGCCTTTAAAATTTATTGGCTTCTTAATAATTCTGCAAAGATGATATCATCTTCTAGATGCAGCTCTAAAAATTGAATTCTCTATGTAGATCAACCTCACCTTTGTAACAGGGGCCTCTGGAGGCTGAACTTCAGTTTTTGTTGGAAGTTACTGCAGTTTTATAGACCCCTTAGATTTTGATTTGTGCTTCATTAGTAATCTCTTTACTAAATTAAAGAAGAATGAACGATGAGTAGATCTCAAAGTTTCAGCATTGTGGTATAACACAGGTGTAGTCCTTAATATGAAACCATATTAATTGCATGTTAGATATTCTACCTGTAAAATAGATACTAGATATATTATTTAGGATGTGAGACCTGCTGCTCTAACAAAGTAGTTTTATTTGTAGTAAAATATTTTGCTTACTTTCCTAGTCTGGCAGTGAATATGAACTTCTGAATTTTTTTCTTCTTTCCCCTTTGCTGTTTGATAGGCTCAGCCTTTGAGAAAAGAACCTGAAATTATCACTGTAACACTAAAAAAACAAAATGGAATGGGACTGAGCATCGTCGCTGCAAAGGTATGGAAGTCAGTTTGTTTGAGTCTTACTGAGAAAAGCTTCTCTTTTTATCAGCCTACTGTGGAAAATGTTAATGGAAAACATCTGTTTTCCTTAAGTTGGTTGTGCACATTGTATTGAACATGCTTTTATTCTGATTGGGGAATGTTTCTGTAAAATACACAGATGTGGACAATACAAATGGAAGCATAATATGGATGTAGTTATTACGACATTTCAATTCAAACCTCTGCTACAGGTTTATTCAGTTCTTTCCAGAGCCAAAAATTAGCAGTGTTATTAAATAGAATTAATAAACTGGTGTATTTAGCACTTCTGCTGAAAAGTAAAGAAGTAAACCCAAAGAATGTGTGTCTGGGTTAATTGATGAATAAACAAAATTCAAATGTATACATTGAAGTTTGTGAAGACAACACCTTTTCTTTTTAACAGTGTAGAGGTGCAAGAATGGCTTCAATTTTGTTTCTTTACAGTAGAGACCTACAGCATAATAGCCAAAACTGTGGGTGTATGCTCTAGCTAGTAGCACTACATAATAATGTATAGAATGCGCGTACAGCTTCAGCCACCAGATGGAAGACTCCACTAGTTGGTTGGTTTAGCTTTATTAGCTGAATCAAATAGCAGGCATAATCTTTTGAGTTTAAAACTTGTTATAAATTATGCTACAGTAATGCTCAAAAGCCTGTGTTGTGATTACATGGTGTACAATGGATGGAACAAGTCTTTCCTAATGTCTCTTCACTTTTTAGTACGTGAAACTTCAGAGTATTGTCGTACTCCTTGGCACTCAGTGCATGAGCTGAAAAGATGATTGTTTTACTTTTAAATTACCTCACATAGTTAATTGCTTCTAAACAGTACTGTTTGGTTTCTTTGGGTTTTTTACAACCTTCATTCATTTTATAGTCTGTTCTTGAAATGGTAATCTTGCATGGTATCAGCTTTTAAGAATTATTTCTGACATCTGTAAAGGAATACCTGGTGTCAGGTATATAGTGCTAAATAATCAGCAATTATTGAGGAAACAGTTCAGGATCTGAAAAATGTAACTGCTCTGATTTTAGTGGAGTGGGTTAATAATTTGAGAAGCGAATTCTTCATCTTGACACTGGATTAAATATGTATCAGACTTCTGACAGCCATCTGCATTTCTGTTGAATGTTTCAAAATGTGTCATGGAAGTAATTATTTTTTTCACTTTACTCTCTGAAATCTAATTTCTCATCTAGAATGAAGCAGCATATTACAGGGGGATAAGTTTCCTTTTTCATTGGAGCTGACTGGCTTCTAGATGTTGATTTAACAACTGACTTGTAGCTTCCATTAGCAGTATGGAACAGTGCTAGTGGTCAGTGCATAAGCTTGATCTGAAAGTTTTTTGCAAGTTATTTAATGCATTTCATGATTTCTTTATCATGATCAGTCATGGAAGGACCGGTTTTCATCTGTACAGCTGCAGAAACACTGGTTCAGGCAGTCATATTTCATCTTCCTGCTGTGTGCTGCCCTAATACTGGAATTCTGATATAAAAGCAGTTATGTTTTAAATCTTAGTCTGAAATAAGCAAGAAATAGATTGTTTTAGTTTTGGTCTATGTACAATAGAAACTGCTCCTTAGTATGAAGTCATCAGAATGTTCATTGGATAGAAATGATCGTATGCATTATTTGAAACAAGTTCCTGTAGTAGTTAAGTAGGATTATTTTCAAGAGGTTCAAAGTCGTTTATTGTGAGTAATTATCAGCGTGTTTTTCTGTAATAGACCTCATTAAAAAAGAGTAAAGAAGAATACAAAGACTAAACAAGCATTAATTTTCTCAATCTGGCTAGAGCAGAACAGTTTAGAGAATTGAGTGAGGCTGTCTGAGAAGCTAGCAAGGGTTGGTGCTTTTTTTCCTTTCTATTCCTTATATTGTTGATATTTACTAGCATTTTTTTTCCTATATATCTCAAATAGTATATCTTTCAGCAGCATAAAAGTTAGGAGTCTCATTTTTAACTTGTAAAATGCAGGAAGAAGTCCAAAAGACTATTTGTTAAGATTTTCTAGGCATTAACTGGATGGAATACCTGAAATGAGAGGGTGAGGCAAGTATGAGAATAGATTCAGATTTTTCGAAACTTTCTAATAGTAAAAGGTTGGCTATTAAAATGCTCATAAAGTTGAAGAAATGAAAGCTCATACTTTCAGAAATTCCTAGTTGCTGCTGCCCTGCACAGGGAGCCCAGTTGTGTTTATTTAACTGTTGTTTTCCACAGTGCTTTGAAAGGCCTGTAGCAGTAGAAAATGCAGCTGATCAACAGGCCCTGCTCCAACCAGCAAAGGAAAACCTGAATCTGTTTAGCTTTTGTTAGGAAAACAGTTCTTTTCCTGTGATGTGACAGAATACTTGCTTTCAGTAACATGTTGTAAGAATACCTTTGCATGTCAGTGCTGACCTGCCTTTCTTGTTACGTTTTATGGGGCTTCTCCTACTTGTCATGGGCTTGGGATGAAGTTTGTTAACATGCGCTTTGATGATATTCTAGAGGTGGACAAAATGGGCAGATTCTCAGGAGGTCATAAAGAAAAGTAATACTAATGGACTGCTTTTCTTCCTTCTACCCATTGCAAAAAAATGTGAGCTTTCCTAGTAAATCTGTGCTCATCTCTGAGGAAACATCTAAAAAATTTGTGATCTAATAATTCTTTGGGTTTTTTATTAGTTTTGAGGTTTTATTAGCTTAAAGTCTGTGAAAAGTAAGAGTTTTTAATGATGGAATTAGAAATTAGAAATCATATATTACATAATACCTTTACACCAAATGTTCCTAATTATCAAGTGATTGTTACATCTTCTCTTCTGCAATCAAAAAAAAAAGGATTGAAGTCGAAGCAAAGGTTGTACAAGCAGAGAAGGGATGCAACTTGCATTGAAATGCTGTGCACCTGCTTATTCTTATGATAGAAGTATCACCTTGGGATACTAGGTGATTGTAAACATGTGTACATTAATGTAAATTGAAACCAAAACAAAACCTGAGGAGATGTGTCAAGGAGTATATGAAAGTGTTAGATCCCTGGGGAACCCTGTATTAGATTTTCTTCCCACCTAGAGATAGGTAAAATGTTTAAGTGCATTAGTTCTTTTACTTTCTAATCACAGCTACACATATTTTATTTAATTAAAAGTTTTAAAGGCCTGCCAGGAATGCCAGAGAGAGGAGAAATTCAGTGCATCGCCTAATTCACCTCACTTTGGTGTTATCTGAGGCAGGACAGAGCCCCTCTGAGCAAACATGTAGTAAGTGCATATGTTATATGCAAACATAACAGAGAAAACAAGATTACTTATGAAACAGCTGTTAGCTTCCAGAGCAGTGTAAACAGTGTTGTGCTTGTTTGGGCTTTGTTTTGATTTTTTAATAAATTGGGAAAATACCTAACAGCAGTTCTTAAACTGAGTGCTTTAAACCAATTTTTATTTTTAGTTAAAATTAAACTGTATAGCTTCATATGTGATCCAGAAGAATAACTTCTTGTTCTGCCCTTTGGTGGATATTGCATGTTTTCTTACAGCAATACTCTGTAGCTTTATTAGCAATGGCTTTTGTAATAGGTGTATGGAAATGTAGCTGGTAGGAGTGGTCGGGCATAGGGAGCCGGGAACAGTGTTGCTTTTTGAGGTTGTGTGCAGACTTTGGTTGCTCTAACCCTGAAAGATGTTTTGATGTTAAAAACTGCCAGACTCCTAACCACATTGTGGTTAAGTTTTTATGAAATCCAGATGATTTGGAAGCTGCGTGTGCATGCAGTTTACTTTAAAAATATATCACTTTTTTTGGGGGCTTTCGCATGTGACTTCTTAGCCATCTGTGGGCCAGCACATTACTTCCTGTTTAATTTGGAGGGTTTCTTGTCTTTAGTACAAAAGGGTTCCCTTTTTGTTTTTTCTAGCAGTTTTCAGAGTTTAATAAAGCCTCTAAAGTAAATGAAAGTCAGAACAGCATAACTGATTACGTAAGAGTCTGAATATTGTATTGGTTATAGCTGGTGTTGATAAATGCTACACTGTGTCATAGCATCGAGCTCCGAGTTATCTTGATGGGTATCTTGGAAAATCCAGCAGACTAGAGCTGGTGGTTGCTGTTGAGGGCTGAAAGAGAAGTGGAGAATTGTTTTTTTTCTTTCAAGGATCTGTAGTCCCGGAGATCAAAATGTGGTTTTCTGTTGTTGGAAGAACAGAATCCGTGGTAAGTCCGTTCAGGTTTCTGTTGGGACTGTTTTTCTCTGAAGTTTTACTATCCCTATACTTTTTCCTGCTCTCCTGCCTGTTTAAACCTGCCAGTAGTTATTTGTTCATGTAGCAACTATGTAATACAGCATGCAGTTAAACATAGTCAGATGTTAGTAGCTAACTTTCTAAAATCTAGAAAGAAAAAACTAATTTTTTAGCTTGTTCTTCATACGTACTCCTGAAATTTGTGGAAGTGGCTTTTAATATTTAAAGTTTCAGGTGTGTTAACTACTGTTTTACTGTGCCAGAGCATGAATAGCATGACCTGTGATCTGTTTACTTGTCATATTAGTTGGCTTTAATCCAGGTTCCTCTAAAAGTCTGTTTTCCTCTTATAAAATCTTCATAGAATAATTAAAATTGATGTCCCAAACAGTGTAAGATTTTTAATACTCTCTAGACCCTTCTGAAAGGACCAGAACATGCAAATTTGTTGCATTTAGGGTGTCTTATTCAACACGTTCGTGGAGGAGAGACATTTAAATTCTGTTAAGGTTACTACTGCACGAAAGAAAGGATCCCCACGTTTTGCAGGAACAACACAGCAAGCTTTGTGTGGATTAATCTTTTTGTATGCTGGTTATACTGATTAGTGTATTGTGATTTAGTTCTTTAAAGGATGGCACACTTCTACTTCTTGTCCAGTCATATTTTAGTAGTATAAACAGAAAAAATTAGCTTAAAATATATGCAAGGACCTTAAAATACGTATGTATATGGCCTCACTGTCACATAAATCAGAGTGTATTTTCTAGGGGTTTTTAACAGGTAGTCAGACTAAGTAGTGCTTACTGAAATAGTATGAGAGGTGATAAATTGCTTCTTTTTTAATAGAAGCATTTTAAACGAGTGTGACATTTCAGCAGTAAATACACCAGGGAATGTACTTACTGTTCTAAAAACAAATATGTAACATCTTACTCATAAATAATTTGCATTATTTAGCAACCTTGTTTCTTAAGAGCAGGCTAAATTATTCTAAGTTGGTTTAATTTCTAATCCATTGTTTGTCATTTTATATTTAGCAGTCAGTTCAAGGTGTTAAATTTAAGGAAGGTTTGAGACTACAGGAATATCAATTTTGATGTAAAATTTTTTTAAGGTCTTTTCTACAAATATCTTGTAGGAGATCCATGTAGAAGGAACAGGTTTAAACATTCATTTAATTATTTTTTCCCAAAGTTGAAAACTGTGGTTAACTATTCTGGTAACAATATGCAAATGTGGATCTCTAACCCGTATTTGCAAATATAGACAGTTGATAGGACTTTTTTTTTTTACTTTGCTCACTTTTTATATGTGTTCTAGATCTTAAGATTTCAGATACCTCAGTATTTGAAGTCTTCCTGTGACGGTGTTTTCTAAGTATTTAAGGACATTTTCTGGCCTTTCCTCCCAGCATGAATTAATTGAAATGTTTCAGTAATAAGATTTAAAATTGTTTTGTGGAGGTGGTTTTTTTGTTGGGTTTGTTCTCTTTTTTTTTTAGTGTTCAGTATTAATTCACCTCAGTGGTCTAAACTACTGGTGTTGCCTTAACAAGCTTCTTAGGAGAAAATATGGTAAAACATGATTCTTATTTCCAGAACAGATTTGTCAGTCTCACAGAAAATAGTATGTAGGTTGCCAGTTTAGTCTTCATCATGAACAAATAAGTATCTGTGTGATAGCAATTTGCCTGGTTTTTGTTGATTCCTAACTTCCAGCAGAGTTTTGCTTAAATTTTATAGATGTTGTACAAAATTTTGTTAGTGCTTTTATGTGCTGTGTAAAATCTGAAGGTTACACCATCACAGCATGATTGTTCTCCTCAGTAACTGTGAGACCTCAACTCTGCTCAAGCGGAGTGGGTTTTATCTTTTTTTATTCACTTGTATTTAGATTGATACTGCAAATAGGTGACCCAGATGTGTTTTAGGCCTTCTGAAAGAAAGTGAGTTTTAAAATTCTTCTGTTATTTCCTCATTGTATGCAGGCACTTCTTAGCATGCCTGCTAAAATTGTAGTGCACATATACTGTAGCTAGAATTTCTGTACCGCACTTCATTAAATTCTGACATTCTAATAACTTTGAAAATTCTGTTTAGATACATATTAATACAGCTTTTTTTGGGGGGGGGAGTGGAGTTTTTTTGGTTTTTACTTCTATTAATGAAAAAGACTTTCAGAACTTAGTAATTTCTGTATTGACTTTATACTGTATGAATAATACTCTCAGTTGGAGTAGAAATTTAGGTGCTTAATAGTATGTGCTAGTGTACGCACTGATCCTGGATTATGTTGTATCCATCTGAAACTGCATTATGTGGAAGTTAATGCTCCAGGTTTTTTGGGTTGTAATTTATCCTTAGTTATAGGGACAAGTGTAATTTCTTTGAAAAAGTGCAGAGATATGGGGTGGGTTTTTCCCAGAATAAATTGCCCAATATGTCTTGCCTGTGAAGCCCAATGCAGACATAATTAAGCTGAAACATAAGATCAGAATTGACTTACCGAGGAAGAGCATCACAGAACCTGCAGTACAGCTTGTAGATTTGTACATAACCGAGCAGGCCTTATGTGTCAGTGCTCGTGAAGTATTTATAGCAAATGTACATTTAAAAGTCAGCCCTTGTGTGGTGAAATAGAGCTCAAGTCATACATTTTCCTTGAGCTCAGTGAAAGGTTTTTCCTTTCAAACAAAAGAGAAGTGGAATCAAACAGGCTCATGTATTTAATTTCGTTTTTTGAAAATTAAGAGTGCCTTTAATGCTTTATAGAATATTATGTTAAGTTGCAGCATTTATAATAATATAAAGAAAACTTTTTTCAGAAAGGTTAAGAGAGACTAATTAACAAAATTTTCTTCGTATTTTACAAATGTTGTATGTGAAACCTTTTTCATGAGAGTAAGAGTAAAGTAAAATAAGTTAGGAACTGTTGCATACTTGATTCCAATCTTAGAATGAAATATTAGACCAGTTGCATTCCTGGAGTGTGATAGAAATCATACTGTTGTAGACTTATATATTTCTATTTAGCACAGAAGATGGAAGATGCTAGAGCTCTTTGTGTCAATATACCTGCTTTCCATGCTGAAAACACTGTTAAAATCCCCAAACAACTAATATGCACAAGAGTACAGCAGTGTATAATCTATTAATGCCATTTCAGGAGGTTCACTTCAGAACATCCTGGGTTGTCCTGTGAGAAGCACATTGAGAAGATGGGAGTATATTCCTTTGCTTGCTTTGTGTGCAAGTCAATCTTAATTGCAAACATTCTTCTATTAAAAAGGAACATGTAACCCTTTTTCCATTAAAAATAACAACAAAACTATCAAGTGTTTTTTCTTTACTCCCTTAGAGGTTTCTTGTAAGTAGAACATCTGGATACACCAGACATAAAGTTTCTGGGTTGTTGGATGTTTCAGACGTTGATGTACTGCTGCCAATCTGCCTTTTTCTTTCTCTGAGTAATAAGACACTTATCTGTTTTTCCCACTCAGTGCAATTTAAAGTTGCTGTGGAATTGGTCATAGCAGTTAAATGCTTAGTTTCTTTACCAGTTAAATAATAATAATATCACAAAAGTTTGAATTTGTAGTGCTTGTTTTGTTTAATTGAAAATATTTTGCCTACTTTGTCTAGTTCCAGAAACATTCGGGTTTTGGCCGCTGACATGGAGGAGTAAGTGAGAGGGAAAACAGAAGTATGTTGTATTTAGAGCATGGGTCAGTTTTAAAATTCTTTTTAAGTCAGGGTACAGCATGACTCAGTGCAGCTGTAGCTACAGCTAACAGATCAGTTTTGCATACAGTAGGCTGGTTCCACTCATTTATATTTGAAAAATATTTTCTCTAATGATGACAGATTTCCAAAGTGTCTGCATTGGTCTTGAGGCAACACAGACCTTAGCCTTCTTTTACAAAGTGAGGTTTTTCTGATTTTCAGGTCCAGAAAAGTTTGCCCTGGCTAGAGATGGGACCAGTAGTTACAAAGTCAGCCTTTCTCCTGCCTCTGGGCCCATAACAAGCAGTTCATTGAGTTAGCCTTAGTATGTTTGGAACATAAAGGAGATAAAATATGTAGTCATCCAGATACAATCTAAAGAACACATGCAGCTTTATGAAATGCGAGTGTTTGGGTGGTCAAAAACCTTAGCTTTTGCCTCCTAGAGAGTGAATTTGTAAATTTGCTGTCTAGTTTAGTAAACTGTTATTTTTCAAAATGCTTACAAGCTTGGGTTATTTAATTGCTTCTAGACTAATTACTTGCCAAGGCAGTCAGAGTGAGAATTGATTCTGTTCCATAAACTTGCTTTTAAGGATGTTTATTACAAGTTGGAAAGATCTTCTGTATAAGCCTAACAATCTGAAATCAGAAATTAGCCTTGATAAAAATCAGTCAAATCTACTCTGGGTGTAGGCAGATAAAAGATTTCAGGCCTGATGGCTGGTATCAGGCTTGATAAGCTACATTTTTATGCTATTTTCTTTAAACACATTTTATTTCCAGTTGATTCTTCCTGTATTTAACTCTTTAATTTTTATAAAATACTACGGAAGCTTAAGTGACTTGGGAAAATTGTCAGCTGTAAAGCCTCATGAGACATCCCAGATACCTTTAGTAAGGTACATTTGTGTATGTGTGCACACATATATGTGATACCTCCATCATTAAAATCAAATCTTATTTCATGTTTGCATAAATATGAAAAATCCAAGAAAATCTTGAAAATTGCTTATTTTACAAGATCTGTGGTTCTGTTAACTACTGGAGTGTTTTGACATATGGTCTTGTATCTGAAGCCACTTAAATTGGAGTATTGAAAAGGTTGATGACTTTATGACACTTTTGTGGATTCAAAATGTAATTGGAAAGAAGATACTTTCAGTTCAGGACTACTTTGATGTGAAATGTGAAACCATTTACATGTATATGTACTTAACAAAAATGTATTTTTCTATATTGAAAGATCATTAGTAAGACACTGACATTTCATGAGAACGAAAGTCGGCTTTTAATTCATCTAACATTTTTTAAAAAAAATTGTTATTGAAGGTTGTTTTTGTATCAGCTGCAATTCTGCCAGCCTTCGTTGGAAGCTGTTCATTGCTCCAGTTTTATTGGAGTGATAAACAAAGTGTATGAAGCTCAACGGGTGTGGGCAAAAGAGGCTTCAGAACAAGTAATGACAAGACCTTCCTGTTAATTGTCTGGAGCAGCACCGGTTTGGTTAGGTGCTGTACTGCAGATCTGCTCTGCAGATGCATAGTTTTTCCTTAATTACTTAGTACAATTCTACTGGTAATTTTAACAATTGTAGAAGTGTTATTATAATAGTTTTTGTAGCTCTAGTTCTCATCATAGGTATTGGAATAACCAGGTCATTTTACAGGTCTCCTAAAACTGCAAGGATATGGCTAACCTCACAGAAAGTACAGCTTGTTCGTGATCCACCTACGTTGGGTGGGGCATGATGTGTGGGGATGGGAGTAGGTTCAGCTGTTAAGAGGTTATAGCACCTGGGCAACAGATGGCCCTTTGCTCCCTCTCATTCTTTAGACTGGGATGCTGGTGGGGCTGTGTGGTGTCTCAGCGTGTCCAAGCCATCATTCTGCAGGTGGCAGGTCCCTGTGAGCACATCACGGCATGGGTGGCTCACCTGGGAATGAAGCTGCATGTTGGCTCTCACTAGAAGGAGCTGGCTGTTGTTTTCGCCGTGCCTTTACGGCTGCTTGTCCTGGCAAATACCAAATGGGAAGGAGGAGCAAGCAGAATTTCCTCTGCCTGCTTTTAATGCTTCTGTGGTGACTCACCAGCTTATGGATATCTGTGGTGCTGCCGTTGGATTATTCCTCTTATTCAAACTGTGACTTTTCTATATAGTTGCACTGTACGGAGTGTTATGATTTTATGACTGATGGAATGTATGTGAACCAGAGTTTCCTGTGTCTGTTGCTGACAAAGAAGTTTTAAAACTCATCTTGTGACATAGCAACACTAGCAAAAAAATCTGTTCTCCTTAACTACTTGAATTAAAAATCTGTCAAGTTTATTAATTTATTACTGTGATACTTTTGTACATCCTCGATTTTACATCCTCCTGATGTAGGAGTAGCAGGTTTGTTTTTTTTTTATCACTGTAGTTAATCTTGTTTTCTTCATTGGTCTGAATACTCTATAGAAGTAGTTGTGGTGGTTTGTTTTGGTTGGGTGTTTTTTAATGCTGCTTCTTCTATTTCTACGGTTTTCATAGGGATATTTTTAAGTAAATGCAATATTTTGGGCACAATCATTTTAGAGCAAGGAGGAGCTTGCAAAATAATGCTAATTGTTCAAACAATTATGGCCTACTGTGTACTGATATATATAGATAAGTGAATGTGATGGAAAAGGAGTTGTTTCTTGTTAAGCTATCTCAAAAACCGAGGTTAGATTACATTACCCAGCTGGGTCCTTTGGGTTCTTTGAGTTGGCAGAATTTTTGTAGTTAAGCAGAAAATTATACCAGGCTTTGAAGGGGAAAATACCCTTTTGGACAACAGGTATGAAATCTTCGTGTAACATTGTCTCATCTGAGCCTTTTTTTTAATGCATTAAATTGATCTGGCTCTGTTGTATCAAATTAGTTTTCCTTCCATTCTCCTACTCTTAGTGAATTTGTAGGTTTGGGGTTTTTGTTGAGATTGAAGTCTGTGTGATACGAAGAATGAAAATCCTATAAACAAACATAATATTGGGAGGAGGTTGTTTATTTTCTTCACCTTTCAGGTTCTGTTTTAGTGAGGTCCTGTAGTGGTTAGTTGTTTGCTCCCCTGCCCTATGTCAGCGTTAAATATAAAGTTATCAGCATTCTAGAGGCTGAAGTTGTGCTGACCAGAGGTGCCAAAATTTCCTCTTTAACTGCTATGGACTGCCATAGTTGCATGAGTTCTCAGAACTCTTCCAATCTTTCAGGCCTACAGGAAAGCAATTTAGTTAATTTATTTGTTTGTTTATTCAATACATTCTTTACTGAATTCCTTTATGAGAGGTGATATGTCCTGGGTTCTAGCTCAAGTTTTCCAGTTGACCTGCTACTATTTAGAAGACAATTATAAGTGAAAGTTTACCGAGTCTTGTTATGTCTTAATTTTCAAAATACGAGTACTTAGCAAGCACTTTTCCAGAATTAGTTGAGAAGAATATATGTGTGTCCATGTATAAGAGCACAGTTTGTCAGTATATGCCAATGTTATTTATGTATGTTTAAAAAAAATGTATCTCTCAGGTAAGATTTGAATGTTGGCTTTAATTGTTGGATTTTAATGGGTTTTTTGTTGGCTCCAGTCTGTCTGAATTCATTAATCTCCAAGATAAATAGTAGTGGTTTTTTTTTAAAGAGAACTGGAAGCTCTTGCTGCAGTTCCAGCTGCTTAGCTGTTCTCTGCTCCACAGTCTTTGGTCGTATTTTCAGGTGAAGTTAGATTTGCATGGAATGTGCAACCAACAGTCATCATCATCCAAATACCTAATAAGCCCTCTCTGTGGTTTATTTCCTTTTTTTTTGTTTTCCTTTTTTTTTCTTTTTTTTTAATTTATAGCCTTAGGTTGTAATTTTGGACTCCATCTTGTAAGATTTTTCTAAACGTGTTTTTGTTCTGTGATAAGAGCTATTTCAAACTAGCCTGTCTTGTGAAAAATAAAGCTACTCCTCTTTTCTAAAAGCTTCTCTATCTTCCTTCAGTCCCACTTTAAATATTGTCAAACCCTGTATGAGGCCACAGAGATGAAATAAAGGTAGATCTAAGGAAAGTAGGACTCGTGGTGAGTTTTAATCTCTGGATTTATTGATGGTGTTTCATACCTCAGTTTTTCATTTATCCTCTTGACTTGTAGCTCTTTTTATTCTAGCTCTCAGTAAGGGAGGATTCCTTGTTTATTATATTTTTATAAGGTAGTTTGGTCAATTAAACATTTTTCCATGCATTCTTTTCTTCATTTAGTTTTAGAATAAAGACCCAAGTTAACCAAGTTAAAATTCTGGTTATTAAAATTTCAGCTAAATGGGAAAGTTGTCCTTTGTCATAGAATTCCGATCTGTAAACCACAGCCAATTTAGAATTAATTATTCTCCTACTCTGAATAAACTCCAAGTGCATGACAAACTTGCAAGTGCCATGTGTTAAAATCTTTCAACTTGTGCTGTTTTAACACATTTAATTGCTTCTTAAGATAAGTGTGAGATGATTAGAAAATCTTTATGCAGGTATTACACATGCATATATGTGGCTTCATCTTGGGTACTAGGAGTTGGGATAATAATAATCTTGAGATCTGATAGTTTGCCTCAGTTTCCCCCATGTGTTGGTTGTGTGCATCTTAAAGATGAATAAGCACAAAAGCATGGAGAAGATTATTTTCAAGAATCTTTTCATTTTTTGCCTCAGAGACCTAATAAAGCTTTCTGGAAAAAAAGAGGGAACATGACATTTTTATCCCATTGTGCAATTCCATGAGTATGAGTGCATTGTGTTTTTTAGCTGGATGCGTTTTCATCAGTTCTATGTGTCTCATTCATCTCCATCCCTCGCTAAAGTTAGAATTTTTTTTTTTTTTTTTTTTAATTTAGGTGAGGAATGGGTGGGACTTGGCAGAAATGGAAAATGTCTTTTCAGTGCATTTGCCATGCAGGCGTTCAAAAGCTTATAATGAAGGCATTTTCCACTGTGTAGTTTACTTCTCTGTGTGGGAACCTGCTTGTATGTAGGTGTTTATTTTGCAATTGTTTTGGGGCTCAGCTCCCACTAGAATACAGTTATTTTGCAGACACTACTCAGAGGTGAGCTGTAGTATGATTTAGGAATTTCAAATGATTTAAATTGTTGGGTTGAAAATAATAATATTCACGAAGAAATGGAATCAACCTCCCTTAATGATCCAGACCCCTCCTAGCAACCTCCTTTCCTGCACTGTTATGAACAGTCGTGCTGTGCTGTAAACAATTTAGGGAAGCTGATTAAGTTGAAAACAAAGCTTGTATTTGGGAGGAGGGGAACTGGAGACGGGGATCAGCTGAGCCTCCAGCCACGTCTGTCATGGGACCTTCCACTAAACAGTAGTGCCTGCACAGCTCCAAGTGTGAGACAACATGGGAGCAGACAGGTGGGTTTCTTCCTGACACTCTGTATAAGTGCACTACTACTGTCCCTGTAATTAATTTATTTTTATAGCATTTTAAAAATCCTGAAATGTGCGAATAGTGCTTCACGGCTGGCCTCCAAACTAATTCTCTCTGCTTTAGGCACTTTATTTGTGCATAAAGGTTTTCGTGTACTGATTTATTTAAGTGGTTTATAAAAGCACAGAATGGAAGGTGTTTCTCATATTGAAGGTTAGGTCTGATGTACTCCAGGTATCAGTATTTTTAAATACCACGTTCCCGTCTTCAGTCCCCTGTTCACTATTTGTTGAATTCTGTTCAGCTATTAACATTTGTTATAGAACTCTTTTTCCCCTAAGGTTCTGTTTTGGCTATGCCTTGTAAAAGTAGATATCATTTAGAGGTCTTCAGAGTAGTGTTACAGTCAGTTCGGGATTATTGTCACCCAGGTGAACTGAAGCAGCAATAGTAGTTTAATGGGTATTTTCCTTAAATTATTACTTAAAGGAAGGATTTTCTAAATTTTTCCTCCAAAGTGTATTTTTTACTTTCTGCAAAGATTACAGGAAAAAGTTGAATCATGTGTGAAAGAAAGTGGGTAGATTTGTAGCACTAAAGAGTATGGTACAGTGTATGAGGTTTTTTAAAATATCAAATATCTTACATTATTTTTTGTAAAACATTTAAAAATGTTTTTGAGATTTTGTATTTAGTTATGTATATTTGAGAAAATACGCTGTAGGCTTCCGTATATTAATCTTGGGGAAAGGGAATAAGCCATCTCTTTATGCTTACTGCATTCTTGCTTTCCACAGTCATCTGACTCTTTTGCAGTTGTGATCTTCTGTTTGGACTTAAAGCCATATGTATACACATGCTTCTGGTATTAAGGATTGGAGAAAATAAAATTAAGTGAAAAGAAGGTTTATCATATTTTTGTTACTGATACACACATGTTATTGCTCTGTTTTATTTGTGGGGGAATAGTTTTAATTATGTTGAGCTTCACATTCCTTTTAAAGAAAAGCAACTTAATAAGTAGTTCACAAAGAAATCTATTTTATTGTAAAGTCAATAAATGAAAACAGGGAAGCCCATGTGGCATGTATGAGAATTTTATTCACTTTGGAGTTTAGTATGGGTGACTACATATTAAGAACCTTTTTATGTTTCTAATAATTGTATATTTCCTTTGCATGCAGCCTTCTCAAAGGCAAAATCAAGTCTGTTTCAACAGAAATTAGGAATTTGGATTCGAGTTAATGTAAAGCTTAGAGTGAAAGTTGAAGGGAAGTGATGAATTGATTTTAAGGGTATTTAGTGAGAAGTCTTTCCAAGCTTGTGAAAGCACATGTGTATCTTTAGAAACATGTTAAATGAAAAGTGGAGGAGAAGCTCACTGGTCCTAATAAGTCATGAATTGATGTGGTAACTGATAAAGATTTTTTTTTTAATGTATTCTGAACAGAGATTTATTTTTAAATAATTTTTATGCTTTCAAAACGCATTAGTTTTGTGTTTAAGTGAGTTGACTTGGAGCTAACACATCTGCTCATAACTTCCTTTAAAAGAACAGGAGAGAAATTGACAAACTGTACAGACATCATAAAAACTTTGGAAAAGAAGCAATAAGGAGTAAAATGGCAGCTCCTTTGAATCATAATGAAGAACTACTGTCAGGGTTAGAGCAAAAATCCGACTGATAGGATATCTTCCAGCTGTGGTGCCTTTAGCCAAAGAACATAACAAAAACAAGATCTTTCTCTCCTGTGAGGAAAGGATGGGAAAATTTGGATCGTTCAGCCATAAGAGAAAGCCCCAGAATAACCTAACTGTGGCCTTCCAGTACCTAAAGGGGGTCAGACAGAAAGCTGCAGAGGGACTTGTTAGAAGGGTGAGACAAGGGGGATTGGCTTTAAACTGAAAAAGAGTAAGTTTAGATGAGATGGTTAAAAGAAATTCTTTTTACTGTGATGGTGGTGAGGGATTGGAACTGGTTACTCAGCTGAGTGGTAGATGCTCCATCCCTGCAAGTGTTCAAGGCCAAGCTGAATGGGGCTCTGAGCAACCTGGTCTAGTGGAAGGTGGCCTTGTCTGTGCAAAGGGGGTTGGGGCTAGATGGTCTTTAAGGTTCTTTTCAACCCAAACTATTCTGTGGTTCATCCTGCTTTCTAGCTTTCTAGACTTTCAGAGTGCATTGTACCTGTTTGGGGGGGAGGGGGTTATATTGTTTATTTGGTTGTTTTTTTTCTCTAAAGCCTCAAAGAGCCCTACCGGGAATCTCGGATTCTGTTTACGCTTTGGCATCTTTCAGCAGTTCCTGGCTATTTCCCAATTTAATTATGAAATTTTATGGAAAATGTTTTGCAGGGCAGAGGTTTGTTGCATTTTGTTTGTGTTTTACTATTTAAGACATGCTAGATGTGATAGGAGAAGTGTTTTCTACTAAGTGATTAGATAGATGATAAGTAATTCTATCAGTGCAACTCATAATCCCATTGGCCTTCAGTTCCTTGATTGTTGCTGAGCTGAAGAGCCCATGTCTGCTTAGTTGGTTCTCTCAAGAAAGATATTCCATGTTTCTGATGATTCTTGTTTTCCCCTGAACCTTGCAGTTTTGTTAGTGTCACTTTGTAAGAGAGAGATCAGAATTCTAAACAGTTTTCTAAATATGACCCTTTTAGATTTTTAGTGAATATGGTAGTTTCTGCTTCGTTCTTTTCTTCTGGGTTCCACATTTCTGAGCTGCTATAAGATGGCTCTGAAAGCAGTGACTAAACTTTAGGAATTAAAGTCAGTTTAGAAACCACTCTTACGGATATTTGTGTAATTGAAAATGTTTATTTCACCATTATCTGCAAACCAATGTAGTCCACGTATCATGCTTATGTAGAAGGTTTCAACTTCATTTAATGTGCATGAGAGAGGTGAAGTATATGGATTAATATAGAGTATCTGGTGCAATATGTGAGTACCAAAGTTGCGTGATTCATATGTGCACTGTTTTAAGTGGCAGTGCTCTTCCAAAGGTTTGCTTGGTTTTGCCTAATGTTTGTATGAGATAGATCTTTGTCTGAATTCCTGGACCTAAGGAGAAGAGATTCCTGCTAGCATCTGTTGAAGTTACAACTAAATAAAAATTATGTCAATTCCAAGTGGCATCAGAGGAATCTGGTTATCCTTAGTCAGTGTGGCTACCAGGAAAAGCTGCTGTTTGATTCCTGCAATGACAGATGTGATCCATGAGGTTATAACTGCAAGGGTGGGTGGGTGAGTTGCTGTTGATTCTTTTGCCCTTTGGAATTCAAGGAGCTTGCCTTCCCTTGGTACTTAGTGGCTGAGAAGGGGACATACAAATGCTATCTTTTAATTTTCAGTTCCCAACAAAGGAAGGTGGTAACTGGTTCTGCCAACAGTGCCCTGATGTGAACCAGCACCTTAGAAGGTTGAAACATTACTTCACATTTGAATCATCTTCACCCCATTCCTGCTCCAGTGTTCAGCATTGTGTGATCAATCTCCAACCCTTATTTGATGAATCTTCTGTTTGGTACATTTAATAGTTACATTATTGTTTACCTTTATTTTGGAACGCGTATGAGCATGGTGAACAGCACCATCATTTAGGGCTCCTCTGCTCCTCTCCTTTCTTGTGAAAATTAACAACTTTTGATCCATTATTAAACCTGTTCTTAATACACAAGGACAAGTTCTTTCTTATTGCATATCACTTTGAAGTGTTGAAGAATCCCTGCTGAAAGATCTTGTGATGTCCATCTTGGAAGTCTAAGTGTTCAGCTAGATCATCCTTCCTCATGTACATCTTGGTTGTTTGGGTGAAAAAAAAGAGATTTGCAAAGCAGGATTTCATTTCCCATTACATTTATCTAGCTGTCTTGTGACTTGTATTTCTCATAACTTTAGCTAATTTTTCTGATACAAAGTTAAAATTATTCTGCAGTTACAGCAATGTTTCTTTAGTGCTCTCAAAAAAAACACAAAAAAACAAAAAGGAACTAAATTCTATTAATTTCCTTTGTATTCTTTCTAGACAAAGAAAGTATCCATATTTATTTTTTGCATTTTTTTCCTTTTATCCATAAGTATGGCTTAAGCAATTATTATGAGAAATTTGGACACACAGAATGTTAATCTGGAATCATAAGACTTGAAGGAATTATTTTTCTGCGGCTTTTGTGTAAACATTTGGGATTAACCTAAGACTTAATGAAAATAGCTCTTTCACTTGTGTAGAAAACCATGTCTGTGTGTAACACTAGCTTTTGAATAATCTTCACCTTGATTCTTATTTTTACTTTATTATAACAATGGGAGCAATGCATGTTTTTGCTGCCAAAAGAAGAGGGTTGAAAAGGAGGAGGGGGGAAAAAAGGAGGAAGTTGTGTGTTCAGTATCAAAGCAGCTTGGGGGGTTATGTTAGATAAATGATGTTACAATTAAGTCCACGCTCTCTTGAAAATGTACTTAGTGACTTGCAAAGTAAAGTGGCACCGTTTGCTGTAGTAGATAAATGACAAGTAATAGTCTTATAAGAGACAATTTAAAGGTTTGTGATACTAACATTTGGACTGATTTGTGTGGTGTCTTGTACATTGGAGCATGTGGATGACACAACAGCATGGCTTGAATAGATGCTTTCATTCTTGTATCTTGGTATCTGTTGGTATCTGTCTTGCAATAAGTTCACTGTTAACAGGCATTTCAAAATGTAACAGTACTTTTGAGAAAGATGTTTAATGAACAAAATTGCATGGTTTTGCAGTAGACTTAAATATTGGCTTTGTCAGTTCAAAAATATGTCTGCTTTACTTGTTTATGTAAAGCTGGAGGCACTCTTCGTTCCTTTGCACTGGCTCCTTTACAGTCCTAATGAATATAAAAAAAGAATATTCCTTTTTCATGTAATCTGCAATTTATCTTATTTTGGGGTACAGTGCTCTTTAAATACATAGTGCAAAGAGGTATAAATAAAAACGTGTGTAAAAGTGCAGATAAGTATTTCTTACTAGAAGGGGACGAGAGCAAACTTCAGAAGTATATGTTTTAGTTAATGTATTTTTTTCTTATTCAAACTTGCATTAAGACCAAATATTCTCTGCTTCTAACAGAGCTTGTAGTTCTAATAGGCCTAATGTCAAATTTTTCATATGACTTTATTGGAATGTAACTCTTCTCTGTGTGATTGATTTTTCTCCAGTTTGAAAATTTATTAATGAGAAAGTAGAGGTTTACTTAGCCATGTAAAATTTTGATTAAAGTTTGTAGAGTGTGTAAATTAACTAAATTAATGCCTCTTTCTCTCTGTAGGGTGCTGGTCAAGACAAACTTGGAATATATGTCAAGTCTGTTGTGAAGGGAGGTGCTGCAGATGTGGTTAGTATTAATATTCTCAATCATCAATTTCAGAAGTAGAAGGAGCCTTTGAATATGCTCTAAAATCCTTTGTTGACTAGTTTGTGTGAATGGTTGATTGTTTTAATGGAGATTGTGTTGGCATTGGTGTATGAATTTTCTCCTCTTGAATATGTACTCAGGATGGTCGCCTGGCCGCAGGGGATCAGTTGCTCAGTGTGGATGGTCGAAGTTTGGTGGGCCTGTCCCAGGAGAGGTATGGAATGCTTTCCTTGGTTGTTTTTATGTGAAGAAAATGTCAACTCAATAATGTACCGAAATGGGCAGAAGGTCATTTTTTTACACTTTAGGTTCTGTCTTGGCATTTGATAACTGCCTGTGGATAACCTTAGCAACAAGTTCAACTGTTTGTGTACTATTTTCCCTTCTTTTGATATGATATAGATTATCTGTATAAAAGGGATTATATTACAAATTTGGATTTGGGCTTTGAACAATATTTATTAAGCTCTAATTTTAAGTAGTTTGGCTTCTGACCTTTGAAGCAGAAACTGGGAATAAATAGTACATACCGGTAGGTATTGTCTGTGCACATAAGCTATCTTCTTGTAATTTTTTCAAAGTGACTTTAAGTATTAATCTGAAAAAGAGTGCTTTGTCAAGCAACAGATTACTATAAGGGTAACAAAGTAATACAGTGCCAAATTTAATTTTGTTTTATTTGCTCTGCCTTTTCTTGCAGGGCAGCAGAACTTATGACTAGGACGGGTTCTGTAGTGACACTAGAAGTAGCAAAACAAGGAGCAATTTACCATGGTCTGGCAACCCTGCTTAATCAGCCATCCCCAATGATGCAAAGAGGTAAAGATGCTAATATTGATGTTAATAACAGCTTTGTAAGTCTGCATTCTGCATTTATAAGACTGTAGAAAATACAATAATTTCCAGATTTTACCAAGTATTACTGCAATATTAAATCATAAAAGAAATATAATTGCACAGGAAAAAAAGAAATTTCCTTTCTTATCAGAAAATCATCTGGTTTTAAATACTGCTTGAAATTTTCCTAGTCTCATAATTAATAAATCCTTTGCATATGTACCTTTTAAAACTTAATCATGCATTCAAACACAATTCTGATTTGAATTAATTTTCATTTTAACAAATGGAATATAATTAATATAAAGGACATGAAATTTAATGGCATTTTTTGTCCCTTTCATTAGAGCTTCTGTCCTTTCAGAGTATGTCTTCCTTGTAACCACAGAATGCAGTAGAATTAGTAGGAGAGACATAAATTCAAACAGAAGCCCTAGAATGTGTTTTGCCATTGAAGAAATGTTGAAACATATCTCTTTAAGTTTCAGTGTCTGATCATAAGAAGTTCTTGGATGTTTCTCCAATGTTTTATTTCATCATCCTACTTCAGGGTACTAACAAAAGACATATTAAAGTCCAATATAAAATAATACTGTAAAGGAAATAATTTTGTCAATGTAGACATTTTCTCATACAGGATAGTACCACAGGAAAGAATGGGTTAAAAGAACAAATCCTTATTATCACAGTTCACCACACCATCCCAGATGCCATATGTCTCAGTCATCCAGAGACCTTTCATTCTAACATATTTAGTTTTTCCAATTGTTGTGATACCTTGTCAGAAGTTCTTTTGAGCAATGCAGATTGAGAGAATTCTGTATATTTGATACAAGTTTGAGATTGCACATTGGAAAAAAAAATAGTTTTTTAAATGTAGCATTTGCTTTACTGGGAACTTAATTTTGAATTTAAGCTCAAGGTAGCTCTGGTTTTGAAAAAAATACACTAGGCAGTAGCTAAGTGAAAGGGAGAAACTACATATCCAACTGTTACAGTTTCTGACCGCCGTGGCTCAGGTAAACCCCGACCAAAGAGTGAAGGTTTTGAGCTGTATAACAACTCCACGCAAAATGGATCACCTGAGAGTCCTCAGCTGCCGTGGACGGAGTACAGTGAACCAAAGAAGCTGCCAGGGGATGACAGATTGATGAAGAACAGAGCTGATCATCGTTCCAGTCCCAATGTAGCAAGTAAGAAAAATTGCCCTTCTTTTGGGGATAGATGCCTCCTCCAGTAGTTTTAGAGGCTGTTGTATTCAAAAGGAGGTGATTTGTTTTTTAAAAATGGATTGAGTTTAAAATACCAGTGTAGTGGTAACATTTGGAATAATAGTATTACTTTATTAAGTACTAAAGTATTAAATAGTGTTACTTTATTAAGTCTCTTTTAAGTTCTGTAAATTATTATATTAACAGTCGTGTAAATGCTTCCTTTAACTTTCCAACAGATCAGCCTCCAAGCCCTGGGGGAAAGAATGCTTATGCTTCTGGAACTACCACCAAAATAACCTCAGTCTCTACTGGAAATCTTTGTACAGAGGTCAGAAATGGCAAACAAAATGCTGTCTATTACACTTTCTTTATCTGTCAGTAGTGTCAGTGTGCTTGAGTTAAACCCATGTCTTACTGAACTATTTGACCAGAGTGCTGGTGCTTGTGACTGGGTGGGGTTTTGCTTATTACAGCTAATGAAAGGTTGAGACAATTTTCAAAGATTTAATTAAATTTTTTTCATGAAGTTGTCCTTGTGATTTCTTAAGTTTTGTATGATATTGCATACTCGCTTTGAGACCATAAAAACGTGAGTCATAGCCACAGTTATATTTGATATTAAGCAACCTCTTTATCTCCTGTGCCAGATGAGTAATGCTTTTAGGAGCCAAAAGAAAATATTTGGAAAATGCATGTTTAGAACAATCTTCCATACAGGTCTATGTGATTCGAGAATCCTACCTTATTTTTTTTCTCCCTTTCTCAGGAACAGATTCTACCACCGCGACCTGAAGCTTATCCCATCCCAACACAGACCTACACTAGAGAATATTTCACCTTCCCAGCTTCAAAGTCCCAGGATCGAATGGGTCCAGCTCAGAGTCAGTGGCCAAATTATGAAGAAAAACCACAGCTCCAGGCAGAAAGTAATCATTCTATCAATACTACCATGCAGGTGAGAAGTAATTCTTTTCGGTCTGAGGAAACAAGCCAGAAAGAAACTGCTTTCTTTCCATTCCTGGACTGCTAGAGACTTTTTTCAGAATAGTCAGCTCTCTGTAACTGTACCATATGATGGGAAAAAACAATACTTTTGCCAAGATGGGCTTGGGTTCAGGAAACCTATGGGATTTTTTTTCCTTATCATTTTGCCTTTTCCCCCTTCCTTTCAAAGAATTTGTTACAATTTTTTGAAGACCTGTTATCTGGGATGTTTTAATCCCCTGTTAGAGGTAATGGGGTAGAAGTTGTAGTAGGGCTCGTCTTGTAAAGTGTTCTATGGTTTTCTGAAAAGCAAACTAGATCTTCATTCTTCCAAGAAGGCTTACATGGAAAAATGTTTGCCTGAAGGATATGTTATTTAAGTGATAAAGTATTAAAATTGAAATAAAACAGTACTTTGAGACCTAAGATGCTCACTGAAACACATTCCATGCTTCTAGTTAAAAAAATACATAATTTCAAATTGTATCTGTTATCCAAATGTAGATGCATCTTGACATAGAATGAATTTAAATCCATTGTGCTATCAGAAATTCAAACATAGTGCTGTTCTGCTCCTGTTAGTGAGAACTTTACTCAAATCTATACAGGAAATTAAACTTAAATCTAGTTAATGGATTATCTTCCTTCTCTAATCCACCAGACTTAAAAATATAGAGAGTTTGGGTTTTTTTGGAGGTTTTTTTGGTTGTTTGTTTTTGTTTTTTTTACTATTTCTTAATTAGTGATAAGAGCAGAGCCTTACACTAGGCTTACCTTTTACATGACGCTTTTCCAAAAGTAAATTATCATGAGTCTAAGTAAGCAAAGAAAGAATTGTTTGATTGCTCACACACGTATAGGCAAGTGAATTCAGTAAAAAGTCACGTTTTTTTAGTGTTCTTTTAGTATTATATATAAAATACTAAAATTTTAGTATTATATGTATTATATATATATAATTTTAGTATTATAGAGATTAAATCCTCATTATTTGGGCTGTTAAAAAGTAGATGTTTTGCTCCAAGTAGGACAGTAATTTTAAAAGGGAATGCTGCAAATTGAACGACTGTGGCAATTAGATACAGAAATAATTTACCGAATTTCCATTCTTAACTTTCCCACATTTCATGATTTCATCACTTAATCTTAGCTGCATAGTTAACATCTACATACTCTTTGTCAGTGATGGGAGAAGGGGAGGTGGGTGTCTCCAGAGAATGGTTGTTTCCTATTTGTTTTAACTGAATTCTGTGATAATTACTGCTTGGATATGCATCTCTGCCCTGCTTAAAAGAAGCTTAAGTGAGTAGCTTAGATGAGGTGGTTAAAACTGGTAATGATGAAGCCTGTCTAATGAAGTTGTTAACAGACACGGAATTTGAGCTATAGCCTTAAGGCCAAAGGCAGGGCAGAAAAGGATTTTGCTAAAGCAAAATAGAAGCTTTAACTCCTTACAAGCACTGAAAGTGTTCATAGTTTTTCCCTGCCAGACAATAATTCTTTTAAGTTGAAAATTAGAAGAAAAGAGAAGAAAATTTTAACGAAAAATAAAAAAATACACTTGAATTTTTGCAGACAGAACTGGGCTTGTAAAAAAAGCTGTTAAATGCCCATTTTCTGTTCTGGAGGCATTAGCAAACTTTGGCTAGGTGCATCTTTACAGCAAATCTAACACAAATAACTGTGTGTTCAGCTCTGTTGGACTAATAGAGCATAAAATATACACTTGTTCCTCTCAAAGAAGGCATTCTTTAGATGTCGTGGTTAAGGTCATTGATGGAGGAAAATAAAAGGAGTTTGCTTTGTTAGTCTTCTCTCATTTGTTGATAATTGGTGCATTATGCGTTCAGTGCTTTGCAGTTCCTAACATTTGAAGTATGAATATTTACTTCAAGAAAATCATTAACAGATTTAATAATCCTGGTTTATGGTCCAGTGTTCCTTTTCAGGTGGTTGTTCAGTGCAATAGGACCCAGAGATTCTATAGAAAAAGACGTGGTGTTTGATGTACTAAAGTGACAAAAGCCTCAGACCATTATACTCATCTTCCCAGAGCAGACAGAATTAGACTGCTTGGATTGAGTTAGTAATGGGAGCTTCCTGCAGGGCATCTCGCCTGTTAATGGCGGAGGGTGGGCAGGGAGCTCATCTCTCTCTCTCTCTCTCTCTCTCTGCAGCCTGTTTGCTTTCTCAGTAGGAAAGATGTTCAGTGATTCCAGCTGAAGCCTGAATGGCAGGGCTTCCATGACTGAGCCACTGCTCAGAGCTATCAGGACTCTTGTGGGGGAGGGTGTGTCAGAGATAGTCCTGAGAAACTATGTGAGCTGGGAAGATTTTCAGCCTAAGCTCCATTTTGCATTCATCCTTCTTCCCAGTCCAGTTACCAGGCAGATCCCAGGAGCTTGCTAAGTCTTGCATCGCTTGAATGAGTTAAGAAGATTGAGAATAATATTTTATTGTTGGTTTTGGAAAACTTACTGGGCTTGGAAATGCTGTAATTCGTTAAAAGTTATTACTTTCAGTAGTAAGAATGTGTTTTGTAAGCCATTTTCAAATATGTTTTAATGTGGATGGACTGTGATACACATGCCTTGTTTTAATGTTTTTCAGCGTGTGGCTCGTTCCCAGGAGGAGCTTAGAGACAAAGTTTTCCAGCCAGAGAGGAATCGTTTGGAAGTTGTCATACGGAAGGATGTGGAGTACATTGATCGGAAGTCGGACAGTGATCAGTGGATGAATTCATCTGTGGATTCTAGCACATCTAGCCAGGAGCACCTGAACCATTCCTCCAAACCAGTGTCGCCTGGTTCTTGTTTAACTAAAAGTGGACCTGGCCGTTGGAAAACACCAGCTGCTGGCCAGCCAACTCCAGTGGCCATTTCCCAGCCCATCAGAACAGATCTTCCTCCTCCACCACCACCTCCTCCAGTGCATTATGCTGCCGAATTTGATGAACTACAAATGGATTTTCCTCTGCCTCCTCCTCCTCCTCCAAATCAGATAGGAGCACAAGCATCCTCCCAGGTAGCTGCTGCTGAGCGTAAGAAGAGAGAAGAGCATCAGAGGTGGTATGAAAAGGAAAAGGCACGCTTGGAAGAAGAACGAGAAAGGAAACGTCGTGAGCAGGAGAGAAAACTGGGCCAAATGCGTTCTCAGCCGCTAATTCCTGCTCAGCCTGTGGTTCCTCCTGTCTCCCTTCAACAAGTGAAATCAGAAAAACCCTCAACTTTGCAGAGGTCTCAAGAAACAGTTATTCGAGAGCTGCAGCCCCAACAGCAGCCGCGGACTATTGAACGGAGAGATCTGCAGTACATTACTATCAGCAAGGAAGAACTGTCCTCTGGTGATAGCCTCTCTCCAGATCCGTGGAAACGGGATGCCAAGGAGAAACTGGAGAAGCAGCAACAGATGCACATTGTGGACATGCTGAGTAAAGAGATTCAGGATCTTCAGAACAAGCCTGATCGTACAGCGGAAGAAAACGACCGTCTCCGCAAACTCATGCTTGAGTGGCAGTTCCAAAAACGACTGCAAGAATCAAAGCAAAAGGATGAAGATGATGATGAAGAGGAGGATGATGAGGTGGATACTATGCTCATCATGCAGCGACTGGAGGCAGAAAGAAGAGCAAGGGTAAAATCCTTCCTAAAAAATTACTGTAAATTTCTGGCTTAGTGGGGTTTCATGCTTTGAGTATTTTGATGTTCTTAGAGGGTAAAGGGGGATGATGCTTTTGTAAATAGCTTGAATTTTAAAATTAATATCTTAGAGTGATTTCATCAGTAAGTAATGTATTACAAAAGTATTAAAGCTACCTTTTATAGAATTCAATGTAGTGATTGAATTTACTTTTCTGGTTTTGGGGAGAGAAAAGTTCCCTTTGGCAAAAGGGTTTTTGCAATGTACTAGAGTATGGTTAGAAGGTAAAATATGGCGGAAATTTGCTTGCAGAAAGGTAAGCAAAAACCTTTGAAATTATGACAGATTTTAGGAGAATCAGGAATAAAGATAGTGTGATTTCTCCCTCCCCTCCCCAGTGTTATTTACCTCTAAAAGTTTTTATTTATAGTCTTGGGACATGAACACAGACACTGAATGCATACTGTTTCCAGGGAATAAAGTTGAGCAGACATTCCAACTTGCTGGTTCAATCCAGCTGATGCCTCTGCCTTTACCACCCCTCAGTGCTGACCTCAGCAGTCGAGGGAGCATTTTTTGATATGTGTGGTTTTGGGTGGTGTAATAGTTAATACACCCAGTCTAGAGCTCCAGCTCCTACAGGCCTGGATTTTTCATGGGGTACAGTTTAATCAGCATCTGAGGTTTGCTTACCTTAGCCTCAGCTTTGTGAGAGCTCATAATATATGTAATAAGATAATACAGCTGAATAGTACAGTGAAATTTTTAACCACTCTTGCTGGTGGCTGTTGTCTCCCAAGACTCTGTTAAATGCACTGTTATTGAGAAAAAGCTTCTACGGGAAAATCTGTTTTTTTTGAATAACAGCATGGATTCCCAAGTTACATACCAACAGCTATGCTTTTCCAGGCTTAAAAGCTAGCTCTGTAATATGTTCAGTGTCTTCTGTGTGTTTGTCCTGAAAAGTTTTCTTAATTCTGTGATAAGCAATGTTTAATTCCTGAGAAATGTTTGGACATGCTTGTTTTGACATTCAGAACTAGCTAGTGGCTGAATAGGGTTTGAGTTCAGGATTGTTTTGGCAGCTTCATTTCCTAAACTTACTCTTTTCTTATTTGCTGCAGTCTGCATTGCTTTCCTTTTTTTTTCTTGTGCCTAACTTTAGTACTGTGTAAAACAATAGATACCTCAAACTTGGAAATTGAAGAAAGGAAAAACTGAATATATATTTGGCAACAGGTTGCCCTGAAGTCCGGCATTGCTAACAGGCAATTGGTGGCACATAGACAGTTACCTATGGACATTAAGAAGTCATGTAGTACTGCCATTTTAACAAACAGTGTCTTAAAACTTTTACTGTGGCAAGGCTAAGAAAGCCATGTGTCATTAAAAATCAAAAAAAGCCAGTTGTTACTGCATAACAATATTAGTCTTCTCTGCAAGTGCTGGCTTTAAAACACTATTTGTGCATGAAATCCTTCCAACTTTTTAGAACATTTTGAAGCTAAAAAATAACAGTTGTCTTGAACTGCATTCATGTTTGCAATTTCGTTATATTTCATTTTTAGAGATGCAGTTAAGTAGCACCTCTGCAGAACTACTGAGGTGTTGCATGAGTCAATACTGATAAAAATTTTGGATTATTTGTTTCCATTTCTGTATTTCATGTTTATGTCCGTTCAGTTCTTCATTCTGAAGCAGCCAACTAAACAAATAAAATGCTTTTGAGATAGCACAAATCTAACCTATCTTTATTTACACTGTGCATCTTTCTTTTTTTTCCCCTTTCTTACTACCTGCAGCAGACTGCTGTGCCAGCAATCTCTGTTCTAGATTTGGTATGTTTGTTTCTTTCTCTTCAATATCTCTTTCCCATTTCAATTCCTTATTATTATTAATAACAACCCTATATGCTTTGGATGATGATTTGGCATCTTTGGGTGTTCAAAGATCATTATGATACAGTAAGCAGTAAGTTAACTGCAAGCATGCATTTGAATGTTTTCAGATTCCTTTCCCTGTGTTTCCTTCCTCTTAGATGTTGTGTTGTGCTTGCAGACTTGATTTGTTTGTTGCAGCAGTGGTCTAACATAAAACTATATCTGCTGTTTTCTGCAATTTTGTTTATAAAATCTTGCTGATAACTTTGAGTGAACAGACTGTGAGGTAAGATTGCTTTCTTTCCCTTTCCCACCCATGCAGGGTTTAGAAGAGCTCTAGGAATGCTTCCTTTCCAGTTTAAAGGGAAATGGTACTGAGAGCCTAATAATGCAGCATACTTCATCACATACTGACACCCTGTTGTTTGCAGATGTTACAGGTGTTTGGTTTTGGCACTGACATAAAAATGCATCGTAAACTCAGAAATTACTTTCAAACTGATATTTCCAAGTTGGTTGCATAAGCATGCAATCATTAAGTCACAACATAATTTCAGTTTCAATTGGTTAATACTATTCTCTTGCATCTAAAACATGACAGGCTTTCAAACAGGAGCAGTAATTTGTATTACTCCAGCTAATTCTGTATTTTATTTACACTTACTGGACATAGAAAAGGAGTTCTGTAGTCTTCCAGAGCAGAAACACATCCCCTTCGAAATCAATTTCTGTATAATTAGTATACCAGTTTGAAAGAAAGGTGATACTTGTAACTCCTGGTACTAAAATTTAATTTGTACTGCTTGAAAAACTGTAAATGTGTCAGTTTAAAATATGGATTTGAATATTCAGCTCTGCCTTATGAAAAAGAAAATCACCTTTTAAAATACTTCACCTTTTAAAGTTATTTCAGGTAACTTATAAAATCTAAGGTGTTCAGTTTTGTATCTGAGTGTTAAGCAGTTTACAGCAGTGGAACAGGTGAAGCATTTCACTTTTCTGAATAAAAGGATGAGCCAGGAGTCATGGATTTTTCAGACTTAGTATCTTATCAATATTTTCTTATTACTACACCTATTTTTTTTGCTCAAACCTTGATTCCTGGAGCTGCAATTAGATAGAAAAAGTACTTTTCCAAGCAGACTGCAAACATCTGGGTCTTTCAGCGACAGGAGGTTGGTGAAGGCAGACGGTATCATCAGCTTGAAAAATGGATTAGACAAATGCATAGACATGACGCCTGCAAACAGCTACTCAGAGGATTACACAGGGCTGTGCCAGCTGACATCTCTAGCAGTGTGCTAAATCCTGGGGAAATGCTAGAAGAGAAGGCCAGGCTCGTGTGCAGCCCTTCTTGCCATGGTCAGAGACAGCGGAATACTGGGCTAGATGGATGCATGGCCTGAGTCAGTCTGATTTATGATGTTCATAAATTTAGCTTTTAAAAAAAGGCAGCAAGGTAATTTGGCCATTAAAAAACACGACACACAGCAAATACTGCTTTTTCATAATTTCATTATTTTTATCCCATTCACATGACTTTTGAGATAAACACATCTAAACAATGCTACTTCATATACCCAAGTAATTGATAATTTGTTTCAAAAAAATAAAAGCAACAAAACTTTCTCATTTTTGATGCTTGTTTGTGGTGTCTAGGGTGAGCATTGTGGATCACACAGCAACTAATTACAAGGCTGAAGGAAGGTGATAAACAGTTAACACAAGAATTGTCAGCTTAGGTAGTGTTTGTTTTTAAATTCTACAGGCCACTATGAGAGCTGACCCAGCTTTTTAGCTGTCATTAAATAAATAGGTATAAATTCAAAGTTCTCGTGGAGCATCTTTTAGAGTGCTCTAAGCAGGGCTTGGAGAAATAAGCGTTGTCGGAAATTTGAGACTTCCTGGATTTCAGAATGGCTGCCAGTCCTGTGAATACCTTACCATTCCTGGCAGGATCAGCCCACTGGCCCCTCTACCAGGAGCAATAGCTCGGAAGAAGGGTGGGCTTCTTTGCCCTCCTGGGCAGTAGTGCTGCAAGTGTATCTTGGCGATACGCAGATAAATTTGTGTGGCTGAATGATCAGCTGGCACTTTGCAGTGGAGCTGGGTCAAAGCAGGAGAGAAGAATTGGTGCTTTGTGCTCAGCTGCTTTGCTCGGTTACAGCTGGGAGAATTCCCTTCTCCATCAATCTGGCTGTACAAGTTAGCTGTTCTTCCCTGTGAAAATATAAACACGTGGCTTTGGAGGAGATGGGGAAGTACAGTAAATCAGGTGAAAACATGACTTTTAAGCAAGAGAAAAATTGATTGGGATAGAGAAACATCCAATCAAAATACTCAACCTGGGAGTCTTACAGCCCTGTCACTAGAAGTGGGATGCAAAGCTGATTTTCCTTTGCATCTTGAAAATTTGGGATAAAGTTAGAACTGGGTACTGCTGTACACACAGAACTACAGACACAAATGCCTGCAAGTGCTCTGGCACACCTTATCATCCCACTGCTCCCTGCCTTGGTCTAGGAATGCTCCAAAGTAGAAACTAGTTACTGATCATAAAGAAATGAAATGTCATCTCTTAGTAGTTGCTGTATTCTTACTTCTGCATTCCATATAATTTTTAGCCATTTTCCTTACAGGTATTATATTTAGAATATGTATATATATTCTGATCTGGATATAGTTGTCTTCACAATTCTTATGATTCAGATGTTAACAACAGTTGCCAGGTAGGCAGCTTGGTCACTTTTGCTTTCTTTCTTTAGTTATAGTCAGAAGGCAATTATATAAACTGGTCCTACTTTTCTCTTTAATTTAGTTGGAAAATTCTGTCAGGTTTAAGTGCTTTTGAATAGCAATGTTTGGTGCTAAGCAGTAAGGCATCCGTGCCATAACCGGGGAGCAGTAGCTGCCATGTTCAGGGTATTTTTCTAGATGTAGTTGAGACAGGAATTTTCCTATATTCTCTCACCATCTAGTNTTTTTTTTTTTTTTTAACTAAGAGGAAATGACTTCTCTTGTAAAAACTCTTGTGAATTACTAGCTGTCTTTCCTTTTGACAGCAATATTATCTCCTTTGCTGGAATAATGTCTTTCTAATAACTAAGACAAGAAGTCTTAATCTAGTGTCTTAATCTAGGCAGGGAGTTGATTAATTATTCTGTTCCCTACTCTACCATGCAAACTGAACTTGATTTTTGTTGTTTTCAGTTAGGAATTACAAAGTTTTAACCCTAAATAAGGGTCATTTGCTTGGAGGTAGTGTCCTCTAGAATACATTCACCAAATTATTGCCTAAATTAATTATTTTTGTTCTTTAGCTTTCATGCTCAAAAATGAGCAGTGAGGGGAAATAATTGTAAGAAAATTAGCCAAACTGTTTAGCCTTTTTTTATTAATTACTTGGGAAGGAAGATACTTACATGAAGGTTGACCTCACAAAGTCTGTTAAGATTTAATTTGTCATTTTCTCATGTACTGCTTTGTGTCTTAAGGGTCTTTTTCTGTAAGTGAAATTTGATTGTAAAATAAAATCCAGGAGTAGGAAATGTTACATCCAGTTTATAGCAAGATCAAATAATTCATTGATTTATACTAATAAGGATTTAAAAAATTGTTTGGAAGAAAAATAATTACTTTAAAACACATGCGAAAGTAAAAAATAACTCAGCATATAATCCAGTTAATTTCTATTTATATTACTGTGCCAGTAAAGATTCCTATCCATCAAGGCCTTGTATACTGTTAGCCTTAAAGAATCATGCCAAGTTGGGATTGTGCTCAGTTTCCCTATCTGTGCAGCATCATATGCATATATAAACCAGTATTGTCTGTTGGACATGAGGTGTTCTTGTGAGCTGTTTAATCCCAGTAGCCAAAAGTTTTCTTTCCTTCACTCTCTGCTTTTTCCAAAATACATCTGCTGTAGCTACAGTGGGAGACTTTATTTGTCTCCTGAGACTATTTGCAGACTTGCTGAATGAGCCTGTTACTTTAAATGGATTGACCCTTTGACTAATGAGTCATGATTTTCCGGTGCTTAAATTCTAATCCAGAATGAAAAAAACAATTGATTGCTGGAGCTGTGGACTGTTGGTTCCAAGTATTTAATTTCACTTTACTGTACCTATGAGACTACAGTCGTGGAAGCTCTTTGGAACATGAATCACCTCAGTCTTCTACTGGAGGTTCATACGTGACTGCTAAAAACATCTCCCTGTGTATTTTGTGCTTTTATGTATGTAGATCTGTGTGCCTCTGTTTTGCTTTTTTTTTTTCCTTAGGGATTTTAGGTAAGTCAGTGTAACAAAGCATACTCGTAATGGCTGGAAATTGTATTGGTGGATCTGTAGCATAGCCTTTTCTACTGAACGAGTTATTTTTAGATGCCAGTGTTTGGTTACATTTTTTTGACCCCTCTTGCCCATGTGAGTGACCAATTAAAACTGTGTCTCTGTTAGTTACAGGATGAAGAACGCAGACGGCAGCAACAATTGGAAGAAATGCGGAAACGAGAAGCAGAGGACAGGGCCAGGCAGGAAGAAGAGCGCCGACAGCAAGAGGAGGAGCGGACCAGGAGAGAGGCAGAAGAAAAGGTTGTGGTCTTCTGGGTGCCTTCCCTCTTCAGCCTGGCCAGTACCAGCTCCGTGTTGGGTCACAGGGTTTGAACTCAGTAGCCCTGGTAATAAGTCACGGCCCTAGGCTTCAGTTTGTCCAATCCAAACCAAAAAGTAGTTAAACAAACAGCCCATTCCTGCTGGCTGGAGTTGACTGGTATTGCAGAAATAGTACTGCAGGCTTAGTGCCTCACAGTTTTTAGCAGTGGCACGGCTCTTAGCTTCAGAGCCTTTCTGAAAATTATGGAAGAAAACAGGTACTTCCTGTTTCCGTTCAGTTCCCAATATAAATTTCATACCTTCTTTATTATCATGGCTCAGTTAGTACTGTTGGGTTTTCCTGTGTCCCAGAGATGGCACTTAGATATTTCTGTAGTATTTTTTAATACAGTTACAGAGAGAAGTATGAAATACAGTGGAGTAGTGATGAATATTCCATATTTATTTTTATGTTTGGACTGTGGGAGGGAAGTGGTTTGTAGAAAGCAAGTAAATAATTTCAGCAGCTAAGTGTGCAGTCAAATTATAAAAATTCAGGGTTATAGGTTCCTTTGAAACATTATACATGAATATGAGAAGTTTTACTGGTAATACTAGATGATAAAGCAACTTACTTGACTCAGCATAGTTCTTAAGACCTTTTTGTTCCTAGAGAAAGCAGTTAGTTCTGTTCAGTTTGCCTGTTAGTAACACTGACTTCAGAAATAAGGCTAGCTTTTAAAGTTATTCATCTTGAAAGATTGAGCATATACATTTAAAGAGCCCCCAAACCTTGGGTATATTAACTGTAGTCATTTATTTTTCAAGCTTTGTTAAATTGTTTCCCGTAAATGGTACAGGTTGATGAGTGGAAGAGGTGGTGAGAGAAAAGTGAGGAAGGTGTGCCCGGAGTGAGGAAAGTATTTAAAAGTCTACTGCAAAGAGCTTAAAAAATGCAACCAAGAGAAAACTGTGGCTTTCTTAACTTCTGACAATGATGCAGCCAAATGATATTTGGATCACACGTGAAAGAGTTTTCACTGACAGATGTTCAGTGAGATACTAATACCAACTCAGTACCATCAGGAAAATGGTTTTAGAGAGTAGTACAAAGAGATGAGTTTCATGTCTTTGCTGTAGATGAACAAGATCAGACCTATTTATTATTTTTTCAGGATAACTGACTCAGTGTTGGACAGATAAGCAGATAAGGTGGATTTTTTTAAACATGTGGATTAAAACCAGAAATTATGGTTATCTCAAATTTCATGTATTCCTAGCAGAAGTTATACCATGCATATACCTAAAGGAATTTGTAATGTACATACAGTTCCCAAATACACCTCATTTGTTACCAAACTACTAAATAAACCCTTGTATTAAATTAACAATGTGCCTGAGACAAGAGCTGATGCAGACTTAAATCCCCTTTAGTTTAAAAACAGAAGTCTTTTAAAGAAGAATACATAGAATATATTTTGTGACCTTTTAAATGGTCAGTAACCTCATATAAATATCATTAGCATAGTTTCTCTTTTAAATGCTTTTAAACAGCAGATATTTGATGCCTGTTTTGCAAAAGTTCTTTGTAATTAATATTTGTGTGAAAGTAGTTTTCCTGGTGTTTATACTAGAGGCTTTGTTAGGAGTCATCTATTCCAAGGCTCTGTTGACTAATTTACATTGTATAAGCATGAAGCAAAATTACAAAGTTCCTTTTTAAAGATGGTGATTAATTTTAGTTATTTTCTTCTCCCACAGATTCTCTACAACTTTAGTAAATCTGCACCTTATTAACTGTAATTACAGTTTGAGTAATAAATGTTAGAATGCCCTTAGTTTGCATATGCAGTTGCCTTAGTGACCACAGGCAGTGGTAAATCTGTAAATGAACAGCTACACTGTGTTATTGGATGGCTGCTGGTTTTTGGGAAATGTGATGGTTTGACCACTGGCCAAACTCCAGTGCACCCATGAAAATCATTCACTCTTAGTAGTAAATATTCTTTGTACAAGCCCATATAGATCCCTGTTTATTGCTAGAAAAAGAGACAGAAAAGGTTGGCAAAGATGTTTGTAGCTCAGTGATGGAAAGCTTGAATCCTGTGGATTGAAGTGTCTGACCACTGTGTTTCTGTTTCCTCTGGGCTTTCAGAGGCGCCAGGAAGAGGAGTATTACAGTCGCTTAGAGGCTGAAAGGCGCAGGCAGCACGATGAAGCTGAACGAAGATTGCTGGAGCCTGACGAGCCTGGTCTGTACAGACCTCCACTTCCACGGGAATATGAACTCCCATCCCCAACCCCTTCATCTAACGCTCCTCCTCCCCCACCTCAGCGAAACACCTCTTACCTCAAAACACAGGTCCTCTCCCCTGACACGATTTATACTGCCAAGTTTGTTGCATACAATGATGATGATGATGATGAGGAGGAGGATTCCAATCTAGCAGGTCAGGATAAGTACTCCAGCACAAGAAAATCTTATGGTGACTTTCCTCCTGCCACCCTTAAGCCACAGCAGCCCTCCCGCCAGCCTCGCCCAGTTTCAGATGGCATCTTTCTTTCCAACTCATTCCAGTCATCTCCTGTCAATGCCAACAGTACTACTGTCAAAAAAAGCCAGCCCCCGCCCCCATCAAACAAACCAAGTCTCATCCATGCCAGCAGCTCTAAAGGTAGAAACAAGGAAATAAAGTCATCTCTACAAAACTATCCTATTTTCAACTCCAGTGCTCTAGATTGAATCACTTATTTTGTGATTTCCCCCTCCCTTAATCACTGTTTTCATTCTGGTGATCTAACTTAAATCCTGATATTAATAAGAATCCTTCAATTTTTAATTATTTTGATCTCTCAAATTTTCTTGCTCTTTACCCAAACTTTCCAAAAGCAAAAATTCCATCTTTCATGTATGAATCAGAAATTACTGTAACTGCTACTCAATCAATTCAAAGTACTGTTGGTTTTGGCTTTCACTCTGTATCTCTAAGTGATTTGTTTTGTATGACTGACTGCTGTTTACTCAGGGCATCTGGAAGTGCACCTTTCTTGAACACAGGAAACCTCTCCTAATGGGTTCATGGACAGAACTTCTCTTCTGCTTTGTTATTGGTATCAGGGTTCTCTCTCTTTTAATAGTCTGTGTGCAAATGGCTTTAAAAATTACATTTTTAGATGTAGTTCTTACATACACAAGCACCAAGAGAAATACAGGTCTTGCAGTTAGTTTCAGGTATTGGACACCATTCCTGAAGTTCTGGTTTGTACAGTGCAGTTTCCTTGCAGAGAGACGAAAATCTAAATTTCATCTTATTACTGTTTGCTTTACTCCTTCCCTTCCCTTCTACATCTCTGTGTTTCTTTGACTCCTCATCTTGTTGTTGCATAACTCCAAGCCAACTATAAGGATGTTTAATTTCAGGTAGAGCTCTAGCTGCCAGTAACTTCAGCATCATATTTTACCTGCAGAGTACTAGTTGAACTATACTCCTGCATTCAAAGCTAATTCAATACAAAGTTTTGGGATTTTTTTTAAACTGCTGCTGTGTAGGAGAAGTTTTGTATACTTGACTCTTTGAGTAAGTCTCACTCTGATAAGATTGCACTTTATTGATATTATACTTTAACTTTAAACAGCAGTGTCTGCTAATGCTTCTACATTTGTTTTCTTCTATATTCTTTTGAAGGTGGTGGCCATGACATTCTCCTAGTTTATTTCTTTTTACTTATGCTGGAGGTTAACAAATGCCTGACAACCAACTCTAGGTGATCAATTTGTCCTTCTAAAATGAAAAGGGTAGCAAGTCACGTGAGATTCCAAGAGAAAGTGTTTATGCTGGCTTCTAGCTGAATTGTAAATTAGTTTGGATTCAAGCCCCAGTGGCACGTGTGGAATCCTATAATATGTTATATCTCTCATCACTTTTTTGGCCACCTAACAAATTAGGAAAACCACTCACTTGCTTTTATTCAGCAGTGTGCCCTGGGCATAGGGAGGATATGAACCTCCAAATAGGTTCCATCTGTTAGAAGCACTTCTAATCCAGCTGCAATAGCATGTGAATCTGATTTAGGATATATACAAGGCCACTGAGCTGCTTGTCCACATCCTTTTCAGTTGGGGTTCAAGTCATCACTTTCCATCAAGAAAGATTAGCATCCTTTCCTTTTCAGGACAAATTAGCTTCTGCTACAGTTGAACTGCTTCTTCCAGTGCTAAAGAGAAGCTCTGCACAATATTGCGTAGTTTTTAATATTGCTGGAGGGACAGTTTAGCTGAGTTACAATTACTGTCCCATTGGTGCAGTTGATGATTAGCAGTTCCACTGTTTGTGGTCAGCACAACACCCAAGTTGCATTAAAAAGTATCCACAGTGATTCTCCTGTAAAGGCAGGGGAAGCCTGGTCATCTACGCTGATGTTGCCTGTGAGATCTCAGGATGTAGTAGTCTCTGAGGTAATAGCCTCTCTTCTGCAAGCCCATCTATCACTCCTGTCTGCTCTGTAATAGGTTCTGAATCTTAAAGGAAGGTAAGGGAAGGTTTTAGCTTTTCAGTGTGTTTTCATTAGACTGGAGTATAAGCAGACATTCTGGATGCTACCTGCTGTGTACTGCCGTTACACCTAACCAATCATGCACATGAAGCCTCTGATAAACCCACAGCCAATTTTGTACCAGAAGGACTTCAGCTTTTGGACACCAGATATCACAAAGAATTAAGAATATTCTGAAATGGCAGGCTTCTTACATGAAACATTGGTACTGTATATCTGTGCTAAATTTTTTTCTTTCAAAGGACTTTCTTTTTCTAGAAATCCTTATTTGAAACTGACTGTAATAAAAAGTAAAATGTGCCTTCCATCACAGCGCGCAGACTTGCAAAAGCCCTTGCTTCCCTTCCCTATTTGGCACTTTGAAGGCTGTACGTGTAATGAATTAAGCAACCCTAGAGCCATGAGTCACTAGTTGTCACCACCACTCTCCAGGCCTCTCATCATCCACAACCCAGAATGACATTTAGTATATAATTGCATTTCTAATCCTGATTTCTGTTAATTTTAATTGAAAAAATGAATCTCAGGAAAGTGAAACATTCAGTGGTATTGTGTGTGCACATTTGGTTTTCCTGGAAAACAATCAAAAGGACAATTTACAAAGCTTTGGTTAGGGTTTTGGTAACAAGGAATATTGTAGTATGATGCTTCGCCTTTAATAGCCTAATTCATAAACCATACAACTAATTCTGAATACTCTTATTTCATAATTTTTAAAATAGCCATGAGAACAGGTTAACTTCACTTGATTGCTCAAGCTTCTATGAAGACTGCCTGCGTAACGTACAAAGCCGTTTGCACAAAATGCAGAATTCACTGTGCAGTTTGACCATCTCCCATCTCGCTGACTCTGTTACATTCCTGTCCTTTACAGCTCTTTCCTGTTCTGAGTGTTAACTCTAGTATACCATGCTTCTGCAAATTTTGCTCTCGTGCGTTCTTCCACTGGGTCTCTAAAGACCATTGGGTCTGTCAGCTCACCAAGGAAAAAGTCAACATCCAAATTAAAACTACTATCCTAATGCAAATGTAGCTATGAACCACAGCTTGTGGATCCAGCCCCAAGCTTTTCAAAGTAGGGAAGGTAGTGCTTACAGGAATGTAAGACTCACAACTGAAAGGAAAAAATCTTGATATGCCTGGCATACCTAGAATGATTAGGTTTGCGGCAAATTTTTGGTGGAAAACATTTGGCCTACAGCTCATTAGCTAAATTGGCTTGTGTATTCTAGCCTATTCAGAATTATCGAGTATTTCTGAGAAGTTAGATGTACCAGTGGAAGAAGCAAACATCTCCTTTTGTACCAAAGAAGGTTCACAAGACATAACATGTACAATATTTAGACCAGAACTGTCTGAAGATGAATCTGAGTAGTGTCCTGACACTTTTTTTACTCTTTTCCTGACAGTTATTAAGAGAATATGGTCTTAAATATAAATTAAATTATTAAATGTCTTCTGATTGGAAATAAAAAGTTTTGTCTTGTGGCCTTTACAAAGAATTAATATAATGTGCAAAACCTGTGTGTTAAATGAACTTAAAGGTGCAGTGCTGCAAGAGTTGAAATTTAAATTCAGGGGTGGGAGGAAGGGGCCATCTTCTGAGTGATACAGTTTGTGCACTCAGACTTAACAGAGACTAAAATTCTGATTCTGCTGAATTGCAAAGATGGTATATACTAATCTTTGCTTACTTTAGCCTCAGAAGGAGAGGAGCTATAGCTTACTTACTTCCTGTGGAGTTTGGCACAGGATAATGAAGAGTGTTGCTCTTTCTGTTGATTTCCTTGAACAGCTTCTAGTGTCTGTTTTACAATAAGCCATAATAAGATAAAGACCATGATTTGGCATGTGCTGGATAATCTAAACAAAATGGATTTTGACTCAAAATTAGGAATAAAAAAATTAGGCCATTTTAAGAGGATTGGAATTTAATAGTACTGGGATTAAATATTCTAGAGGTCTGATGACCTCTGATTATTTATGATTCTCATTTGAGATTGTTTCTTGAAAGAAGCACTGCACCTTTTTGGAGGAATACAGTGTAAAACTTCTGTGTTGTAGCTGCAGTCCTTAAACTTACTACTTCTTTCTTTTGCATAAGGAATAAATTCATACACTGGATCTACAGGAGCAGCTGCTGGGGACGTTTATCGGGATCCAAGAGACAAAAGATCTAAAAGGTGATATACAGGACTTCATTAACTTTCACACAACTGACTTGGCTAACTTCTGCAGTGTTTTCTCTTGTCTTCATTGTATCTCTGGGGGCTACTTAAGAGTTCTGCTGTTGGCTCTGTTATGGGTTACTATAAAACACAACTAAGTCTCCACAAGTCCTTAGATGATCTTAAGCACTGCTGGATAGCAATGAGTTTTGGCACTACGACTAAGTAAACAAAATCATCACTGTAAATGAGCAACTTCAGCTGGTTTAGGTGTATTTATAAATCTGAATAGTACCTCTCTTGTGGGATTCTTACCAAACTTGTAATAAGCATGAATAATATAAGCTGTGTATATATATCATACAGGCTTTACCATGTAGCATACTGAAGATGGAATGATAAAAGCTTTGTCTTCCAATGCTTTTACTTAGAAATGTGTCACCACAGAAAAGCTTGCTAGATCAGTCAAAGCCGTAAAGCTTTGCTAATACAGGCAGAGCCTTTGTTTATACCTGCCATTCATGTTGAAAATTGGCAAGCATTTCCATTTATTTTGACATGCAATAAATGGTCAAGTCATAAATTTCTCTTAAGCGATAGCAGAATGTCAGAGTTAAAGGTATGCGTGAGAAACAAAACCTTTCAGAACACAGAACTCCTTTATGGTTGTCAAAGAAGCTGTCATTATGTGTCATCAAGAATGATTATGTTTAAGGATCTTGTAGATGAGAGTTATAAATAATACCTTTTGTTTCCTTTCCAGTCAAGATGCAGATTTACCTGGAGCACCAGAAAACTTGACGTTCAGGGAACGCCAGCGACTTTTTTCACAGGGTCAGGATGTATCCAATAAAGTAAAAGCTTCTAGGAAACTAATGGAACTGGAAAATGAGTTGAACACAAAATAAGATTAAAGCACCTTATCAGATGTAACGGATGATCTCCAAATTGAGGGATTGAGATTGGGGTCATACTACTAAGTATGAAGAGAAACTGAATGTTTTCTGAAAGGAGTGACTGATTTGATTCCTCTATATCTAAGACTGTTAATTAAGACTTAGAGATGTTGCAATAGCAAGAAAACTGATTACTTTGCCAGGAGCTTGTGGTTTATACAATGAAAGCACTGTAAATTTTTAAAGATATGAATCACGTGAAGGTAACTTTTTTCTGTTTCGGGGGTTAAGTTCTTTTGCACCAGACCAAGTAGCACTTGTCAAAGATAAGTTCTGTTTCCTGGTGTTTTACAGACACACTTTTGTTTAGCTGCTGAGCAGAGAGAGTGAGAATAGCTTGAACTGCCTAAACTCAACTGTGCACTAGAAATTAGTATTTTAGGTTGTTTGACAAGAAGCCAATGTCTGGGCCACCTTAAATAAGGTTTCATATGCAAGTTTGACATACTGTATGGTGTTCATGGAAGGATCAGCATATCAATACAGCTCTTACCATTACTAAATACTGGCATAACACACATTCTCTAGATAGATTCTCTTGGAATAAATATGTTTCTATTCCTATGTATTTGTTGAGTCTAAAATGGATGCCTAAGATTTTATCTGTAGTTATGGAAAAGTCTTTGTTGATGCATCCCCACTATATGTGCTTCAGACATTGAAGATAACCTTTGGATAACTGTTTCGTTAAAAACTACATAAGCAATAGATAGTAGGCTACACTTAGTGGCCCTTCATCAGCTAGGACCAAAATGTTAGTAGTGTGTTAAAGGCAAGAATTCCAGTTAGAAGGTAAGCAGAACACATGGGTATGTTTTCTGAGAAATTCAGATTAGAAGTTATTGGGCAATTTGGCCTGGAACAGTATTGTTAAGTCTGTTATTACCAGTTCAGCAATAGATAATTTTTTTCCTATGGAGATATGAATTGGCACATTGGAGAAGGAGACTGAAGTGTAAAGCCTCAAATGAGTACTGCAGCCTGGAAGTGGGAACATTGATAATGTCATTAACAGAGCTGGTGTGCTAGCAAGGAACCATCCCTGCTCACACGGAGGAAGCAGTGCTAGTGAGCTCCTCTCCCGTCTAGCTGGCTTTATTGACATCCTATTACTGTTGTACTGAAAGCCTTTTTGGCAGTTCAAGCTATTTTTTCACACTGTTATAGCCTTATTTAATTTTAAATTGTTAATCTTTTTCCTCCCACTATTTCCTCAGCTATGCTTATGTGGCTGATGATGTTGGGAATAAGGACCTCATCAGAGTCTTTCTCATTGTGTGATGTTAAGACAATATATATTGTGATTCCAAACAAATTTTCTATTTGACAAAGCCCTTTACTGGCTTTAGATGATTTTTTTTCCTGTATCATATTGTTCTCTTATAAATATATATTTAGGGATTTGTGCACACTTCCAAATACAAAGGGGTAGACTTTCACTGCCTTAGGAAAGAAATCACTTTTAATAAGAGTTGTATGATAAATAAATGCAAGTTAATGAAAATTGGAGTGTAAATATTTTTTACATATTTCAGGTTTCTTATTTGAAAGTGTGCTTTTACCGTTTCACCTGTTAAATATGAAGTAGAAGATTAAACTGGTTCAAAGTGTTAATGAAGGATCCGCATGCTTGCTATGTCTGTTCATCAGCAAAAGCAAGCCTCTCCCAATTTATCTTGAGAACACTAGCAGCCTTACAGTGACAAATTTTTCTTGAGGAAGAAAACTTATGCTGTGGCTGAACTACTGTTGCTGCTAGACTCTGAAAAAGGCTTAGCAAAAAAATACCTATAACCTTCAGTGGAGTGGATTTGGCCGCTATTGGGCATTCGGGTCAAGTGTGAATATGTGTAAAAGTGCTTTTCATATTTGTCTGTGCATTATTTGAAAAAAAACATCAAAACTGCTGTAGTTTCCCATTTCTACTGTATTTCACTTGCAACCTATTTTTAATAAAGTTTGTATTGTATTTAACTTTGCATTAAATGTTTTTTTGTATGCTTATTTAATTCTGCATTCCTAACAACATTATCATAAATAAGAGGAGCTCTTAATATGTTTTGCCTTGCCTGTCTTCTTAAAATGTATTTACAAGCAAAGTCAGTGTATCTCATATGAAAACCTCAAATTAATTTTACATGGAGAATCAACAGAGGCTGACCTTCACTAATCAGAGGAGAATTTCTTAGCCTAATGTTTGATACCTGTAGTGCTGATTTGAAGGAAGTGATCTTTACAGCTTAGCCAGCAATTTACAAAGTAGTAAATACCAGTGGTGTTGATTATACAAACTAGTCACACTGTATTTGTATCTTCCTCAAGTGCAAGGTTGTTTTTCTAAGAGCAAAGAGGAACCTAGAACATGGCATCTTTTGGAAAAGTAAATAGAGTGTTCAGTCTCCACTGGGATTGCTGTGGTTAATGGGAGTCAGCAGTTCAAACTCTGCCTGGGGATGGAGCCAGGCCCCAGTGAAGTGCTGTAGATGCCTTCTGCTATAACTGTACATCTGCTGAAGATAGGATTGAGACCCACCTATAACCTCAAAATAACTCAGCTTTTAATTTTGAATGTAGAATGTCTAGAATAGAAGAAAATGGAAACAATCCATTCCCCTTCTGTATGTGAGTACCTCAGTCTGAACAAAAGAGCCAGTACAAGCCAAAAGGGGTGTATTTGAGTCTGCAGTTATTGCAGGTGTTGTGAATTTTGTCATAGAAACTTCCGCTTCTAGACCAAACTGTTCCAGGGGTTATGAGAGGAACCATGTGTGATGTGCAGCAGTAGTAAAGCATTTTCAGTGAAAAAAGGTTTTGGGCTGCGCCTTCAGGTCAGGTTTGCTCGGTGAGCACACTAGTGTGATGCTGTTGGGCAGTGCAGCACCTGCTTTGCTTTAGGATGTGATGATCAGCATATCAATACAGCTCTTGGTGTCTTTACTGAAGATGGCCTTTACAGTGATAACTGTGTGAAGTTGTGTTTGCATATGCAGTTAGCTCTCTACAAAACTAGTCATTTTAAACCTGTGTTAAAGTCTCCCTTCTGCACCTGTCATCCATATACACTGGTTTTCAACTTTTTTACGTAGTCTGTACAACAGTCTTGCTGGGGTTTGAGGAAAAGGCAGGGAAATGAAGATGTTCACAAAGCCCATAGTATGGATCCTGTTCCCTGAAATAACAAGCAATATACTTGATCATACAGATAGCTCTTTGTACGTCAAGCAGAGTACACAAGTAGCAGAATAAACAAGCCTCTTCTTTACCTCCTAATTGAATTAGATTACACAAAACAGAGTGCTGGTAAAAAATGAGCTTCAATAATAACAATCTTAAAGCACATGTAGTGATTTGTACATGATGATAAGAATTGGCTCTTCCTCCTGTTTAGTCAAATGATACTGTTGTCTCAGGGTCAGTTACGGGCTGTGGCTCAGAAGGCAAAGCCTCACAGGTTAAAAATTCGGAGTTGGCTGACTTCTTTCCCAGCTGTAATGGCAGGTAAACTTATTTTAAAAATGAAATGAAAGTAATTCAAAAAATTAAATTAATGTAAAAACTTATTTAAAAATGAGACCACAGTGCAATACACCTGCCCAGAGAATCTCAGTTCATTGTTACCAACAGGTGCTCAGAACTGAACTACAGTTACCAGAAAATGTGCAATGAAATATTTACAGCTTCACCAAGTAATGTTTACAGGCTGTGTGCAGTGCAGCAGTCTCCAGTTACCATCTGCTGAGTGTGCCGAATGTCACCTCATAGAGGCAGTAGGAAACACGGGCATGTACAGCAGCATCTCTCCATGTTTGGCAGAAGAGAGATGATGGCCTTCTATTCTTTATCCCAAATGCTTTTCTACCCATTGTGTTTCTTGTTGCTGCATTTAGGAATGTTGCAATGGACAACTCAGCAGAAGTTTACGGAGCTGGGAGCTCTTAGTTGGTTCCACTGCTGGGGTTAAAGTGAAATGCATCAGAAATATTCAAGACAATACTTGCTTTATAGATTTGTAATCCACTGATGGATTTTATAATCCATGTATGGTATTTCACTGATGCTAAAATTAATAGAGTTAAAAGTGGATTTAAACAGTTCCATTAAATTTCTGGCCCTGAAGTTCCACAGAAGGATCTGTAATGTGACAGGGCCTTGCATTTGCAGTAGGATTATGGGATCAAGTTGGTAAAAGTTTGGGGAAAAAAGATTCTTCAAAGTAGAGAATCAGTGTAGAAGGGTGCTGCAGTACAGTCAGGCAGCATTTCTAGAAGATAGCTGGATTTTATAATTGTTTCTTGCCTGGGTCTCACCAATAAGCTGTTTGGTTCCCTGCCCATCAAGCAACCTCTCCTAAGCTTTGGAAAAAGGACGATCCCTAAGGAGATTTGCTGCTGTTAATGATGAGTCACATGTCATACTGAGATTTTTTTGGTTTTCTACTGATGGGCGATTTTCAGTACAATTTCATCTCAGAGGTGTACAGAGAAATTGCTAAATAGGAATAGTGGATGCTCAGCTTTAGGTTACTATGTCAAAGAATGAGCAAATTAAGTATTGTCTTTTACAGCCTACAGAAACAAGATCCTTAATCTCATTAATAGTGTGTAAAATCCACAGTAAGGGAGAGATTCACCGTTACACTTCAGAGGTGATCCTTCTGGGATGAAGCAGAGTTTTGCTGGGAAATAACAATGTTCTGACTTAATTGCTGCTGCAGGATAAGCATTATATATAAAATCACAGCTCATTGTCAAGAATTGTGAGTCACACCCTGCAAGAAACTAAATCATCCTCCCCAAAATAGCTAATGTTGATTTTTAAAATCCTGTCTGCCTTACTTGGTGCCAACATCTTGTAACATCCACACCACTGCTGCACTTTGGGACTGTTTTTTAGCTTGTGTCCATTTGTTAGTTCTCATTTTTCCAACAAAGCAGAACTAATTGCAAGGAGGAACTGCTGAGTTACACTTTTGTGTGCCAAACCTAAGTCCAACCAGCCAGATGGGTGTTTTTTTAGACAGAGGCTATAGATTATTGCAACTCGCTGAAGGTGCAGGATCCCAGAAGATGGTGGACAGAGCTGCACAGGGATGTTTGGTTTGGTCTGTGATAGATGGGCTGTATCTGGGTTCCTTAGTAAAGGAGCACTATCCCTTTTGTGCCAAACATGGAGGGATTCATTGCCCTGTGTCTTTGGATTTTCTACTGCCCACATGAGAGCACATTTGCCATGTTCAGAAGAGAGTAACTTGAGACTGCTATTTTGCAGAACCAGATTCCTCTGTAATTATCATGTTGGTTTAAAAAGAAACAACAAAAAACCAAACAACTATATTGCAAAAATAGTGCTATTTCCCACTTCCAAGAAGCTGACATGTCTGTATCTGGTGTACTTACATATTTTATAGCCAAATGGTATAATGACTGCTTTCAAGACCATGTTAATATTTCAGTGCAATACAGCAGAGTACTAAGTAATATTGCTAATGCATGTCACATTTTCACCTTGGAAATCCCAGTGTGAGACCCCCAGCCATAGCCTGGATGAATAGCTCATGCTCTGGGCAGCTTCTCAGGAGCCCCATACCACCTGAGCCCACAAGTTTTGTGCTTGTCCTGGGGCCGGCCCTAACGCAGTTACTGAACAGACTCTGTGGTGCATCACCCAGCTCAGCATCAAAGCAAGGTCAGCTACAGCTGCTTGCCCAGGGCTGGGCCCCACTGGGGTTTGAGTGGCTCCAGGGCTGGAGACTCCATCATCTCTCGGGGCAGCCTGTGCCGGTGTTTGACTATCCTCACACTATCCTTAAACTCCTGTCTCTTGTCCTGCCCCTGGGCATCACAGAGCAGTCTGTGATGGTTCCTACTCTCCCATCAGGTATTTGCACAAACTGACGGGATCCCCTTCAGCCTTCCCTTCCTCCAGGCTGCTCTTCCCCCAGCACACGCCATGTAACAGATGCTCCTATCCCTTAATCTTCTTTGGAGCCCTTACAGCCTTAGCCCAAAGCACCCATCACCACCTGCTTAGGGGGGAAGTTCTGCAGCCACCATCAGAGCTCTCAACTCTGCCCTTCTCGCCCTTTGCGCCTGTGCGAGGTTTGTGCCCCTGCGCCCAGGAACGGGACAGCCTCACACCAGCCTTGGGAGCACCAGGCTTTCCTCCCATTCCTTCACTCCCTGCCCTAATCCTTGGCTTTGCCCTCTGAGATCGGGACGCTGCAGGGGGAGGGACCTCAGCCCCCATGGATAATGGGATTGGCCACTNGGCTGGGCCCCACTGGGGTTTGAGTGGCTCCAGGGCTGGAGACTCCATCATCTCTCGGGGCAGCCTGTGCCGGTGTTTGACTATCCTCACACTATCCTTAAACTCCTGTCTCTTGTCCTGCCCCTGGGCATCACAGAGCAGTCTGTGATGGTTCCTACTCTCCCATCAGGTATTTGCACAAACTGACGGGATCCCCTTCAGCCTTCCCTTCCTCCAGGCTGCTCTTCCCCCAGCACACGCCATGTAACAGATGCTCCTATCCCTTAATCTTCTTTGGAGCCCTTACAGCCTTAGCCCAAAGCACCCATCACCACCTGCTTAGGGGGGAAGTTCTGCAGCCACCATCAGAGCTCTCAACTCTGCCCTTCTCCTCCTCGCCCTTTGCGCCTGTGCGAGGTTTGTGCCCCTGCGCCCAGGAACGGGACAGCCTCACACCAGCCTTGGGAGCACCAGGCTTTCCTCCCATTCCTTCACTCCCTGCCCTAATCCTTGGCTTTGCCCTCTGAGATCGGGACGCTGCAGGGGGAGGGACCTCAGCCCCCATGGATAATGGGATTGGCCACTGAGGTCACTTGTCCCACGGCACGCTGCAGGCGGAGGCACCCCAGCCCCATGGATAATGGGAATGGCCGCTGAGGTCACTTTTGTCCCACGGGACGCTCCGGCAGAGGGACACCAGCCCCACGGACACACTCCCGCCCCCTCCTCAGCCTCTCTGCCGGCGGCGCGCTCTCCGTCACGGGCGCCCGTCGTGGCCCCGCCCCGTACCCGCTCCCTGCTCGCTGATTGGTTGCTCGCCCTGCCACTCATGCGCGGGGCGTGGCCGGCAGGCGGTGGCGCTCGCTCAGCCAATCGCAGGGCGCTGCGCGGGGAAGGGGCGGGCCCGTCGCCATGGCAGCCGCGCTACCGCCCCGGACGCGTCCCGGGT
>VZTB01008547.1:196236-283068 GCA_013397245.1 Thryothorus ludovicianus | reverse complement strand
TTTTTTTTTTTTTTTTGTCTGATGAAATAACAAAGAGACTTGGTTATACCTGAAGCTATGTTCTGGTCAAAATAGGTATGATAAAATAATAAGGATCCATAAAGTCTTGCTGAAACTTTTAGGAAATTACCTTCCTAAATGTTTTGCAGGATCCTTCTCTAAATGTACTGAAAGATATACTCCTGAAGGCTTCCTTCCATCAAGTAGAGGGCTCTTCCTGCCTGTAATGTCTCACCATAATAATCTGGGTTGTTATATTGATTCTTCTTAACTGCTGGTTCTGTTCTTTATAACATATTTTTCTTCTTGCTGAGAAGAGGCTTAAGCAAGACCTGAAGAGCCTTCGTTCATTTGCTGTTGAGCTTTCAAAAGACTTTCAACGTCAAAGCAAGACTTGCCTTTACCAAGTTCTGGCAGCGGTCCAAGGGATACAGCTGCAGAATGAAGCAATGCAAAGTAAGGCTCATTGCACTTAGATTTCAAACATGTAACATTAACATTAGAAGGTTGAGTTTGATTTTTGAGAAACGTGTCACTGAAATTGTAGCACTTGTTTCTTGCTTGACATTAAATCATCAAGGAGTTCTGAAGCATTAGAAGAAGTACAAATAACTCTGCAGAGGTTATGACTGATAATTTGGATTTGTCTTTTGTGTGGATTTCAGCTGCTATTAGATTGCTGCTGAGTTAGCTCAGCTGTAACATTTTTAAACTGAAGTTCTCAGGCTTGTTATCTTGGCTATTTTAGAAGAGCTGAATAAAGAATGCACTGCTTTATAAAGCTGAAATCTGTCTGCTTTTGACTGTGCCAGGAAAAGACTTAGCTGATTTCAGAGGTTTCTGAAAATACTGCCTGAAATTAGGATAGACTTGATTTTTAATATTTCTGCATATTTATTGGAAAAAAAAATACTTCAAAATCAAAAACCAGTTGCTAGACTGTAGATACTAACACACATGGACTGCTGTTTTGGAATTCAGGTACTTCCTTGTTCACGTATACATAGGAAAGGGAACCAAGGATGCACTGGGGCACTGTGCCCTTACCAGGGAGGATGAGTGCCTTGGTCCTACCCCTGGATCCCATGGTGTGGATCTCTGCGCCTGCTTTCAATATCCTTGATTCTGGTGAAGCTTCTACCAGGCCTGAGAACCCCATGACACATGAAATGCTTAAATTGTTTGAAGCCTAGCAGCCTGGTGAACAACAACAGATATACAAATTTACAGTGACCCTTTGTGATGCTGTGATATCCATGTGTTGCCATTTAAAAGGTACATTTTGTTTCCTTGAATTATTTCATTTTGGGATAAATTCGATTCCAATGGGACTCTTCATTCAATAGCAACAAACAGCACTCTTGGTGATGGATGTTTACAGAATTTATACCTGTATGTTAAGTACTAAGTTATAATGAAAATTTATTTGATTACTGTATTATTCTTGTATTGAAAATGCTCCATCAAGGAAAAGTCCCCAAAGTTGAAAATTAACTTTATCTAAAAAGTGAGCTTTTCTCTTACTGAAGCATGGGGCTAAATGAACAGATATGAGATTGAATTTGGCCCTTGAGCTACTGTGGTGTAAATAAATAATAAGTATTCCTTCAGAGGCCTAGCAAAATTGCATTGACTGTTCTCAATTTGCACTTCCTAGTGCATTGTTCTTTGAAATCATAAGCAGGAGAAGCTTCCCTATCTATAACAAAATAGCATGTCAGTACTTTGGTGGATGACTTTTCTGCAGAATTTGCCTGGTTTTTAGTTCTCTGTCAAAAGTTTTAGATGGAGATTCTATTGTTAAGGTTAAATGTAACCACTGGAATTGCTATCCTTAAATTACATGTAATCTTTTGTAGACAGAAAGCCCTAAGTATGCATTCTGGAGACAGTATCTATTACCAGTTTAATCTTAAAATAGAAATTGAAAAAAAGGGAGAAAATTACAGAAGAAGCATTTGAGTAGGTAAATTTCAAGGTTGTAATTGACATGCAACAAACTAAAACTTTCTTATAGTAACCGAGTAGTCCTTTGCTTGAAAATATTTATTCACAATCTGAAAACCAGGCTACTGCCATGTTTCCCATTGGAATTTAAGCAGTAGCATTTCATAAGAGAGATAAGTGCCCATTATTCTGTTTTTATAGGCCTGTTTCCCTCATAGATAGAGGCTGCTATCATTTTTGCTAAGAATATTGTCTGCTAAACTGCAAATGATACTGTTGAGACAGATGCAATAATTCAGCAGCTTTTTGGAAAGGTAAGAATTAATAAAAATTTAAGATTAGTTTTTAGATTGCTTGACCATGCAGATATTATCAAAACCAGGAAATTGTGATGGCTTACAAGCCTAGTGACTGAGATATGCTTTGCAATTCTGGGACACTTTCTCTCTGTGCTGGGGAAGATTAAAAAAGGAGCTATCTCATTTTGTCCATGTGCTAGCACCCACATGCTTTGCTTTTGTTGAAGAAAGCTGAGCCCTGTACTGTGCTAATGACTTGTATTGGTGGAATGTGAGCTACCATCATCTTTTATCCTCAACTCCACAGGTAATTTCCACCAGCTCAGCTGCCTTTTGAGAGCATTTCCCTTATTGTGGAGTAGGGAAGTAGGAGAGGGATCTTGGATCCAGCAACAGAAATACTGTAGCAGTCCAAAGAATAATCCATAGAATGGTTTGGAAGACATCTTGAAAGGTCATCTGTTTTCACTCCACATGCAGTGAGTAGGGACATCTCTTCAACTAGATCAGGTTCTCAGAGGCCCATCCAACCTGACCTTGAATGTTTCCAGGGATGGGGAATCCACCACCTCTCTGCACAACCTGTTCCAGCGTTTCTCCACCCACATTGTAAATACCACCTTTCCTATATCTGATGTATATTGATCCTCTTTTAGTTTAAAACAATTGCCCTTTGACCTATTACAACAGCCATGCTAAAGATAATGTTACAGTGTGGAATATAAAATACAGTTGAATTCAAAACGTAATTTGGTAGTAAGTCTATTGCATCATAGTTACTCGTCCTAGAAGACATGATCAGATTGAGCTCCTTTTAAAAATTACTCTAGATGGGTGAGAAGCCTTAAAACCCCAGGGAACTATGGGAACAGCTACACGTCCAGATCTCCTATGTGCTAGGTTATATTGCTCCTTTTTTTGACATCCCTGTTATGGACCCTTCTGTTACATCTGTGTAACTCTGTGAAACCACACATAGAACAGATCAGGGAGCTGACCCAGGACAGAATTTTCTCAGGAGGGATTGCTTTTAGACCTTTGTGTGACTGAGGAAACAGTTGTGTGAGCACAGCAAAATGTCCAGTGCAGCACTGAAGGGGAGGGAATAAAAAGCTCTAGGACTGTCAATTAAAGGAAAGGGACTGTAAAGGTTACAGTCCTGAATATGCTTGCAAGGCTTCACAACTGTTAGACTGATGTTACTGTGATTGGTAACATTTAAACAGAAAAATTGCTGGCATTCCCAGCTCCCAGAAAATTTCCATATAAATCAATGAAATGGGAAAAGGATGGGGGAAAAGGATGTCTGTAATGGCTGCATTCATATGGTGAATACTTCTCTTGCCTCATGAAGAATGTGTTACTAGTATTTTAAAACAGATGTACCCAATGCCTACCCCTAGGTTAAAGAGGAAGATGTAACTCCTATATACCTTGCATCGAATGTCAAGCAGAAAATTAGAAAAACGTTAAATGAGTGTTTATACTTGTAATTGCATAACTCTACTTTCAGAAAAAAATAGAAGTTCAGAAATGATTCATGCATTAGGAAACTTTTTTTCTTTCAGGACTGGAATAACGGAAGAGTAACCTCAGCATCTATTGCTTTACCTTACTGCTTATTTATGAGACTTAGGGAACTCAAAGTGTGTGTACATAAATATGTAAATGAAGATACTAGTGTGGAGATTACTCAAATAATCAATGGAATCTAACCTTATGTTTCATATAAAGTATGGTTCGGGGTCAGTGACTGTAAGTGGCCCTTTTGAAAATCTATGGTAACATATTTGTATGGGATTCTCCAGACCAAAGCATGCTAGTGTTCTCCACATGCTGGATGCAAGAGAAGGATTTTTCATAGTGAAACTCCTAGACATTGATTCCCCTGCTATTAGCATCATGCTTCTCCTGCATGCATGCACTTGTGGAGAACACTGTGAGCTGGAGGTGAACAGCATGGGTATTAGACAAAAAATATCTGAGTGATCTCTAGTGTACACAAATGTCCCTTGAAATTATCTGATCTTTAGTCTATACCAGAGAGATTAAATTGTATGTGTGACCATGCTGAGATACTAAGCCTGTTCTTTGTTCTGGAAGGTAGTACACACAGAGGCTGGTGGCCATCCTGCTAATTCACCTCTCAGACCCTGGTTTTGACTGACCAGTACTCTACATCTCCAAACTGCTCACTAGTTGCTGGGGATATAAATTTCCCACTGGAGTTCCTAAAAGCTTGTTTTTGACACAAGCTTTAAGTCACATAATGTGTCTCCTGGGCTGAATGTTTTGTTTTAGGCCTGCTCAGTGTTAATGTAATTGGGATGAAATAAAACTATTTGAGAAGTTAGAAGGCTTTTACAATGACCCGTACAAGTCTTCTCAGTTTGGTGAAAGAGACTCTCTAGAGTTCAAATAATCCATCTTTCCTTTAAATATCCTCATGGAGTGATGGACCTATCTTGAAGGGGAACCTTACAACTGTTGTAAACAATTAGTAGCACGGTAAGAGGCTGAGAATAAATGACAGGTTAACTTCATGTAGAGTTAGCCCACATGAGTCTAGTAAGTGCACGTGTGCTATGAGCCTTGCAAGTGACAGCCACATCTAGCAGCAGGCTGCTTCAGATGTAGGTTTCAGGCTTTGCTGGCAGGTAACATCACTGACTAAAGTGACACCTTTGAACCGCCTTTAAATGCCTTACATTATTGATTGCTTTTCAAGACTTCACATGTGTACTTGGGGTAATTATTTGTAGCTTCACATAGCAAGAACTATGATGGGATTTTTCATAGTTGTCTAGTAAATCAGAAACTAACCCTCCTAATTGAAATTTGATAGAAGTTGAGAAGGTTTGTGCTTATATTTCATGAGGTGCTACTGGACAATTCCTTTTGTAAAGTCATGGAGTTTATATCTCTGAAACTGCTTTCTTCTAGTGTTTCAGATAAAAGCTTTTGATCTTGAGCAGTCTCTACAAGAGGTGACAGAGAGATACGAGAAAGAAAAGCAGAAGAGGAAGGCTCTACATAACAGCTTAATTGTAAGGATGTATAATAACAGAACATTGGCTTATTTTGTTGAAATTATTCCCATAATTTCCTCACCAGTATAAGTAAAGATTATACTTCACATGGATATATGGATATATCACTTACCCCAGCTGTCTATATGTGATGTGTTTATTTGCTGAGGCACATTTGTCTTATAATAAACCCCACTCCTTTCTTTTTTCACAAGATCTTCCGAATAGTCATGTGACCTATTGCCCTAAGGACTGTCTTCCATTTTGAATAGCAGACAAAAGTTGAGTTTCTTCATCCTTTTCTATAAATTTGCAGCTTCTGAAATTGTTTTAAAATTCTTAACTTGGTATTGCAAAATATTAATCTTTTATTTTTCTACATATCTCTAGATTTATCCTGCTCAGCCATTAGTGATAGTACATTTGGTATTAATTTTTTCCTGGTTGTACTTTAAATTTACTCTTCCTCCCATCCCCACAAGTGACTAGTTTTGGGTTTCCTGATTCAGGACCTGATTTTTAAAAACAAGCCTCCTTCAAACAAATTTTTTTAAAGTTTTACTCTCTGGGGCAATGAATCTCTTTGTTAAAAAGTACTTACCTTCTAAATTTTGCCTTGTGTTGCAGTTTACTGAAAGGATATTCCCCAGAGCAATAGGGTGTTAATACTAGTGATTAATAGTCCTCACAGGCGAGCTGTGTTCAGTCATACAAAATAAGAACTGGTCACCAACAAAATGGAAGAGATAAACAGGTCTAAAATGGCCTACAGTGAAAAATCAGCTTCTGGCTCTTTAATCATGTAGTAACACAGTGGAGAGGAAAATATACAACATATTTTATATTCCACATCCTCCTCAGAAGTGGTGCAAGAGAAATTGAGTGTGTAATGCTGTCTGTTGAGTTGATACAGATATCTGAAAAAGGAAGGGAAGGGAAAAATGGCTCAGAGGGGTTTTTTTTGTCCATATCAACAGGAGAGGGCTATACAATTCCAGTCTCTGAAGAGCTCATACTTCCTCAAGTACTTTCATCTACCTTACTAAGACAAATTATATTGATTCTATTTTCTCCCCACAGAGTCTAGGGCTATGATGTGGTAAACACTGGCTTTCTTAAACATGCTCATATCTGTTTAACAAATTTCAGTGTATTTATCCTCTCCCGTAACTTATGTTAAATACAGCTTAATATTCTTGTCACAGGAACTGAGAGGAAATATCAGAGTCCACTGCAGGATTCGACCATTGCTACCTTTTGACGATGCTGCTGGACATTCCATATCACAAGACAGGTAATCTATTTTAGTTGTGTTATATCCCATCTGACTCATAATTCAAACAGAGAAAACAATAGTTATATTTATATGAGAACAACTGTGTCCTTGATTTTTCTAGTTTTATGTGTGTGGGGAGACAATGATGGTATCATTAAAACTAATTGCTGTTTTCTTTCTCCTGCTAAATTGGCTCTAGCCAATCTCATCCCCCTGCCTAAAAGTATGTCTATCTCAACAGAAAGCCATAGTTGTTCTGCCAAGCCAGGATTATCCTTGGCTTGGCAGAAGTAACACAGCTGCAGTCTGTTTAGAGTGCATTCACTATCCTATACAAATTCTGGGATGCAGTAATGTGAGAGCTGCCAAAAGTCGTGGGTAGAGAAACACACTCAGTGTTACAATTGTTTTGTAATGCTATAGAACACATTGGCTGCCACCACAAACATTGGTAATTGTATTTCAGTCTAATTTGGCTCTGCGTCCCTAATTTATAAAACGTTTACTGTAACTGATTTGTCAAAACATTCCAAGATCCAAAAGGAAAAGAGGGATTAGAGGCAAGTATCTGCTTAACAGGCTGAATTCTCTATAGATGGCTAACATGAAAGAAAGTAGGGATTGAAGTGTATACAAAGAAGGAAAGAAAGAAGGGGAAAACTAGGTGGGTGGCTAGAAACCAGCAAATTATCATTTGCTTTATCAATAAATAGCTGATTTGGGCTTTCTTTTACTGCCTGGTAATTCTAAAGAGTACATTCAATGTTTTAAAGTTTATTAATTTTTTGGAAAATCTTACAAATAAAAAAAATATTAAAACAATGTCAAAAATAACAGACGAGATATTTCAAGAAGCCTGAAATTGAAACTTGCATGAACCTGTGCTTGGTATACCTGTGAAAGAACCCACTCACATTTTTGTTGGAGAATGAAATAGTGCAATCAGGTGCTGACTTGCAGTATGAAACAGGATGGTCTGGGCCAAACAAACAATTGTCAAGGGTAACTTTTCTTAATGTATCAAAAAGTAATTTAAATAAAACTTATCTGCAAAACTATGGACTGATTCTCTGAAAACTTGCACACATAAATTGATTTAAACACCTCAGTAATCCCAGTTAGTGTTTAGACTAAACATGGATTCAAGATCAGGGACAAATAACTGAAAAGAGGGTGTTTTTCACTTTAATTTTCTAAAGTGAAAGCCTCTTGTTACAAGCTCATGCAACAGTCTCAAAATAATAAAATAGCTTGCATGTGCATTCCTCTTAATTTAGTTTGTTCTAAATGTCTTTTCTAAAGCAGATTATTTTGCTTGATTGCACTTTAGTTTATTCTTTATTCAAAATTAACTGTGATGTTAATATGTACATAGGGTAAAATAGTAGTGGCAATTCTGAAAGGTGCTCTTCAGACAGTGTCTTGTTCACAGACACTTTGAACATTGTTTTTTCTCAGCTAAGTGGAACACTTATGTTTTGAAAGGTATCTCTTTTCCCCCATTGGTGTTTTTTTTCTTCCCTTACAGGCAAAGAAACTTCTCAGAAAAAGTGGCATATGCAGCTGACGATGTGAGTATTTGATGGTGGAATTCAACAGCACATTCACAGATACTAGAAGAAGAAATAACAGGGGCATGAAGATCAGGAGTTTAAAAAAACCAAACCAGTAAGGTCAGGTGCTGCTCAGATTTGATAACCCATGGGTGCAATAGCAGGTGGTTTATGATGTTTTCATCCTGGCTCTTTGTAGTGGTAATAGTTTGGAGCTTCTGCTGGGGCAGCCATCCTTTAACAAGAGGCTGAATGTTTGCAACAGTCAAACTGCTGCTGACTTCCTGCTGTCAGTCCCTTTGGGCCACTTGTATGTGCTGTAGCTGTTTCTAAAATTATGTCAGGCTTTTTTCAAATTTTACTATTGAAACACTGCTAATGCACTAGGAAAGAAATCTGATACCTCATGAACCACAGCAGCCTATGTGCTACTGCAGTCAAACATGTTAAAGTATCCTGGCTTAGATCCATTGGAGGAAGAATGGTCATTGAGGTTGCAAATCCAAATGACATTCCAGCATTAATTTAGGCCATTACCAAGATGTAAAATTTTAAAAGGCCCAGTAGTGTGAGCTAAGGTCAAAGTATTAACTTGGGTTTTAATTTTCATAGCTGCCATAGTTCTTAGTTGGCTGTTTGCTGTTACTTACATGGTGATGAGCCAAAATCTCTATTATAGTGTAGTGCTTAAAATATTGCTGAAGTGACCTACAGTATGTTATGCATTTAAATCTCCCAAATTGTAGTTTCATTAGGCAGATCTCACTTGCATAATGTGGATCATTTTATATATCCATATCTGTATCTATATGTGTGCAAATAATGGAGCTCATAAAGAGCTGAAGGAAGAGTAAATATGTCAGAAGTTAAAAAACAGGGATCTGTAATGGTAGATATAGTATTCAGGATATCCTGACACATTTATTGTACTATAAAATACTGCAACCATTTCTGACCTGTTAAATTTTATTGCATAAGAATGAAATTAGGCAATATTTAGGTTTTGGATTATTTCATATAGATATCTGATATATTACAGTATTCATATGTTTATAAGTAAGCAGTGTTTGCTCACTTATGCCAATTGTTTGACAATTGAGTTTTAGTTTGTATGAGTGACTTTCAATATGCTAATCTTATTAAATATTTCAGGAATATAAATGTAAGTATAAATGTAAGTATAAATTTCCTTGATTAAGAAATAAAATTTGCAGAATACTAACTTCTGGTTTTGGAAAACACAACATAGACTTCAAATATTGTATTGGTATGCCTTGACATTTATTTAGTCAAAATACTTTCCAATTTTGTTCAAATGCCTGGAGTCTTTATGTTAGTTTCTTAATATGAATTTATCTATCTTTAAGGAAAAAAAAATTGTTGCCAGAATCCTTCTTACAAAAAAGCAGTTGATTTAGACTAATCTTACAAAAGTAAAGGAAAACAATGTTTATTCCCTGTTTACTTTGCTGTTAACAACTGAAGCTGTTATGCTTGTGGCTAGGAAAAATGTGCAATTTTCAGATTAAAACATGGGGTTGACTTGTTATCGAGCTTTTAGTTGCAACACAATCAAAGATTGTATTTTTCCTGGAAACAAGTTAACCATTTCCCAGACAATAATTTAAAGGAAATTTTAGATCAAGGTGAAGGCAGACTGTATATGATAGAAATGCTGAATTTATTAGTTTTGCTTTTTAGATCATAACTGTCTCTCAATTTTTTTTTCCTGAAAATACTTTGTGTGTAACATAATTAGGCAGCTATTTGCCATGACTATGTTAGAAAGCAGAACCATATTTGAGAACCAGGTCCATGCAGACTACGAACTTCCATTTAGTCTCTGAGTGGGTTTTTTTTGTTTGCTTGTTTAGAAATTCATGTCATTCTTAAGACACATGGTCTTATCTAACACATTGTTCATTTTGTCTAAAGAAACATTATTCTGATTTTAAAGCTAAAAAAGGCTTAAGATTTTACTAGATGTACAGAAGAGTATTGCATTTCAGTTTTTGAGTTACTTGAAGTGTTTTGAAGTTTTCTTTCTGCCTTCCTGTGTGTGTTCAGCTCCTCAACAGAGCATTAACAACTGTCTGAGCCTTTCTTTGTTGTACAATAACTGTGGAGAGGAAGTACACAGCACACATCAGGTTGAACCACTCCACACAGATTAGGACACTGCACTATGCTGATATTGCCACTACCTGAGAAAATGAGCAGATGAGGAGGTACTGAATACACAGATTATTTCTGGTGGTGACAGCCCAAGGGGGAATGAGAGCAATCTGAAATACAGGAAGTTCAGCCTATGAGAAGAAGCTGTGAGGGTAGTCAAACACTGGCACAGGTTGCCCAAAGAGGGTTTGGATCTCCATCCTTAGAGATATTCAGAACCTGACTGGATGTGGTCATTACAAATGCTCATACCAAACTTCTCCCTATTAACAGTCAATTCCTTTCTTTCTATGTTACGCTTAGAGAAAGCTGGTCTGCAAGTAAATTTTATATCTGAATCAGAAATGTATTCCATCATTCTATATATTTTTCAGTTTTTTTCCTTTTTCCTTCTCCCAGAGCCTGTTAGTTACTGATCCTATTAGAATTTTTGTCAGGCCATTTTGAAGCAGTGTTGCACTGATATCTTTGCTCATCTGAATTGGCCAGTGCTGGGCTGGGTAACAAAGCTCATTCTGTAGAATGTTTTGTCATCATTGGGTTGATAATTATACATTTCTCTTCCAGAAAGAGGTAGAAATACTCATAAACTCAAAGGAAGAAATTTGATGTTTTGGGCCTTTTGCATGCTGGACACACTATTATGTGATTGTTATTTGCTCAGGTCTTTATAACTTCAGTCTGTGGCAATACTTACTTGAAGGCCACTAGTTCAGCACTCCAACCTACTTGTCTGAAGCACATTGGGAATTTCAGCACTCCCATCAAATGCAGTAATGTAACTTACAGGCTAGTAAGCTAGAAAATCTCCTTGAATTGGATGAAATATCTTGTGTGCTGAAGAGCTTCCATCCAAGTTGTAAGTCCCCACATCTATTTTCTTTGCTTTCCTCAGCAATTAAGCAACTTTTGCCATGAGTAGCAGAAGAGCACAGAGTTTGCTAGCTAAGCCATGTCAGACTGCTGTGATTGTACTCTGGTAATAGTTTAAAGAGCTGCTTACATATTTGTCAGACCAACAAAGTTACTGTATAACTCATCTGGAAAGTGGGTTCCACTAAAAACTCATGGAATTCTACAGATTGTTGTAGTGCAGCTCTTTCTGTTAATTGGGGACTAGCATGTTATTTAATAAAATACACATCTTCTGCTTAGTTCTAGACAGAGCTATCTATGAAATCAATCTGAAAAGAGACTGTGAAAATTTGCCCAACAATAAAAAAAGGAACTTTGTTTTGCAATGTTTTTGTGCCTGTAGTGGCAACTGGGAACTTGCGTTTACTTGTCTGTGACTTTCTAGGTCCAATAAAAAGTTCAGGTCAGGGCTTCGATCTTACTCTTGAACTTAAGTGCATGTTTTGTGTTGGTTGTTATTTAATAACCTGAATGGGTTTTGAGAGCCTTTCTTATGGTTTTGCAAGTTCACTGCATTGCACATGCTCTAAAGCCTCATGAATTGGTGACTGCTGAAGGGCCTTGGACTTCCTGATCCTTAAAGCTGTCACCTGGTGCATTAAGATTGATGCATATTTGGTTTTGTGTGTGTGCCTGTGATATTGACTGTAGATAATTTGCTTTCTTTCTCTTAGGAAACCATCCTTGTCAAGTGTAGCCGTCCTGGTCATGCCTCAGTAAACAAGACTTTTCAGTTTGAGAGGTGGGTAGTCCTGTCTAGCCATCTGGAAATCTGAATTGCTGGAAGATTTGTGTAGTGAAGACTAATTTTTTTAGTAGGCATTAGCCAGAGGGTAATGCTCTTTTTGGTTGGGTTTTTGAGCAGAGGAGGCAGGAGGAAATTCTTGGGGTTTTTGTAATGTGATAATTATGTTCTCCCCAGGACAGAATAACGCATTTCAGGAAATAGATAACAGTCTTCCATCTCAGTAAAGACTACTGATATGGCTAAGTTTGAAACCTGTATAGAGACTTACTTGACTATTTTCACAATCTGAGTAGCTGTGCTGATCCTTGCAACATGTTGCAAGGTAGCAGAAAGGTAAGGTTGTTTGCCTTGGAGTACTGAAGGGGAGCTCAGAAGAAAATAGGGCCAAACTTTTTAGTAGGGCCTGTTGCAATAGGAACAGGAGTAAACAAGAATAAAGAGTTAAATAACAATACAATGAGAACTCTGTAAATGAAAAAATACAAAATTTTACCCCAATGCCTCTTTCTAATGCAAACTTTGCATCTATATATTGCAATGAGTCAGGAGGCTGTCTACCCTGAACCATGATGCAAAACCCTCTGGAAACAGAATACAGGAGGACAATTTCATACTTCCTTGCTTGAAGGCAAAACCTGATTTAAAGTCAGATGTACCCAGCATGAATTAACTGTCCTGGTTTAAACTTAATGTCTGAGCCTGTTCAGCAGAAATTCCTGTAGGTTTGCTAAACATAGTTAGTTGTTGACCCTTTCCTCAAGGAGTTCTTCTAAAATGTTGCAATTTTCTACTCACAGGAGAATGAGGACTGCTGTCACATAGGCCACTAAGCACCTGAAAAATCCCGAGATAATGCAGGTCTTGGGGAAGCTTTACCAATCCCACAGGTTATAAGACTTCTTTGATTCAAGGCATATCTTGGGATCTCTTAGGGTGCATGGCCCCCTCACATGTTGCTAAGCTACTCAAAGAAATTCCTTTTACTCTTCAGCTGTACCTAACCCAGCCATACCAGCTGAAGTAAACACAGAATAATGCTGGAATTCAACTCTGTAGAGCAGCACAGTTAATGGTATTGACATAGGACTCCAAAGGTGCTGTGATTCTGGAAAAGTGGTGTAGATCCTGGTAATCAGGAAAAGGGTTAAAAAAATGTAAATCCCCCAAAGAATGCAGTTCTCCAGGAATGTTTTTTTAGTGACCCAGTACAGTTATTTTTTTTATAAACAGAAAAGCATATGTTTCTTATGAACTCCTAAATGTTTATTTTTTTAGCAGTGTTTTATGGAACTAATAAACGTCAAAATATTTGATTTCAGCTCAGGAAGAAAATTCCAGCTTTCAACATGTTATGCTTTTATAATTTTATTGGCAAATCAGTTAGCAAAATAAAAAGGAAGCTCAGAATTTTCAATGTGAAATTCACATTAATCAGTGCACAGGGACAAATTTATCATTCTGGAAAAAAAACATGGGGTTTTAGAAAGAGATTCTTTGGATTTGCAGCATCTTTCATGGTTTCAGATAGCTAATGAAGTGGGTGTCCATGCTTCAGCCAAGACTGTGGTTACAGTGTAGCATAAACTAGTTCAAGACTACTTTAAACCACTTTATTTCAGTATGGATAGCATTTGAAGCACAGCAGCTAAGCAGTGGCTGTAAAACCCCTTTAGGAAGTTGAGTAAATATTTGAGTAGTTACTGTAACGTGGAATCACGTGCCTTTCCTGGGATCAGCTACCAGAGCCTGACCCTGACATAGCTGTACTGGCCCCAGCTGTGCCTGTACTGGGAAGAAATGGTGTCAAGCTGCACTAGAGCTTAGGTGTGTGTCCAGTCTGTGTCCTGGCTGGACATCAGGAAGATTTGCTTCACAGAAAAGGTGTTTTAGCACTGGAACAGGCTGTCCAGGGAGGTGGTGGAGTCACCATCCCTGGAAGTGTTCAAGAAATTACTGGATGTGGCACCTACTGCTATGGATTTGTTGGCAAGTGTGGCATTCAGTCAAAGGTTGACTTGATGGCCTGGGAGGTCTTTTCCAAGCTAATTGATTCCGGGATACTACTTTGCTGTGCAAATGAACTGCTAAGACTGATTGATTCTAGCCTGGGTTGTGGCCAGTAGCAATGTGTTTGCTTTCTTAGGCAACAAAACTGTGAATGTTTTAATCTTTAAAATGTCTTTTTTAGTATTTTCTCTTTTTTTCTCTTTCTTTTTTAAATTTACATGGTAGCTCTGAGATGTTTTGATATGCAAAGAGGATATTTCAACACATATTGAGGTAGAGACCTAGTTGGTTAAGATGGAGAACTGGGTGCTAATACTTTATCAATTGCAGATGATAGATGAAGGAGAGAAAAGTGTTTAGAAGTGCTTTTTCTTTTATGTTGACCTTGCAGATTGGGTGTGCCAAGTTTACTGAAGCATATGCTCAGTAAACTTGGCACACTTGTGCATGCAAAGCAGGGACAGAGTATTCAGTGCCTGTGTCCTCCCAATCCAAACTGTGCCACATCCCTGCATATTTGTTGGCTTCTCAGTGCACTATGATGGCACATCAGTGGAATGGCAATACAAGCAGTATTTGTCTTTCAAGCCAGACAAGTGCTCCTTTGCTGGATAAAGAGAGTACATTTTCATGCAGCTTACAATTAGTCTGTGGAACACGTTGCCACAGGATGTTGCTCCAGGCCAAGAATTTAGCAAGATGCAGAAAGAAACTGAATGCTAATTCTAATAATATTTTTTTTGAAACAGAGATTCAACTCATATTTCAATTTTGAGGCCAGTATACAGCTTTTAAGGATTAGGGTGAGGCACAGAGATGAATTATTGTGTCTCTGGCCACCGTATTGTTTCTTGCTCCTTCCTCTGGCTTTGTCAGTAAAAACGTTGAGTTCAGTGCATTGGCTTCAATTCTGTATCTTTATCAGTGATCCCTCTGTGTTATCTTATTTATGGAGAGCATGAGTACAAAAACTCTATTTGTGCAGTCTATAGAGTGCACCAGACGGATCATGGTCAGATATACAAAGAGGCTTGAGTAAATGCTGAAGAGCACATTTTGTCTTTATTCAGTTAACCTTGTAGTATCCTGCACAGGCTATAGGATACTATTAAGTGAAGTGTACTGGTGTACTGCATACACCAGTATAGAGAAGTGACTATACTTTGTAATCTTTACAGCTACCAGAATTCCTGTTCCTAATTAGCTATTTTGCTGTGAGCTATAAAGAACATGTATCACCTATTGGAAAACAGTGCAAGAGAAATAAAAATTCACCACAGAAAGATATCAGAAAAGGAAACTTCTTCTAAAGATCAACATTCATACCTCAAATATTTAACTGTGGGTAATGACATTCATGCTTTAGATTCTGTTCATCTTGTATAAACAATGGGTGCTGTAGGCTATAATCTTGGGGAGGATAGATTTTTGGTGTGCTACAGAAGAAATGAATGAGTCAGGATATCCACATTTATGATCAGAATTTCCTATCTCTGATGATTTCCTATCTTCAAGTCTTGATTTTATGTTGTACAAACCTGAAAGGGTTTGAGGAAAGATTTCTTCGAAGATAACTGTTGGGTTTTTTTTCTCCTTGCATTCAAAGTACACATAGAGTTGTTTCAGACATCATTGTCTTGGCCCAAGTATTGAACTGTCATTGCTCTTTTCTAAGAGATGGAATAACTTATGCAATTTCAATGTCTTCCATTCTGTTTAAAAATAGGTCTGCACTCCACATCATTATGTAAAAGAAAGTATTCCCTTGAGTGAGAAGTGTTGATTTCAGGATAGGTAGTTCATCAGGGCTGGGGATAGAAAAACCTTGGGCTGATATTGCTCACAAAGATAGTACATCCTTAAACATGACTTTCAGGAGCATTCTGATTTCTGCTGTGCCACTGAGTCTTCTGAGACAAATCATCAGCAAGTTTGCAGTCTCTGTGCCTCTTTTTTTTCTCCCCAAATCTTTACCACCATCTAAAGGGCAGTACAACCTGACCACTGTCTTCCATAATGTGATGCATAAGAAGCCCAGGCAGCAGGGCTATTTCACTTTCTAGCAGGTGGGAGAAAGTTACAGGGATACAGTAAAAAGATTCTGTGTGCCAGAGGGGCAGGCAGAAGGTTTAGGATGAGCTCAGAAATCCACAAGGGTACACCTGCTTATGTGTTCTCCCCAAAATACACAACAGCTGTTCCCAAAATATGAGTGAGAACTTCGGAGTTCTAATTTTCAGTTCTCTGACGCAGAAATGTCAGCAGGTCCCAGATTTTATGTCACTGGCCTCCAGTTTCTATGGTCAGTGTTCTTGTAACAACATTTATATTTTTTTTTTCTTTGGTTAATTATTGCACTTTGTTCCTCAGGGTTTACAATGATTTGGAGTCTCAAGATGCGGTATTTGCAGATGTGGCCCCTTTGCTAACATCTCTCCTGGATGGGTAAGTTATAAGGTTGCAGTAAAAAAGCTAAAGCACAATAATCTACTGAAATCTATCAATTAAAAAAAATACTTAATAATGGTGATCTAGTCACGTTTTATTGCTTTGCAGTTCCATTTTCCTGATTTCTTTCTACTCAGCACCAAGTGAATGTTGTTTCCCTGTATAAACAGTGAAAATATGGTTTACAAAATCTAGCAGAGCAGACAAATTTGTAAAAATTAAAAGAAAAAAGCTTTCTCATCTGATCTGCTTCTGTCAAACTGATGTTTCTAATGGCAGTTGTTTTCTTTTTTCTTTGTGTTCTTTAGGTTATGTTTTATAACTTTTCCAGTTGCAGACATTGTATGATCCATCCTTCCAACAGTGTGTTCACTGTGCACGTTGTGTTCAATGTGAAAGGCCTGCCAGGGCCACTCTCTGTTCTGGTTTTGTTTCCAGCACAGGCCATTGGAAGTGGTGCATTTGATTCCTGGTTGAACCAGAACTGAGCATTCCCAGTCAATCTGCTGCTTCTTCAGGCACTGGGGTAAAACAGAATTCTGTTTGAATACAGAACTGATCAGTAACAAGTACTAACAAATACATGAAATTACTCCTAGCTACTGAAGCTCATAAAGTGTGATTTTTCATAAATACTGAGCTAACTTAAGCTACTCTTGCAAAAGAGTTTTGATGTGCATATTGCTATAATCCTTGAGGCTTGAACTGAGTTTTATGCATAACTTCCTTTCTGCTCCTTTTTCATCACTGTTTCAGTACCACTTAATTATATGGTAGGGCTTTCAGTCCTTGTAGAGGAAAAGACAGTCCCCTTTCCATTCACAGTGGCATAGTTAAACAGGGGCAATCCTTGTTCCCAGCAGCCTGCACACTGAAGTTTCCAAGGTTCCTTTTCTTAAAAGCATCCTAGAAGAGGTATCTAAATATACTGTGTGAATACTGGGAATTCCATATTCCATATCCAGAGAGGCCCCCAAGGGCTCTCTGGCTGAGGGAAGTAATAGATTGCATGATTCTTGTTTACCAATGATGAGTAACCACAGTTTCTTTAGCTGACCAATTTAGGGACCACTAGGTTGCAGGAGTTTAAAGAAGTCTTAGAACTACTGCTTTCTCTCCCTACTTTTCCTTTTGCAACGATCATAATTTTGCCTTGGTTTAACATGTCCCTTAAGTGTCTTCAGACGTGTCTGACCTGTACTTCTCACTTAGTAATTTTTACATGGGGAGAACCCTGTCCTAAAAGCTAAGATTTTTTTGTATTCAGTTAGGAAATGTTCTGTTATTGAAAACAAAAGACCTGTCTTGTTCTTCCAGAAGTGCTGTTTAAACAGAAGCAGATTCTCAGGAAAGGCGAGTCTGTGCATATGAGCACAGCAGCCTTCCCACTGTAAATGGGAAACAGACATACTTAGTCTGAACCTTGAACCTCTTTGCTGCTCCTCATTGTTTTAGTCTGGGTTCCAAAGTGGTCTATAACAACTTTTAGCTTGAGTAGAAGGGAGCGTTCTCTCCTTTTCCTTATTTTTTCTATATTTTTCTTTCTTAATGGATTTTTCAGTACAAATATACAGGAAGAAAAGATTGTTCCATATGTAAACCAGACAAAGTATAGCAGGTTTCAAAGTCTACTGTGAGCAATACAGGGCCAACAAGGGAGTAAGATAACTTTTCTTTATAGTGTTGAAGAATCCAACTTGTTTATTTTAAAAAATTAATTTCTCTTCCCTTCATTTCCTTTAGCAATGTTCTCTCCTAGGGGTAACTTTACTAGACTGAACACCCACAATCTTTTCAGGAGAGAAGTGCTACAAAACTATTGGTATTTTAGCTTGACAAAAAGAACCTTTCTAAACAAGAATATAACTGTTATATATAATAATAAAGTGGAGAAGGAAAAATTTCAGGGCACATAGGTGAATCATAGTCAAAAATCTTCAGACTTCTCTGTTTGAAAGCTTTATGCTGGAGCTAGAACACCAATGAAGTAAAATATAATAAATAATTATTATTATATAGATAAATATAAAATAATCTGCTGCTTGTCCTCTTGTTGAATTGATAACAATTTGTTATTTCCTGTACCTACGTAGATGTGGTACCACTTTTCCCAGTTTTAGCTCATTTGAGCTGACTGAAACACTCTTCTGGCTTCGGCAGAGAAGTTACCACTGATTGATACCCAGCTTGTACCTCTGTCTTCAATGTTACAATCCTCTGCCCACTTAAGTTCCAATCAAATCATCTGTATCTTGTCAGAACTATTTTGTCCATGATGCTTACTGTCTTATAGCTAGCAAGAATCAAGGAAAATTTAAATAGCTGGACTATAGGAAGGTCCTTTAGGAGAGACTTCTAAGTAGACTAATTCTGTTTTTCCTATGGAAAAACATCTGGCTCCCTTTTTGGTTCCAAAGATGTGTTTGATTTTGAAATAGGGCTAAAAGTCTCAATAAGGTACAGGCTGGCCAGGCAGTGTGTATGAGGGCAACTGTGAAAATTACTCATTGTTAGTCCAGCTAAAAACTACCAAAATTAGTGGGAGCTTTTCTACTGAGTTATGTCAGCAGTGATTACTTAAAGAAATCCCTCATTTCAGATTTTCAGCCCTAATTGCAATCACATTTAATTTTACTGTAGCACTCTTTGTTTTCAATTACACTTATCTCCTTTACTTCATCAAATCTATGATTAGACTCCTATTTTATACTCTGCAGTGCATGCTAAAGTCTGGAGAGACCTTACTATAGATTCATTGACTGCAACTTTGACTTCCCATTCCCAGAAAGGGTACCCAGGTATTTTCTGTGTGGCTTATCAGCCTACATTTCTTTCTAACAAGTGAAAACTTTCAAAATAATCCTCCTGGAATAATTGCTTCTAGGCATGTTTAATATGCATGTAAGCATTTCATGACTTGTAACCATACATTTAAAACAATTAGATGAAGGGTATTCATTGAAATATGCTGGCATGTGCTTGAAACTACATTTTTGATATGAGGAAAAGCATCAGATAATCAAAAGCAGCTGTTTCAGGTCTGCCCACAGAGGAGGTAGCTTAGACAGTGAAATTTTATTCCCTGGCAGAACAGGAGCAAGCCCATTCTTGCAGCTCTCTAGTAGAGCAGAAGTTTCTGCAAACTGTGAAGCACTTCTTGTGTATGAATGTTGTATCTCTGAACAAACACGACAGTCCAGGGAGAGGGCAGTCCTGTCAGCATAACTGCACATCTTCCAAGGGTTTGGCTGGCACAGTTCCATGGTCAACATCAAGCTGCTGGCAGGGGCAGCAGAGCAGGCACAGCCGAGGAGGGGCAGAACTTCAGCTGCACAGCACAGAGATGGTTCTCCATACAAAGCAGTACTGTGGCTGGATGCATCTGTGTCCACCCACTTATTTTGCTTAAGATGTTGACTTTGATCTGATTGTGTTAGTAACACACTTTCTAGATAGGATTCATACATCTCAGCTTAGATCCCTGTGGCACAGGCTCTACAACAGTGCTTACAGCTGTGAACAATTCTTCTATTATTTTCAGTGCAGCCAAGAGGCATTTTCAGAGTTCTGTTCATTAGACATACTTACTTGTCTACTTCAGAAGATGATGTTTCATAGATGCCTGTTCCTCTGCACTGACATTGTACATTTTCATTTTCTATTTGTCCTTATCAGAGCAGTTCCTGCCACCTTTGTTCCAGAGCAGTCATTGTGTGCATGCTCATTCTCTACTGGTGCCCTTGGTTTAAAATTTGTGTCTCCTATTCTTAGGGCTGGCTTCTCTGAGGGCTGTGGCTAATGAGCCTGTCTAAAAAGGGCTGTGAGAGATGAAGGGTTCCCACCTGTCAGGTTACAAGTGCAGTGGTTTGCAGCACAGCACTGTAACACAAATCAAGCCCAGAAATGGTTTACTTTAAAATGCTGTACTGTAAACTGCAGAGGTTCAGGAGCTGATTAAAAAGCAGCTCAGTAGTGCATAAGCTGAAAGTTGGGCAGGCAAGGAGGTCTAACAGCATCAATTATTCCAAGCTAAGGATCCTTTCAACTTCTACTTAAAAGCATCCCTTCAACTCTGCTTAAAAAATAAAATCTGTTTAAGTGATGTTATGAACAGTAATTACTATCAGACTTTGAGATTTGCAGAAAGAAATCAGGGGCAATGTTTTTATTTTCTTGTTTGTGTTCCCAAATTGTGTGGAGTTTGACTTGCCATCTAACAGACACGTTTGGTAATGGTAAAATAAATTACAGCACTTCTATTTTTCAGGTACAATGTGTGTATCATGGCTTATGGGCAAACTGGAAGTGGGAAGACATACACAATGTTGGGACCACAGTTGGAGGGGAACTTAGCATTCTCCATAGAAGAGGAATCAGAACTTGGAATTATTCCTCGAGCTACCCAAGAAGTGTTCAGGTAAAAAACTAAATAAAGGCTTGCTGTCAGTGGCAGTCACTTTAAACTGTATAGAAAGGATGAAATAATGTTTGTAATGTATTTATCATTACAGATTTCAGCTTCACAATGGTTAATATTTATAGCTTCTCTGACCACTGTTTGATATTTGAGGTTTTATGTAGATTTCTAGTCTCTCCCCCACTCAATCTGATTTTCTAAGACAATAAGATTATCAGTTTTACTATGTCTTATCTGTCCATCTGACTTTCAGATTCTAATTAAACTTTTGAAAATGTTTCAGTCATAGTTGTGGGAGTCAAAAAGAAAATTTAAGTTCTGAAAAGGTATGTGAAAATTGACAGCTGGAATACATGAAGAGGATTCAGGTTAGAACCCAGTCCCAAGGAAGAAGGATAGTAGAATTTTTAACTACAATCTGTTCTTGCTTTAAGGATTCTTAGATTTTTTTTATATATTTTTTTTATCCTAATACTGGATTGAACTGATATGCTGCTATGTTATAGTAGAAGAGCCATTAGAAGTTTTTCCAGCTAAGCCTGTTTGTTTTGGAGAAGGGTATAAGCTAAATCAAAGAACCAATCTTGTATGAGAATAACTGTCTAACTGTAAACACTTTCCTGAATAGAGGAGCTCTTAATTTATGGATTTTATGAGGATGTGAACAGATAAATTCTTACAGATATAGTTTCCCATCTCTGTTCATTACTTGCGCTCTGACAGGTTTTATACTTGGAGCTCTGAGTGCAATAACTGCCAGCAGAGAAATGGTATAAAAAAAATCCTGAGGTGGGAGGCTAGTGGGAAAAACAAGCTGGCACAGCTGTTTGGAAAATTAAATTCTATTTACTTCTTCAAGTATAAACATTCTTCAAGTTAACGTTAGCATATGGATGAGGCAATTCCGTGGCTGCAGATACTTAGTAAAGGCTTTTATCAGACTGTAATTATATTACAATTAAAGAATAGAATGCTATTTACAGATTTTCATTTGGGGTTTGACTTCAACATTCTTGGGCTTTTTTCTTCAGCTCTTTTTCTCTTCTTTTTATTTGCCAGGCTTATTTCAGAAAAGCCACCAGGAAGCTACTGGGTTGAGGTTTCTGTTGTAGAAGTGTATAATAATGAAATTTTTGATCTTCTGGCCAAAGACAGTTGTGGAAAAGTGTTTGGCGTCAAACGAGACATTGTCACAACCAGAGAAGGGAAGAGCGATGTGCCCTCGCTGACGCACGCGTGAGTACGCGGCTTGCTGCCGCCATCCAAACACGGTCTGGTGTATGGATGTCACAAGTTCCATTGTAGGCACCAGATTGCTTCTAAATAATCTGGTCCTTACCATATGCAAAGGGACAGTTCTGTTTCTGTTAGCTCTGTCTATTAGACTGCAGTTGGCTGCAAATGTCAAAATACTTCCAGAAATGACTGTACAATTACTTTGAGTTATACTCCTGTGTTAAGGGCCTTCCACTCAAAATGCCTGAAGATTGCTGAATATTTTGTTGCTGGATCTATGGCATCTTGTCAACTGTAGAAAAAGAAGGGATAATCTAGTCAGAAAGTACTTTCCATTCAGTCTTATTGAACTATAAAATTTACAGATAATAGAAATTTACATACCAGTGCAGATAGTTAACCAGCTGTAGGGTGCTAGCTTTCCCTTTGTGCATTTTAGTTACAAAAACTTAGAATAAGACTTTACGTGGTATTTTAATACAAGTATCTATCTTAACATTGCTTAATGTTCTGTTTTCATAACATGGAGGTGTTAAAGCTGGAATTGTTATGTTGGCATTTGAACTAGTAGGTCTAGAAAATCGAGGTTCTTCAAACTAAAAGCTAAGAAGCAGCAAAGCTTCTCACCACTCACTTTTAAGATGTACCTTCCCAGCATTGGTGTATGCCAGGTTTGATCCTTATTTACACAACTTGACAGTGTAGGGAGAGCTAGGGTATTTAAGGCTACAGCTATACTTACTTTAATGCCTTCTTTTACTTACTAAGCATTCTGAAGATTTATTCTAGTACTCATGGGAATGATCATTGACATTACTCAAGAATGGCATACAGAGCAAATGTACAGTGCTTTCTTCTTATAGATATTAAAAACTTACCTTGGATAATTAGATGTTAAAAATCATGTGGTCATAAAATTTCATTCATCACCAAGAGAGAATCTGTTTCAGATGCTTCATTTTAGTAATGGTAGTTTCTTTTATTATAGTATGTCCCAAGTGGGAAGAGGCCCACAAGATAATTGAGTCCAACTTCTGGCCCTGCACAGGACAGCCCCAAGAATCCCATTCTAGTACTTGGCCACAGTCTGAGTGAAGAACCTTTTCCTAATGTCCAGTGTAAACCTCCCCTGACACAGCTTCCGTCTGTTCCCTCAGGTCGCCAGAGACAAGAGGTTGTTTCCTGCCCCTCTCACAAGGAAGTTGTAACTGCAGTGAGGTCTCCCCTCAGTCTCCTCCAGGCTGAACAGACCAAGTGACCTCAGATTCTGCTAATGTGGCTTCCCCTCTAGGCCCTTCACCATTTTTGTGGTCTTTCTTTGGGCCTTACACTAGTAGTATCAACATTACCTAGAAAAATAAAAAACCAAAAACTAAGCTAAGCAGTACTAGTGGCACCAGAGAGGTGATGGTACTCAGTGGAATTAAACTGGACATCTGTCTGTGAGCACCCAGCATGAGAACAGACTCCAGGAGGGAGCATGTGCATTATCAAAATGTCACATAAAGAAGTGTCCTTCTCCTTGAGTAAATAATGCTTGTGACAAGAAACATCTTGCTCTGGTGAAATGCTTAAAACAGCATTAGTGTTTTCTATGTTTCTGAGCAAATGTGATGTTTTTCTTCACTTCTCTATAATAATTCTTGTCATGGTCTAATCTCTACTTTTCCAAGGGGAAATAGCAGTCAGATATGAAATGCATCCCATGCCAATTAAATAAAATGCACCATCAGTGGAGATAATTTTGTCCTGTGGGACTTAGTCACATAAGCAGACTAGTAGTTTGTTTATGTGGATTTAATGCTATTCCCAGCAAGCCTTGATAAAAATACACGAAAGTACTGGAGGATTGTGCAAATGTACCTAAATTCTACCTAGTGATACATATTTATTGATTTGTGCTTTCTAGCAATTTAATTGCTCATAGAAAAGTGGGAGCCCAGAGAAATTGTCAAGTAGTTTTCTTTACTGTAGGAGCTATAGGACTCTCCTTTCTTTCAATGAAATAATAAGCACTGCAATATTCTCAGAAGGATTAACATTTGTATCTGGGGTTTGCCTGCTCTTTGTTCTTGAGGTTAAATACAATTTCCATAGAAATTCTGGAAGCTTGATTGCACCGTCCGTTCTCCTTAAGAACGTGGAATGAATGAAAAGTGATTGGAGCTTAAAGTGATGAATCTTTTTGCCCTTTCTGTTTATATTATGCTGACTAGTGGGTTTCTCTCTGTCTCCATTCTTGTATTTCCTCAACTGTGACTCAATTCCAGCTTTTAGTATCTAGTTAAGGCTCTGCTATTATGATAATGAAAAACACCAGAAGAGGCTGGGAGCAGAACTTATCTCATGTGTGTTGAATCTTTCTTGGAGAAGCTATTCTCTTTCCTTTGACTAGACAGGAAAGGAGCCATATGACTTAGAAAGTGAAGATGGGTCCATGTAGTGTGGGCATGCTGGAGGTTGAACTTTTCCTGTTTCATCACAACCTCCAAATAGTTTTTAATTATGGTATTTCAGTAACTAAGATGCTGGCTTGGCATAATTTTATTCCTGAAAAATGCCTGTTCCACTTCCCCAGGGACCTTTAAATAGTTAGTGGGTGATCCATCTCTTTTCATAGGTTTTGGGAAAAGGAGAGGTGAGAAGCAGTGGGACTTGTGCCATAGAGACAAAAAAAAAAGACGCTGCAATAAGGTTTCATTTGTCCTTCTAGTTAATAAAATGGCTGCTCTGTTTATTTCTGTAAATTTTAATTTATGGCAAAGGAACCTGGCGCCTTAAACTAAAACTCTTAAAAGCCACTTATGTCAATCAGTTAATACTAAATTCTAATGCAAACATAAATAAAAATATGGACTTGTATCTCAATTACAATGCAAGCAGTGAAGAAAGTCCAATTCATAAACAGGTTATATTAATAATTACATAGAAAGGTTAATAAGAAAAAACAAACCCAAACAAAGTAAAGGAACTATTGAATGAGGCCACCCAGCTGCCCGAAATCTAAAGTAAACAGCTGGTGCTTTGAATAAAAACACATCCTCATTTATGATAATATTTCATCTAGAATATATTGGCCTGCTGGGTCTCATTGGCTTCTCCATATATCCACTAAAGTACAGTAGTCTCTTTCCTGCTAACATGTTCATCTTACTGAATCACAAAAACCTCAGTCTCTTTCTTCTTTTATAGCTTGGTTGACTTTGGAGAACTTTCAGCGTCAAATTTTTAACGTAACCACAACGGGGCTTCTCTTTGTAGAATCTGGTCCTGGAACGTGCGGCACTTAGAGCACGATGAAGCCGTAGAGATTATACTAAAATATTATTTCTGTCAGTCCTGTGGAGAAGCTACTGTGCCAAGCTCACCACACTGGGCTGAGGACGTTGCTTATCTTCAAAGCCAGCTGCAGCTTGCCAGCCCTGGTGACCAGCACTGCCAGCACACCCTGAGCCCTGTCTTCCTTGGCAAGTGCAGGGACGGACGGGGCAGCAGCTTGGAGCGCTGACCCTTTGCCAGCTCACAGCAGCAGCTTGCAGAAGCCAACAGCCAAGGCTGCTTCCCTGTCAGGCCTTCCAGTCCTGACTGACTGGAAGATGCAGTTCAAGGCTTGGGAAGGCAGGATGTCCGATCACCCCAGTGTCAGGCTCTGACTGCAGGAACTAGAGAGCCACTGCTTCTCTGCTGGCACCAGGTCAGACAAGCAGGAGACATCCCCAGTGGGTGCCCAGAGGCAGAGGTGTCACAGTGGAGCCATGTGTGGCTCGTGATTGATAGGGGAAATCTGCAGTGATTGTTTACTTCATGTAGCCCTGGATACACAGGGAACTGCACTTAGATGGCTGCTTCTAAGTGCCTGTAGACATGGTGTGCCCAAATGCTTTACTATGCTTCAGATGCCCTTGCTTTGTTTCTCAGGGAAATTGTTTTAGTTGAGTATAGTTTGTTTTCTTTTGTTCTGTCTCTTAACTTTTCAAGTTTAGAGACAGAAGACCAAAAAAATCTCTTAGCATAAAACAAGTTTGTGCCCAGTATGACTTTTACTGAAATCAGCCAAATCTAAGTCATAAAGACATTGCCTTCTATCACATGCTAGCTTTTGCTGACTGCAGTGTTGTAGAACCAAGCCTGTGGCCTGTCATGAGAGTTATTAATGGTTGTGCTGTTACAGAGCATTCAGTGACCAGGCTATGATGCACAGTCATAAGTTAGACCCCCACCTAAAAAACAATTATTTAGGTGTCCTACCTTCAATGACTATTGAAGAAGGCAACACAGTGAAAGAAAAGGGTAGGCACTCTTATCCCATTTGTTTTAAACATTGCAAATCTAAGGAAAATTATAGTGGTTTTTGCTTTACCTAACCAGTTTATTTCATTTTATGTGTTTATTTCACTGTGTATGCTAGGTTCTTGCCCTTGGATTGACCATATATGCAGTACTTCCTTTAACAGGAAAAGAAAACAGATAGTATGAGATGAATAGTCTATAGAAATTTATATATATTTATTCTGACATTGTGCTCATTGAACAGTGGAACTGGACCTTTTTTCCAGGAATTCTGGATTTAATTCCAAATGTGAAATATGACTTCCAGAGCATCAGAGAAATTCTGGGAGTTTCGCCTAAATCTGTACCTAAGAAAATGAGCTATCTTCAGCATGAATGGGACAAATCTACTTCTGTAAGATCAGAGATTCCAGCAATGTCTAAACTTGAGTCTTTTCTTCCAAAGTGTGGAAATATAGAAATGTCTGTTGCTTCAGGAGCTGAGCTACAGTACCTCTGGACCTGCAAAACTGGCAGGTCACTTCTGCTGCACTTTCAGGACTGTACCACAGCTTTTAGCTTGAATTTTCATGTTTATCCCACCTGATAAACTCTAATACAGTTGTTTGTGCAGCTCAAAACTGAGAGTACTATAAGGAGAAGAGCAGGGAAGTGGAAATGCTGAGGTTCACATTCAAGTTGTCAGCTTTCTTGTGTGTTTCTTCTTGTGAGTCAGTCAAATATCCTTTCTGTTTCTTTACTTCTTAGGACTGTTGAAAATGCATCTGAATTTTTGCATCTAGTCAACAAAGGCCTACAGCTGAGAGTCACTCACCCAACACTGGTGCATGCTCATTCCTCTCGTTCTCATCTGGTAGTGACATTGACCATAACCACAGTTGTCTTTGGAGATAACTTTGGTAAGTAGGATGTTACTAAAATACATCTAGAGCCAGTTGTTTTTAGAAAAACATCCTGAGGACTGGGAGGTTTTCATATTGCTTTTTCTTCCTTTTTCCAAAGTTTGATGCATTCCCTCAGTTTTTTTCCATTTTTCTAACTTCTACATTCCTTCTTAAATAACAGACCATTTTCGTGTTTGAATGCTACTGGAACTTTCAGTTTCATAAAATCTTAGCACTTTTCTTTACATGCTTTGACTTACAGAATTGTTGAAGTTTTGCTGCATGAGGAAAGTAGTGTATAAGTGTTACCAGAAAGTCATGAGATATAAGATAGTATAGATCTTGATGAGGTAAATACTCAAATCAAGTAGTTAAATCACTCAGAATTATTACATGTCATACAAAGTTTGTGGTTAAGCTAACCATAAATTTTAGGGATCATCCTATGCTCTTGGTTGGGAAAGAATTACATTTATTTACTCTCTGCCTTGCAAAAACATCATTTGAATTCAGAATCTTTTGAGCTGTTAATAACAGGCCACAGTATGAAAAGACAAAATACTTGTCCTATTTACTATGGTTGCATTGATATTTCTGCTTTTCGCTTTTCACTACCACACCAAGACTTAGCAGTTTTCTTGGTTGAGGAACAACTTTCTTCTGGGGCTCTTGGGGGTTACTTTGTTTTCTTTTGCTCATGTTATAATTAGGCTCTCTGCTTTCAGTGCTGTGGTCCATCTCCTTCATACTCTGCAACAACAATATGATTTTAGAAAGCGGGAAACATTTAACATTTTTTCCCTTAGATTGCTATCAGAAATTAAACCAACAGTATCAGCAAAGCAGAACAAACAGTGCCCTCTCTTACCTATGGGCCTTGCCAAAGGACACAGTTCCTCCACAGGCTGCAGCTCCAGTATTTTCAATGTTAACTCTAGCCAGCTCCAGATTCTTGTCAATTAGCCTGATGGTACTTTTCTAAACTCAGCACCATTAGCACAGCAGATTGATATTTCTGCTTTTCATTCCCTCTGCCACTTCCAATTGCAGCCACCCCACAGTGCCATTGTTGCCTGGCAGCAAAGCTCCACAGAAGTGTCTAATTGTTGTTGAATGCAGACTCTGGCTTTTGACTCACAGCACGTGGGTGAAGGTGTGCACTGTAAGGGAACAGAGCAGCACTGCAGCTGGGACCTCACTGCAGCAGGAAAGGATCCCAATTTAAAAGCCAGGTGCCATTGTCAAATATCTCAATGTCAGATTCCTTAGTCACTAAATAAAAAGTTGTAAAGTCTACTATGAGTTCTACACTAAAGCCAGGGTTGACAAGACAGCACTTTTTCAGGTTTGATTAAGGTATTTTAGCATTTTGATCAGTCACTGTTATCTGTTGTTTGAAGAGAGCTGTTTCTTCATTTCATTGCCTAAAACTGAAGAGGAGTGAGAATGCTTAGTTTGACATTGTATGGCCTGAAGCCATTTATTCAGTGTAGCTGCTCTGCCTAGACTCTGAAGAGCTGGCCCAAGGTTTAGCAGCAGCCTGCTTGGAGAAGTACAAAACTCTGTAGTGCAAGTCAATCTGCTCCTTAGTCAAGTTTTGCAGTTGGAAACTTTCTACTATTCCAGCTAGAACTCTGTAAACACCCGAGGAGGTCTGTTGCCTCTATGTCCTGTAGCAGAATATGTGCCTTTTATTCTTTTGTTATTTCAGAGAGAGAAAGAAAGAGATAGATGAAAACCAAAACTAAGAAAAAAGTCCCAAACAAACTGCTTTGGGGAATCCATTTTGCATATATTCCTGTTAAGCTAGTGTGAAAGCAGCTTTCCCAGAGAATCTTTGTTTTCCTTCCCAGCAAAGAGAGAAAGACAGATGCTTCTGCTGAGGAATGATACTAGTAGGTAACCAACCTGAACAGTGGGAATAACGTTATTGAGGCTAGTAGCTCATCATGTGGAGATCTTGCAGTGGGATATAAGGGTTGAAGAAAGTCTTGGGGGAACAGCAGCAAAGGACAATATAGAAGAGGCAGGATAAGGATTTTGTTGTTTTTATTTTTTTGCCAGAGCACCAGCAGGTGATGTTTCAAATACATAGAACCAGTTTTCAGAGCCTACTGCTCCCAAGCATCCAAAACTGCACTATGGTTGTAATCAGTCTAAAACTGTTAAAAAATCTTCTTTAAAGTCCTCACCGGACTCCCATTTCTTGTTTTCCACATAGATGTGTGAACAGTGGGGATACTGGATACAACACAATATACAGCAAAGCTTGTTACCAACTGGTACACTCAGTTTGATGAGTAAAACTTTAAATAAGATAGAAAAAGCCATTCAACCTGCCTGTGCCATGGATCCTGGCTTGTACATTGCTTCTGTTATAATAGCCTGAAGCAGCAGATCCTGTACATCCCCTATTGATGCCCCATCTTTTCCCCATCTTAATTTTCAGTGTCAGTGAGAAGCTCTCTTTTGTTTTTCTCCATTAACCAGGTACTTCATGGGAAGATGAACAAACCAGTCAGAGACTAAATAAAGAGGCTTTCTGCACATTTCCACATAAAATGAGAGACAATAAATCCACCTCTTCTTCCAGAGCCTCTTCCCCAGTGCAACTTGAAGCAGCGGAGAAAATGAAGCAAGTCAAAACGAGACTGCAGCTGGTGGACCTGGCTGGGAGTGAGTGTGTTGGTAAGTGAATGTGTCTGTGGGTATGGATCGTCATGGATCTAGGTTACTGTAAATTCCTTACTTCTTTGGGAGGGATACATGCTACCCTGCTCTCACACAGGGGTGGTTTGAACCCACAGATCCTGGCAGAAACAAAATTTTGAGGGCTGATTGATCTGGTTTTACACTGGTATAGTTTAACTCAAAGTATGGCTGTATAAGCTTGAAATAAGCCCTGGAAGGTTACCCATATTATAGACACAGTATTTGTTCAGACTGCTTTTATTAGGTCTGTTTTTCTACTCTGAAAATTAGCATGTCTTTCATACAGAAATGTTTAAAGGGCATAAATTATTTAAATATTACAAATATCTGTAATAATTGATATCACCATGTGTGGATTTTTCTGCTTTATTGTGGAAAAAGTCTTGGAGGAAATTAGTGTTGAAAAGATAATATTGTTTTCATTGTTTCTTCAAAGCATTTTCCTCCTGCCTCCTCTATGCACACAATAATTTCAAAAACTTGATTATTTCCTAAAGGACAAGCTTTCTTACCAAGAAAAACCATGCAGCCAAATGTATCATTCCAGAATAAATGTTTTGAAAAGTGAACCAGTATTATGAAAGAGTCTTTTACTTTACTGCCAAGAATTCTTGCTGTTGCTCACTGTTAAACTTTTGTTCTACAGAGAAATCTAATATAATACATTATTTTTTCATTTGCTCTAAATGCTGAAAACATGTAATTGAGCAACAGGGCGTGTGTTTGTTCTCTCAGTTAAACCAGGACAAACATTTCCTTGGTTTGGGGCTCAGCAGGCCAGATCCTCCAGTGAAGCCAGAAGAGCTGTGCTCACATCAGTGTTAGCTGTGGCCCAGCACATGCAGCAGACTGACCTCTGCCATCTGCTGTGCTGGTGGACACAGTCTGCTGGAAGTGAGGGCAGTGTTAACTCCTAATTGTTTTAAAATGTGGGCAAATCTAACTGAGCAGCAGTACCTCAAGCACGTGGCCCTGCTGGCTCTACAGCCAGCCTGGGTCATTTGCAGCATTTAGAAGCCCATTGGTCCCCTTTTAGAAAGTCATGTTTCACCTTGAAAACTCAGCTAAATGCTTCATCAAAGTTCATCTAACCAAATGCAGATAATCAGCAATTTAAACATTTATTCCCTCCCCTATTTGCAGTTTTCTCCTTTAAAGGGATAATTGTTATCCCTGGAGTTGACATTTCCTTGATATACAAGAAGCCTGGGGATGGTTCTGTATATAATGAGCCCAGTAAAGTTACCCTGAGATTCATCCTGTCTTGGATTGTTATCCACCCTTTGGCAGGGTCTTCCAAACTGTTTTGCTCTGTCTCTCTCTGGCAACTGGAGACTCTACCACTCTGACCTCATCCTCTCCCACAGTCACAGGTCTACAGTCCTGCCTGTCCAGACTCCTGGGGTTTTTGCTGTTACTGTACCTTTTCACATTTCACTCTTGAACTCCTCCTTTGCTAGAAAATGCTGGCCTAAGGGGAAAAAACGATCTCTAGCCACTCCCTGTACTTGTCTAGAGATAGGAGGCTGTTGGCCCCATCTGATCATCCCACTACCATCAGCTCTGCCTGACATGGATCATGTGCTCTGGGTAAGGAGAAGTGACTGTGGATGCATCTGTACCTCATCCACTATCCTCTAGAAAGCTTGAATTTGAATATTGATGAATTTAAATATGATGGTAAATGCTAATAGCAAATTTCTCTTCCCCAAATGGCAAAGGTAAGGACAGCAGGATTTAATTACTCTTAACTGCACCCTCATCCAGACTGCTCTAAGAGTTGAGCTTGTAGCAGCTCTTTGAATTGGTGCAATGTGTTGCATAGAGCAAACCTTTTACAGTGTTGCTCAGGGGCAGCATAGCTACAGACAACCATGCTGGGTGGGTGGTAGGAGGGCATCGTTTTCCTTTATCCATTTCCTTACAGCAATCATGCCATAAAACACCACTCCACAGGCTTTGGTGAACACAAATACTTCACACTTGTGGCTGTTGTACAGTTTTCTCTCTGCAGCTTGTGCCATCATTGCCTCTCTTCTTTTTCAGAGGGACACAGATGGGGCAGCAAACTGTTATAAAAAATGGAACAGAACAGGTTTCTCTTTGGGGCCATTGTGGACTTGTGTTTTCAAAAGCAGTGTTGTCTCAGTGTTCCTATTTTCTTGGTTCCTTGTTCTTAATACATATGGAGCCAAAAATGCATTGTACATCTGCAGAGATCAACTTTAACATGAGATACTTTGGACCACCTGTAGACATTGAATCTTCTTTAACCTTCCCTGCATATGACAGGCTATAGAAGTAGCTTTCCTTAGTGTTACCAGTGCCTTTTCTACACTCTACCAGGTATGTCTGGAGTGACAGGGGCAGCACTGAGAGAGACCTCCTTTATCAACCGCAGCCTGTCCGCCCTGGCCGACGTTCTGGGAGCCATAGCAGAGCAGCGGGCTCACGTCCCGTATCGGAACAGCAAACTTACACATCTGCTCCAGGACTCCGTAGGTGAGGGATTATTCCCACTCTTGTTCAATAATACAGGTTTCTTCTCCTGATTTTTCCTCTCCTTTGCTGTGTGAAACTAGAAGATGATCTTATACCCCTTGCTTGAATGTGGCCTCTATCTCAAAGACTCTGGCTCGGGAGAGTGTGAGTACACAGTGACAGTTCTGAATTTGGCTAAACCTTGCTGTTTCCAGAGCTCAGCTGAAGAACAGCATCTCAATAGGATCATGTAAAGGGTAAAAATTGCATTTCACTGGTGTTTCATGTCAGGTACAGTTGAAAAGTTAGACTTCAATCTTTATTACTACACCTAGGTATAATCACCTACTTGCACATTCCTTAACATTGTGCCCTGTAGCAGTAAAAAAAGTAGGAAGACAGGACATGGCAGTAAGCTACAACGTCATTTTGTGTTGGGTCACTTTGCTCCTCATCTACACAGAAGCAGTTTTAGAGCAAGTGTTATTCCTGCAGTAATAGCAGATTTGTGTCCATGTGTGTAGTACATTAGTCCATTTTTCTTTGGCCAGAAAATATTAACTCTTATGATTTTCATCTCCAGTTCAAGACATTGACAGTGAATGACGTAACAGTTCTTCAGAGTTTCTGAAATACTGCGAACTTTTTGCTTAAGCTTTGATTTTCACTTAGTATACTGGAGTCCCTACTCTGAAAAGGGAAAGAAAAAAGAAGTATGGGCTGTGTTGTAATGGCATTGAGCCTGATTTTAACCAGGTCTGTTGTATGACTTTGGTGAAGTGCCGAAAATGGCCATTTATTCCTTTGTTTAACCATTGTCTGTAAACTTCAAGTCTGTTTTGTTTTATTGTCACACAAGCCATTTTGCAATTTCTCCAAATTTACAAATATTTCACAAAACTTAAGTATCCAGACCTATAACATACATGCTGATTAAATGATGAAGCTAATAGGGGAAAAAAAATCTACATTACAAATTGTGAAACGCTTCTGAACGGTCTGTTTCAACAGCCCTCTTCAGGAGCAGTCTTCTGCTTCATGAAAGCAGTGATAACCTGTGCTCACTGTTTTGTAGATCAGTATGGTAACATTGTATAACTTACTGAAAATAATGAAGTAAATAAGTATGTCTTGTCTTTTTCCTGTTTTTAGGAGGTGATGCTAAACTGTTGGTGATGCTGTGCATCTCTCCTGGCCAAAAGTACTTAACAGAATCAATGCAGTCTCTGGGATTTGGAACTCGTGCTCGTCAAGTTCAGAGAGGACAAGTCAAGAAAAAAAATTTCCCAGTGCCGAGTAAAGGAAAATAAAACCTAAGACTCCGGTGGATTAAAGTATCACTAATGAGTTCCTCAGACCAAAACGTGTATTGTTATCTAAAAGAATGGTTTAGGGACATCAACTTCCAGATAAAATAAACAATCCTCAACATGGCATTAGTAAGCAATAAACCTGCTAATGATGTTCTTGCTCCAAAGATAATAGTAAGTATTGATAACAGCTACCCACCATGGTGGAATGGTAGAGAAATAAACTGGGCTTTAATATGTGGCTTTGGTGATGTGTTTCCTTAGTTCTACTTGCCCTAAGTCAACAGGGCCTTGATTTAGGATTGTTCTCTTCTGAAAGGCCAAGGGTTCATTCTGTCTTCTCTGTAGAAGTCAGGAGTCTAAATAGCATTCCAGTGCTTCAAAGCAGCAAGTGAAATACTTCCTCCCTGCTTGGGTTAAAATGAGACACATCATTTTCTGATTGCTCCTCTGTCTAGCATGGATGGGGTTCCTAATGCACTAGCAAGAGGTAGGAGTGTAAAGGAACTCATCAGCTGTACTGAATGGAGTTTTGTTCTCTGGTGGTAGGTAGGAAATAATGGCATTAGTAAGATGGAGAAAAATGAGTAAGGCTGTATCTGTTATCCCTCTGAAATGTAGCTAAGAAAGCAAATGAGGGATTTCACAACTCTTTGAAAACACAGTTAAATGGCTGGAAGAGTCCCAGCTCTGCTGAGTTCATTAAACCCACAGCTTTCCCTGTTTGGGGAGTGCTTCTGTTCATTAATGCCGAGAGACCCTGAGCTACAGATCCTAATGAGACCAAATTTGTACAACTCTTGTAGTAACCTGGCCTGTTGTTTCACTTGCATTTCTGAAGCAAGTTAAACACATCACAACCCTGAAGCTGTGCCTGCAGATTAAAAAAAGATAACCACACAAACAAAACACCAAACAGTGGCTTGTGATATGCTGTTTGCCACCTGCAAAAGGATTTTTTACCCTTTTACAATGATAAGACAACATCATGCAGGGTTTGTGAATGAAGTAACACTGGGAGAAGTTTCAAGGAAGTTTAAGGAATATTAGGAGTGAGAAGTAGGTCCAAGGTGAGCAATTGGGTTCAAGCAACATCTGATGTGTTCTGTGCACTAAATTATTGCTTGGCAGAAGCCTCAAAAGCCACTCTTAATTTTTTTCTCCGCCAGCAACAAGTCTGCCCCTAGACTAGGAGAGAGGTCATTGTTAGGTCACTGCAAGAAGGCTTAAATTGCAGTGGTCTGCCCCAAAAGCTGGAGTTTATAGTACTCCATGTCACTTAACCTTCAGAAGCACAAATATTTATCCAGAGATTATGTAGCATACTATTATTGGAATTTCACCCTTGAATATATTACAGCTGCTGTGTTGCTTGCAGAGCTCCAGTGCTCAGAACATACATATCCAACCAGAGAGCTGTAATAATACTTGCTTTCCTAAATAATGTTATGAGGGTAAGAAATGCCTTAACTTTACCTGATTCCAGCAGTAACAGGGGTAGAAAAATCTGGCCACGGGAATTTAGGAAGCTGAGTGGTCAGTAAAGCAACCTCAGGTTGGAAAGTATCAAGAGCAAGAAAAACGTCAGCCTGGTAAATGAAATGCAGGAGCAGCTTCAAGCTCACCTTAGTCTCTGGACAGCTGGGCTACTAAAGCAGCCTGGATTACAGCTCAGAGAGTTACATAACAAGGGCTGATTTCCTCCAGCAGTTGTAAGCAAGTTCAAGTATTTTAAGGCTTTGACATTTTTAAGTGCTACACAGAACTGCAATTTGCCATGAGCTGTTCATTCTTTTCTGAAAAACTGCTCTTCAAAACTTTGGATTTATTTATAATCTTTGTTGTAGGAGAAAAGCAGCAATACTTATTATTGAAGCAGAGAAATAAACCCCTCATATAGGAGCAAAAAGGTTAAGTTTCTACATTAACATTAATTCTGCCAAACTGAGTGTAGGCAGCATTCCCTATTCCTGTTTTCCTTGTCAGCATAGCATATCGCTCACTGTTTGACCTGCACAATGAAGTGTACAGGATATGCAGGGCAGCGGGGTTTGCATTTTGTTCTAACAACTTTCAGGTTTGGAATTTCCTGGGTTATAGAGATGTAATTGCTTAATCCCAGTGTCAGAAGGGAAGAAGGGTAAAAGTTGTAAGGGTGAAATGGCTTTACTCCCGCATCAAAGCTGAACTGTCTTCTGCCCCTAGTCACTCAGGCCTGCCAAAGGAGGATATTCAGACATATAACTGATGTCCTGGGGAGCAAAAAAACCAGCATTTGCAAGGCCCTACACTTCTTTGCTATCACTTTTCAGTGTTTAGATCTTTCATGCTTTGAAACTACATCTATTTCAGAAACACAGATGTGACAGATATTCACAGAGCTGCCCTCAAGGTTTCCCTTCTTGACTAAAGCCTATCCTGATGAACTAGTCCTCACTGTCTTGGCACTGTAAAGCTGAAACACACGTACCAACACTGGGAGAAAGAAAGAAAAGTGATGTTTGGAAGCATTCTGAAATACAGAGATAGAAGGGCACCAGGGAAAAGGCAGTTGTTCTTAAGAGCACCTATGTAGTCTATATGCTAAAGCAGTTTTGTTCTCTGTGAGAGCAGGGGCACAACCAAATGAGAGTAAAAACAACATAAATCAGGAGAAGACCCTTTCAGTGAGGTCCATGAGCGCCAAATGCAGCATCCAGCTGTGTCTTGGGGCACTGAAGCTGCAGCACTCTCAACCCTGCTTCAGACAAATCACTGAGTCACTGTCTCAGAGTGCTGCTCAGTGTAGTCGGGTGCTGATTCCCATCCATGTGTCTTGGTGGCTGTCAACACGTTAACCTTCCACTGCTGGGCTCTCATTCTCCTACCCTGAGCCCTGACTTTCTCCTGCGACATTTCAGTCAGTGCTCACCTGTGTCACATCTCACACTGTCCCCTGGCTGGCCCCAGGAAATAAGCACACATCCACATGCTGGCAAGGCATCACAAACCCAGCTACCCATGGGACTGGCCTTCAGGAACTCCTCTTGAATTTATGCTGCTGCCTTCATTACCCTGTAGAGGACCTGAGCAAATAATTTCAGCAACAGTATCCAGAAACCTCCAACTCTTCCTCAAAGAGCCTGCCCACTGCAGAAACCAGAGCAAACACAAGAGTATTTGCTCTCGTGAATACTTTTGGTACTCAGCATCCTGGTTTAATATCCAGGTGGCCAAGGAGCCAGCAGTGTGAAGCTCAACCAGCACAGCACCTGCCTGGGACACCCAGGGTCTCAGAGTCATGCAGATGTACCCCAGAGCATCTTATTTAGAGGGTGGAAGCAGCTTCCACACTCCTAACCCATAGGCCAAGCATCTTCCCAGAAAGCAGAAACTTTGGATCCAGTTCAAAGACAAATGTTTGAGCTCCTGTCTCTCCCAGTGCATGTGAATGCTCTGGCTTGAAGGTCATTCTGGAGATGGAGCAAGGAAAATGGGACTCTGCCAGACCAATCCCCAAGGCCTAATAGCAGAAAGTGTTGTCTAAGGTAATATACACAGATATATATGTACATGTAAGCTTACACAAAGTTAGCAGAAATCTAGACTTACCCAGAATCACACAATGACCTTTAAAGGAGAAGTCAAAAATTTGGCCTAAAAGTACAGTTTGGTGCCCACATTTCTCTGTGGATTTATCATTACAGACAGAATTTATCAGCTGTGGTTGGTGGTTTGCCTTGCAGCCAAAGGAAAGGGATTAACAGGACAGATCCACTTTCAGCAATAACTCTGCCTCCCTAGTAAAGTAAGGGAGTCCAGGCAAAGGGTTTAGAGCACCAACTCTCAGTTTGCCACAGCCAGGGAAACTGATTGCTCAAGGGCTTAATCTTGAGGAACACACAACTGCTGTGGAGGGTTTTCACTTACGTTTTCCAGCCTTGGACCCTACTGTGCCTGCCCAGCTCTGCAGTGCTGGTCCAACACGTGTCTTTCAGCCTTTGCATATCTGTTGTTCCCAGTTGCCTTGCAGCAGTCAGCTTTCTGAACAGGGCAAGGCAGCAGGAAATGAGGCAGAGCACATCACGTGGCACAGGAGCAGGTCTCTATCAGTTTGCTCTGATGTTTTACTTGGCACCTGCAAGATACATCCCCGTGCAGGGCAGTTTTCCATTTTTTAGCTTTGAGTGCTAAACCCACACTGCAGTTCACAGCACTCATCCCTAGGAACACTTATCAGCAGAGCCCAAGAAAGCACTGTGATCCACCATTGCTTAAGAGAGCTGCATATCATCACAGAGTTAAAACAAACCAGTAATTAAACCAGCCAGTGCGTTTTGCCCACTCTTCAACAAAACCTTGACCTATGCTGACGTCTGAAAATTATATATTTAATTTCCATGTGTGGCTTCGTGATTTGGCAGCAGCCACACCACAAAGAGAGCCTACTTTAGGCTAGAAAAACCATAATCAGCATTGGAAGGTTCACAAAAATGTTTAATTTGTTATTAAAGTGCTGATTTCATTTCATGAAGCACTTTTCCAAACCCTTGCAAATGCGAGGAACAGGCAGAATGAAGTGGTTACTGGAAAAGGCTTTTGGCTCTTGCTATGAAGAAGCAGTCACAAGCTGATGGGCTTGCAAGTCCCTTCCAGCCAGAAGAAGCAGCAGCATCTGCTCATGGAGGAGCAACCAGGCCCAGAGTGCAGGGATGCCAAAGGTTCTGCAGCCTGTCACAAAACCAACTTGGCATTTGAACAAGGACATTAACCACAGCCCCAGCCAGAACAAAAGGCCACATATCATGTAATGGAGGGCACAGGGGGATCTAATTGAAGGGCACAAGAGAGAGGAAACACTGCCTACAACTATTTTTGCCTTCTTTTGCATCCACTTTTATCAAACCAGGTTTTATCTTGCAATACATCTTGCCTTCTTAATTTTGCTTATTAAAAAAAAAAATCTAAGATGAAATTTGAGCCTTCTTGAATTCATGCAAGTATCTCATGAAATTAGCACATCTTATCCACAGATTTGCAGGCCTAAAGTTTCACCTCTTCTCATTTCCCTGGGGAACCTCAGTAAAGTCAAATTATGACCATCTTCTTCTCCCAGCTCCCCTGGCTTTATGTTTGCAAGTATCTCCTCCAACACATAGCCCCTCTTACTCTCTTTCTGTTACATGAAATTGTTATCCTGGCTGGGATGAGTCAGTGCCCAGCAGTTCACCTAAAGGCAGCACCAGGAGTCGTTTTCCCTTTCATTTTCCTCTGGACTTTACCAATTACTTATGTCCCTCTTCTACATAAAACAAGACAAAACAAATAAACCAAAGGCACCACCAACAAAAAAGCCCCACCCCACTACTATAAAAAGTTTTGGAAGCCACACCAGAAGCTTTGAAGTTCCAAGAGACAGAAGATAATAGCTCCTCCCTCACTTCAGATGTCTGGGGCCTTTGTAGCATGAGCCTCCTCCACCTCCTTCTGAGCACGCACAGAGACTTTGCCCACTACATTCTCTGAGCTGTCATTTTAAATTGTACAAGTTCCAGGAAAAACACACAATTCAGAAATGGGAGCTTTTTGCAGGCCAGCCAATACACTAGTGAGCACTGCTTCTTTAGGCTTTAGTCCTGGCCCTCCAATAATTCCAGCCTTTTGGCCAAGCAGCAGCACTGTTCTTGTCACAATGTGCATGACACATGCTCTGATAAGTTTAGTTTGCATTTGAGATCCAAGTATCTGCAGTCCTTTTCTCCTGGCCCACGTCCCACACCCTCCCCAAGGCAGGTAGCTCTGTGTGGGTGGATGCACACAATCATCCATGTGCTGCCTAGAAAGGAGGTAGATGAGGAACCCATGCTGCCCTGATGGGCTCTGCTGCCAAGGCTGGAATCGTGGAGAATGGTTAGCAAGAATTTACCATGTCAATGTTCAGTGTCTCCTAATGCAACCAAGCTTGGGCACCCAGATCTTACAAGTTACTTCATAATGTCAGACTTGCAGGAAGAACTTCCCAACAGAGACAGGACAAAGTTCTCAAGAGGCACTTCAATACTGCAGTATCTAAACAGGGACACCTCATGGAGATGGCACAGGGCTCAGCCCAGAGGGACAACAACCCAGGTGTTGGGAGGCAATGCAACAGCCTCTGCCTGGGCTGAGCGAAGACAAGGGGGCATTAAGGCCATTGTACCTCTGGGCAGCCCCCACTGATGCTGCCTTATGGAGAGATGTGTGTGGTCCACGGCCCTCCCAGTCTCCAACCAGGAGAAAGGCTGACTTCTGCTTCCTTACTAGAATCTGGTTTACCTGCTAGATTTGGCATAACAGATTTTGCAACAGCGAGGGGCAGGATGTGACAATGATGCCTGAACATAAGAAGCTGTATCAGCTCATTTACACATTCAGCAGCATCAGCTCTTTTATTTGCCCACGTGAACAAGGAGAGAGGACTTCTGATGGACACATTGATATGGGCACCACCTGGCTGTGAGAAACTCACAACAGCCACTTTCAGGACATGGGATGCAAACAATAGGCCTACAGTTTTCCAGCACAAGTAGGCCTATGTCAAACCCTTCTTAGGGCCTTAGTCCCATAAAACCAGACACATCAAAATGTCACAACATTTGCAGTCCCAGCTGCATGTCATGAGCTCAGCTCCTGTGGCATACAGACAAAAGGCAGAATAATTGATGAATAGCAGAAATGTTAAAATATGCAGCTGCATGGTGACATGGAGCAGAGGGTCATAAGCAAGTTACCTGCACAGTCCTAGGAAGGGTCCTGAAGTACTGGTAAAGAAACCTTCCTTGGTCAAGTTACATAACAGGGAAACACAACGCCTGGGGAAGCTGAGCACACAAATACTGCTCCTAATCCTCACATCACCAGGGCTGCAGTCTGGTTGTGGACCTTGTATGAGCTTAGAAGTAGCTACAGGTATTACCTCAGGCCACATTGAGGCCAACAGAGCAACTGCTCTCTCTGTTCACCTCCTCTCATTGGAGGTGAGTATCCATGCTCGCTCCTGCAGTGAGCCCTGCACTTCCCTGGTACGGTGAGGTCCCTCTGCAGAACATCCCTGCCAAGCCAGGGAAGGGGCAGTGCCACTGAGGACACCTCTGCCTGTTTGCAGGTTAGTCTGGTGCTGCACAAGGCAGGAACAGCTTTGCCTTTGCCCAGGACTTGTTTTTGGAGAGACCAGCCAAGCACAGAGGATCCCAACATCCCCAAATGCTCTGGAGGAGCCAGAGAAGGTTATGCACCACAAGGCCAGGCATGGACAGCACACAGGAGTCCTGCAGCCAGGTGTGCCCTGGCCCACACACAGTGTCACAGTTACAGCGTTGTCTGGTGATGGGAAGCTTGAAGACAAGGCAACCTCACCACAGACACAAGAAAGCAAAAGTATTCAGCCTCAAAAAAGGCCAGGGGCTTTTGGACACCATTTACTTCCCAAAAGGAGTGAAAAGGGGAAAATAGAAGAGAGTGCAGAGTCCTGAGGGAGCTCTGATAAAGCAATGGCAGGCATGAGATGCTGTGACAGACTCACACAAATGTTGCCCCACTGAATTCCTGAAAACAACCCTGGCAGATCACATTGCATTGGCACTTAGCACCAGGCAGCTGAGGTCCCATCCTCATTGCTGAGATTTTGCCAGATCCTGGCCTGAGTCTCAGCTTAGGCATCTGCTTTTGACAGAGCGGGTCTGAGAGTCCCCTGAAGAAGGGTCCCAGTGTCTCACACCCACTCTCACCAAGTGGCACTGCCACCAGGTCAGTCCCTGCAGGTGTCCCACTCCTACATGCTGTCCCCTTCACCCAGCTGCTCATACTGCCAGGATTTTGTGGCCCACATCCAGGCAAGGTTGCTCCCAGTTTGGACTCGGCAATCACAGCACATGTGCCCTGGGAGAGGACACCGTTGGACAACTGACATGTTTGAGGCCAAGGTCCTCTGCAGCTCAAAAAACCAACACTGCAGAACTGTTCTCCCACAAGCATCCAGGCAACATGACAGCCACAGATATGATGAAATAAGAACAATCAGGAGTAAAATAAGCCCTGGCCTAACGATGCAGTGAGCACAGAAGAGTTACCAAGGTCCTGCCAAGTTTCTGCTGCCCTCACCCATGCCATTGCTGCCTGTAGTCTTTGCAAGTTATTCCTTACACCAGCACATCCCAGAGAAGAGTCAGCAGTTTCACCATTAGGACACACCAGATAGGAGGAAGGCAGGCACAGTTCACAGGACACATCCCAGCAGCTGATATGGCTCTTAGAGTGAACATTTGGAATAGACTAAAAAGCAAACAAGCCCTATCCCATTACCCCAGCAAGGCTCTCCTTACTTCTCTCCTGAGCAGATCATCCACAGGACCATGACACTGGAGCCTTCTGGTCACTCATCCCAGAGCTTCTGCTGAGCTCTTCTCTCTGACGTGGCTCTTCACCTCAGAAAGACAGCTGATTGCCTGTGCCTTGATTGCCTTCCTGGGAGCACCCTCCTCCTGGACCTGCTACCAGCTGCAGCAAGTTAAACACCTGAGCCACTAGGAACACTTTTTGGTCCCTGCAGCCAGGCAGAGAAGAGTGGCTTAGAGACACCAGAAACTGCTTCATGCTCCTTCTCACCTGGGATGTCACTGTCCCTGCTGTCACCATGCCTTGTGGGGATCTCTGTTTTAACTATTCATCCTGAAATGGGAAGAAATTGCACTTGGAGATTTGTGGGCACCTGCTCGGAGCTAGAGAGGCAGCTCTGAGCTAAGGTCAGCCACGATGAAGCAGGATCAGAGTTGTGACAGTAGCAGTCTGAGGCAGCAGCTTTGAGGAGTCTTTAAAGTTTGTTAACCTTAAAGATACTGGGTTCTCCAAAAGCTCAGCTGATGCTATGGCAGTGTCCTTGGGAAAAAGAAGTCTGTGCAAGCTCCTATCTGCCTCTGTTTATCATGAAAACAGGATAAAAGCGAAATAATGGCTGTGGAGCTCTCCCCAAGTTTGCCTAAACTGTCCTATGTTTTTCAGTAGTAATGCTAAGAATTTTGGAGCTCAAATGAGTTTGTGCTGAAGCAGACTGGTAAGCAACAGTTCGTACCCCCTCTGTTATTTGCAGAGCATATGTTAAGCAAAGTCACACCCAGCTGCTCCCACAGCAAACCCTGCTGCTCATCCTGCTGCAGGATGTGGCTATAGCTGAATGCCAGTGCTGCCAGCCAGGCTGGGCCAGGACAGGCTGGGGCCACAGCTCCTCCAGGGGAGCTGTCCACACTCCCAGCCTCAAGCCATTGTGTAAGAGTGGGCTTGGATCCAGATTGTTCCAAAACACACCTCACTTGAGGCTCTCCATTGCCCTTCTGGCATGGGCCCCATAAGCACTCCTATTGCCAAATTTCCCTTCAGCCAGGTATGCTGGGAAGCATTCCTTCTTTTCCTTCTTACAAGCTGTAAGCCCTATGCAAAAGCATGATTCAGGGAGCTGAGTTTCCAAGGAAAACCTAGAGCACTGCCACACCTGCACACATGTATGGACAAAGTTGGCAATACTAACATTGTCCCCTGCCCCCAGGTGCCTCACTGGCCTTAATGCACCCACTCTGGTGACAGGCATGTCCTTCCTGACCATCCCAAGGACAGGAGCTCCCAAAAATGCATCACTTAACCATTAGCACTTTAACATAGGAATTATGGGAGCCCTCTCTTCTCGTCTGACTAGAAAGACCACAGGCAGAAAGTTTGCATTAGCTACAAAAGACCACATGGGCAGAAAATCCTCCCTGATAGCAGTGATGGTGCACTATGTGTGCCAGAGGAGAGGAGTGGGACACTGCTGCTGTCACTGGTCCTGCAAACACAGAAGGTTTAAGGATCCACTTCAGGGGACAATACAGGTAAAATCCAGGCTGACTTCCCATGCCTCTTTCATACACCCAGAGAGCCATTTAACCCTGGAGACAGGAGTGCCACTCATAAGCCAGACATGGAAATAAGGAACAGCAATAAACTCCATCCTAAACCTTATTTCCAGCAGTGGGTATCCCAGAACAGGGCAAAAACCTCCTCCCCTCTCATCCCTGGAAGGTACACATGGAGGAGAGAAAAGTACCTGGCTTCCTGCAATTCAAGGTTTTGCTCAGGAATCTCCATTCCAATAGGCAGAGTTTTTTTTAATGTACTTGAGTTTAAGAAGGTGCAGAGAGGAAGGTAACCCCAAAACCTGCACCGAGCAGAAGAGCGGGGAGAGGCTGCCTTGATGCAACTCTTCCCGTCTGAAAGTCCTTGATTTGGCAGGGACCCATAGCCAAGGCTTTCTTTTTAACAAGAGTGGAGAACATGGGTGTGGGAATTGGTCTCCATTGCCACGACTGTCACACAGCTCAGGCTGTCTGTCATCTCCTTGTAGCAAAGGAGCTGAATGCTTTCTGTGGCTAATGCAAATAATTTTTCCTGCACTGAATGCTCTGCTGTTACTAAACTGGTATTTTCCACGTGGTGGCTTGAGATGTAAGGCTGCAGATTGGAAAGCAGCATATGCCATATCCAATTATCTCAGTGCATATGAGAACGGCATTGACTGGAGAAAGAATAACAAAGGTTAGTATAAATGTATTTATGAGATTTAAAATAAAAATGTGATGTTTATATTTCCAGGAGTGAAAACAAAGCAGAATTTTAAGACACTATAGCTATGCTCTTCAATAACCCATACTCAGCTGCCCGTGCAGTCTGCCAGAAAGGATAAATACAATTTTTCATCATTACATCTCTGCAGTAGAATAACAGATTTCCTGTGCAAGGCTTGCTATCTGGATCTTATTCTAACTACTACAATCTCCTGGTTGCAGAGACAAATTCAGGGTTCAGAAGGACAGATACAGCTAGTATCTGCCTGACTGGCAGCATGAAAATACGGCATGGCCATGGGCTAGAGTGTGCCCCCAAAAAATTAGTTTCACTGCCAGAAAAGGAAGGATGGGAACTTCTTTGAGCTGGGTTTACTTTATAAAATGCTGTCTGGATGAGAGAAGAGAAACAAGATCCTTTCTGTCCAGTTCTCCATCATCTCTTTGCTTCCTCCAGCCCATCCGTGCTGACCAAAGGCGTTCTCGCTGTCACCAGACTCACCCTCTCCCGTGCTGCACTCCTGCTGAAGCCCTGCACCAGTCAGGGCCACCACAGGGAGTGCCATGCCGGGAGGGTGCTGTGCAAGAGCCACCTGTGCTCTGCCCCGCCAAGCTGTGGGCTCAGCCACTGTGCCCGCTGCTCCTGCTCCAAATGGGCTGAAGGCAGGGGCAGAAGGACCCTGCTGTACACAGACAGCAGCCCAACCCTAATATTCAGCCACCCAAGGGGGCCATGGAGCTGGAGATGGATGGTGGGCAAGTGATTGCAATGGCACTCAGATGTCATTAAAAATTCAGCATGAAATTAAAAATTCAGTACATCTGATTTCCTGGGTGCACCTAAGGGAAATACCCCGTGGTGCTGCTCTGACATTGAAGAGGTTCTGCAGAAAGGAAGCTCACTCCAAGTCAGAGAGAAAAGCCGCTCCACTGAGCGGTATTTGGGGCTCGCTCACACCCGTCCTGTCTCCAGCCATGGCCTGTGGTGACACAGAAGGCACAGAGCTAGCTCAGCAAACACCTTCGTGCTGTCACAGCTACAGCATCTCAGGGTCCTTGGGACTCCTCATCCCGTTAAATTGGTCTGCCTCTTTTAAACCAACTTGTCAGAGGAGGGAAGCTTCAGAACTTGTATCAGCCTTTCACGGCTAAATTATCCCGTGCCAAGGGCGATCAGAGGTTAAAGGGCATCAGCTTTCTCCTCAGTGCAGTTTGGGTGCACATCCCTCCTTGCAGGAGCTGAACCCCCGAGACCTGGAACCACTCCATGCGCTTTCTGAGCGGCATTCAGGGAGGGTCCGACCGCCGGCCTTGGGCTCTGCTCATTCAAGGACCGAGCACCCCGGGCTGCCTCGTCCCAGAGGAGACGGTCAGTCTGGCTCCCGCAGGGTACTGACAGAAGCTGCCCGAGGCAAATCGGCACCACTTCGCCCGCTCGCTGCCGGTCCCNGCCCGGCCCCACAGCCCGGCCCGGTCCGGCCCCACAGCCACAGCCCGGCCTCACAGCCCGGCCTCATAGCCCGGCCCCACAGCCCGGCCCGGCCCGGCGGCGCCCGCGCTGCGCCCTTGGTTGCCCCAGCGCGTCCCGCTGCAGCCACGGAACCGCCGGGCAGAGCCGCCAGGCGACACCATGGGCGCCTTCCTCGTCCCCGCGCCCCAGCTGGTGGGCGTCCGGGGGAGACGTGAAGGCAGGAGCCAGGCCTTGGGCACCACGAGGCCGGGAAGACGTTCCAAGAAGGGGGAGGCTCTGAGGCAGAGCAGAGGAGGGGAGAGATGAGGGAAGAAGAAAGCTGCCATGAAAGCCTGGGCAAAGTAACCAGGAGCCATTCGACCCAGACAGAGGAACCACTTTGCTGGGGGGCAAGGAGCTACAGCTTTCCACTGAGTTCTCGTGCAAAAACGTTCAGACTCTTAAAACACTGTTATCAGCCTTCAGACTGTGCTGCCAAGAAATCCATCGAAGAATTGCTCTCACCTCACCCAAAACACCAGTGCAGTTTTATCCATCAGCTTTAGCACACACTTCCAGGCCTTACCTCCATGCAGCTCCCACAGCTGGCATGCCTCAAAACAGATCCAGTGTAGCAACCCCATTGTCCCCATCCCACACTGCAGCACTTGTCCAAACCCACACAGGATTTGCTGGTACCACGGGAAGCCCCATCTTCTGAGACAGACTCACTCTGTACATTTTGGTCAGCAGCAGTTCACCCTAGAGGGCAAGACAGTGCTATTACTTGCCAAGCAAAGAAACAAAGAGTAGTGACCAAGTCCTTCAAGTTTGGGTGACTTAATATTGATGTTATTTAGTCTTATCTCCATACAAAACTCCATGTGTAACAAAATCACCCTTTTCCAGCATCCCCAAGCCAAAGCTGGATAGGCTTCTAAAGTCCTTGAAAATTTGTATATTGGAAACATAGCAGGTACTAGATAAAAATGTGAAGTACAAGAAAGGGAATCTTAATAAGGGCAACACTACAATATTAAAGTGGATAAAAAGTGAATTTCTTCCAGAGAAATGGAAAAAAAAGAAAAACATTTACAAGAGGCTCTCTTAAAGAAGAGATCCAGATAGTCATCCTGTGGCACTCCTTCACAGATTTATGACCCAAGAGAAGAAGACTTTCCTTTATCCATGCCAGACTCCAGGACAGCAGGTTAGGTGACTTTGGTGGAGTGCTCTTCAGAGCGCTTTGCATCCCATGGGCTGGCAGCTGTCCTTGGATGCAGCCCCTGGGAGGATGCTGACAGGATCTCTCTACCTCCTTGGGAGTTTACACGCTTGGTTTTGTAGACTAAACCACCACGAGCAGCTTGTCTCTTCAGTCAGATTCAGCCCCCTTTAGTGTCCTGCTGACTCCAACCTGCTCAGCTGTGTCCTTAACACCTGACAAAGGCCCTTTGGCATTGTGCTACTGAGAACAGCAAGGAGGAACAGGAGTTGTTCCAGTGACTACAGTGCCCTCTGGGTTTGTCATCACGAGCTGAGTTCATATGGATTAGTCTGGCAGCAAATTAATTTCTACAACCCATCTCAAATGGAAGACACAGTCCTCCCTGGACTCAAAAAAATCTACACAATTACTTTTTTTCTATCCATACTTTATTGCAGGTGTACATATAATTATTTATATTTTATTTTAAACAAGAAAATCCTTTCATGGAAAGGAGAAACTTTTACCATTAAAATAGAGTGATTAAAACATGAGTATTTTACAAATATGTACAAATATTGGCAGCTAGTTTCTAACATCAGCCGATAAATGCTTACACACTAATGTCTACACAAACTATCAAACCCAAAAATAAGAGACCTTCTAAATCCAAACAAAAAATAAATGTATTACTAGCAGAAACAGGTGGGTTTGTTTGTTGTTTTTTTTAATACGAATACAAAAGTTGCATAATAGATATTCACAGTGCTCGTAAGATATTGATTCATTCTCAGTCTATACACAAAAGTGTTTGGTCTCCCCTTCATATGCATGTGTCACTTACAGTACTGGAGGGAGCTGCACAGACCACAGAGAGAAGACGGTCAGACCTGGAGAGTTTGCCTTCCCTACCGGCTATGAATAAATACAAGAATCCCCCAGGAATGTACAAGGCAGTGGATGCTCATGCAAGAGTCAGTTACACTGTTTTCAGGCATTGGTGCATTTTGTAACCAGTGGCAGCAGGATTACAGGGCTTCACCAAATCCTTTGCACGCCTGCTAACTGCAAAACCAGAACAGTGAGCAGCCTGGTGGCAATAAACACTTCGGTGATGTGGTTAGGCTGAAGCAGATATGGATGTGATTGTCTTTGAGAGAAGTGTGCACATGGTGCACATGCATTTTATAACACTTCCAAACAACTACACCCACTGAATTTTGACCTTTTTTTCCTGTTAACAACCATTCCCAGAACCACAAGTAACTGTACATCTGCATGGGTGGGAGAGCAACAGGTTAGTGAGGCCCTCACTCCAGACCTCCCCCTCACCTTTCTCATGGACAAGCACTGCTGCAGTAAGAGCCATCCCTCCAGCTCCATGGTGGTTGCAAGAGCAAGGCTCCTACATTTCTGCAAGGCTGCTCCCTGCAGCACAGCCACTGGCCTCCTGGATCCTGGCCATGCCCATCTCCCATGGCTTATGGCCAAACAGGACCCAGGTAAGAGGGAGTGACTGACCATGGGAGGCTTGACTGGACTGTTCAGGAGCAGGCAGCCAGATTTCCTTTACCCATTTAGTTCCATTTAGAAGAATTTATTTTGGATGGAGTAAACATACCTCAAGTACTTTGCAAAGGCATTTTGGCTTTGTTTGGAACTAAGGAAAAGAGGCTTCAGTGAACACACAGCTCCTAATTGTTCATTACAAAAAGAAAGAACAGTGTGATCAAAGAGGGCACAGTCAACTAAATTGTGGCTTCAGTGCTCGCAGCTCAGGTTTGGTGCTGGATTAATCTCAGAGGATGTAGAGCAGCTGGTCCCACTTCAGTAAATGCAGATGCACCTGCATGGCCTGTCTCTACATCACACTCACACAGAAATAGGAAGATGATGGACTTCATGGATTTACTTCTTTAATGACTTATGGGAATGCAATTTACCAGACAACTACTGAGCTTGCAAGCCCACCATCAAAACAGCATCCTTGTCTTAGTCTGGCTTCCTTCCTTCCTGAATTCGACTGTCTTCAGTTTTTGATGACCAACACACACGTCCTCAACCAGCAGAACAGTATTCCTCTGCTTCAAGAATTTGCCAGAACACACCTAAGATGAACTGTCAAAAGCTGGGCACAAAGCTGGGCTTTCAAGAACAAGCTTCCCAATGCTGCGAATTGATGAGGGGAGGAAATCAAACATGTATTTATTTGCATGTAACAAAGTAGCAGGGTGTTTTCCACATGAAATGCTTGAATCAAACAGCCTAATTATGATTATTTCCCTAGTGAGAGCCTGCACAGCCAGATCCACCACTCTCAAGATCACGAAACACGTACTCTTGGTCTGGTGCACAAACACCCTAGCTTCCAACATCATCAGCCCAGCAGCACCACACACACATATCTATCTGCATGACCTATCCATGACTAAGTAGGACACAGTCACACTGTCTGTCCTTGCAAAGTGACTTTCTCCAGTCCTTTCTTGCCTCCTAATTGGGGGAAAAATATCTAAGGAACAGATTTATTAAAAACAAAGAAAAGAACAACATTAAAGTATGAATCAAAGTTAGGGGTGATCATGCCTGGACAAATTCTCCAGTCACACTCCTCTCTTCAAAAGCCAGTCAATTAATGCTCTTGCCCTCTGTACCCTCAGAAGCAGCCAAGTAATTTGTTTTATCTCCTCCCTACCTCCCCAAGGATATAATGCCAATCTGCATCACAGCAGTAATAGACAGCTGACAATCAGTTCCATTTGTTGCAGTAAAGGAAAAAAAAAAAAAAAGACCACACATTGTATTTGGCTGGATGCTTACAACAAAATAACAAGAAGAACAAAAGAAGAAACTCCTGGTAGAGCAGGTCTTGCTCCCAGTGCAGCGAATAAGCAACTTGTGTTCATTACAACTGAAGCAGGCCAGACACTTCCATACACAGCCCTCCAAATGTGCTAAGAATATATATCCTGGCCTGACAGCTGCTGGCAATGTTATAGCAGCACAAAATGAGGACAACCAAACTATCTGTACACTAAAGTTAAGAGACATGGACCACAGGAGAAAGGCAGAAACAAGACATTTAAATTTCTGATTAATCCATTTAGACACAGTTTGCTTTACAAGCTCAGTGTCAGTTTTGGTCCATTATTTTTTGGTTTTTATGTTGGTTGTGTCACTGCAAAGGGTGCGGGCCACTTCCATTTTCTGCCCAGAGAGACACTACCAATGCCAGTGTTAAGTGCTACACTCCAGTTGATTTGCCCTGTAGCCAGGTCTGCAGATGTGATGCCACTTACTGATGCGGAGCTGAATAACAAAGCCGCTCGCCACCTCCTGCAAGAACCAGAGTGACATCACATGTGTTAATGAGGTATATATTTCCATGATGAGCTGTCTCCTGGTATGGAAGAGCTCCAATCCCATTACACCACAAATTCCTCTGGGAGCTGGTCCTCTCCCAGAAGATCCAAGGAGAGGCAGTTCATGGATCGCTTCCCGTAAAGGGCAGACTTGGTTTTGCAGTCCGCTGTGGAATACACGCAGCCGTAGACAGACAGCTTGTCCTCCAGGCTGCAGCCGAAGGTGTAGCTGTGGGACGTGTCTGAGGACAGCGTGGCACTTAGTGACGGCTGCCGGTGCTTGTACAAGCGGATGTCATCCAAACTCTGGCTGTGCTGCTCCATGCAGCTCCGGCTTTTGGGCGATCTGACCTGCCAGTTCAGCGAGACACACACGAATGAAAACAGTGAGCTCAGACAAACAGCCATGCTGGCTACGCATGCGAGAAATTGCTCAAAATTGTTCTTCCCCTCTTTCAAAAGAGCCCCACCAGCCTTCTGAAGGATGTTGGCTTAAAGAAGAAGCTGTGAACAATTCAGGAATTACAAATGCTTTAAGCTGCCCTGCCACATTGAGCCAGATTCTGATCTGTCTGCCCTGTGTCCTCAGTGTAAAACTCTTGACAGATACTGACACCTAAATGATCTCACACTTCTTGGCAGATCCACACAGTTGTCCTCAAATGGACAAAGTGCACTTAACAAAAAACTACCCCAAGTGCTTGAACACATTAAGTCTAATGAGCTGAAAGGAAGGTTCAGAAGGCAACCATGCAAACTAATGGGTTGCAGTGTCCAGGAATTGCAAAAAACATTTTCATCTACATAACACTGTTCCATAAAGAGCAGCAACAAATCTGCAGTAAGTCCCAGAGGCACCATCTTGCTACACAAGCCTCTGTGAAGGAATTATTGACCATTTGAGAGTATTTCCAGGTTCAACACTCATATTTTTTTTCTTGCTCTGCCTCTTTAATAATTCGCCTCTTAAATGTTAATATTAATATTTATTTCAAGAATATAATTTTGAAACCTAGACACTTCTGTTGGCACTAGAGAAAACTTCCTCCCAATATCACTTCTCTCACTGCCATGGGAGGGGAATTAAAACCTGAGGAAATCCTGTGCTGGCTCAACTGTACTCCCAGAAACAGAATATGTTGCACTGTCTGCACTAAGGAAACCCTGTAGCATTTAGTTACATGGCCTTGTAAGGAAGATTTTTATAGTTTTCTAAGCAGGCAACAAGTATGTGATGCACAATAGTGGCAGCCAGGTCTCTGCAATCATATAGACCTGTGTAGAGCAGAAACACTTTTATAAAACAAATGTTTCATGATCATTTAACACCGTAAGCATGGTAACAGCAGTGACTTGAAAAACATTACAGCTTTAAGCAAGAGGCCCATTTCCAGCCATGAGCTCTTAAGTTTTTCACTCAAACAGAGGAAAAAATTCATTATGATTTCCACTGTATGCTTTTTAGCTTTGGAAAAAAATAACCAGGATTTTATTCAAATCTCCTACAGCATTTTATGGACTGTTTTGCTGATAAATGAAAATTTCTTATAATTTTTGACTGGGTCCAGAAAGAAACATGGAAAATTAAAAGCTGTAAGAAGTGATTGAAATCTATGTTAAAAATTTTAGAATTCTCTCAACAGATATGGCAAATTTGGATTAAGTGAGGGCAGAAAGGGTAGAGGTGCTTTTTTTGTGGCTTTGTTTAGTTGGATTTTTTTCAAAAAAATGCAACATTTCTATCCCAGTGGGTCCAGCTATACTTTGAAAGTAAGTCTTAAAAAGACATTTTAATAAGCTTCTTCCAAATAAAACTTCTTCTGTGATGTACTTTACCATATATAGTTTCCCTTTCTCAAGTATTTGATGAAAAGAAAACCTTGACAACAAAGACTTCAGCACACACAGACTATAATCACACGAATGATATAACAACTAGAGTTTGAGCATCTGGTTTTGCTCTGATGTAAGCTACTTCTGGCTTCAAGATGATCAAGTTTGCAACTCATATCCAAACTGCATAGATGGTCTTTGCTTTGTATGGCACTGAAAATCTGGAAGTGGTTGATTTTCCATGTCCCATCCAGAAGACTAAGGCAGATAATAATTGGCTTGCTCCCTGCTGATTGCTCCAAACCTTCCCATACTATTCTGAGCCCAAATGCTGCTCTTATCCTATTCCTGAGGGCAGTAGCTGGCTAGCAGCTGGTTTTGATTACACCATGTAAAAATCTGTCAAACTCAAACTAATCCAGGTGTCCTGGTTTACAGCTGTCTCCATTACACTAGACCTCAGTTCCATGTCCACACACAGACCCTCCTGCTGAGCAACCTCTCTCTTACCTGGTGAAGTGATTCCACACTTTGGCCTCTCATTTTGATTAGTGTGACTTGCACCACAGACAGAGATTCCTGATTTACAGCTGCAAAGGAGAAGCAGGAAGTGAAAAGCATTGCAAGTTTGAGATTTGGGGGGCTGTAGAAAAGGGAAGATGTTCTCATAGGCCACATTCAAACAGTGCCATTCTCTTAAGACAAAAATACATTAAGCACCCTCAGTGCTCCAGAAGTTTTGGTACTCATTTTTGGCCCTAAAGATCAATGTCTGAAAACTTTCAAGAAAACAGTTTCTTGCCAACTTGTCCCATTTTCACCCTTCTTGCTTTGCTATAAAGGTTGTATATGTTAAGGCCAGACAGCTCCTGCATAACCCTGTTGCCTAGCATTCCCTGTATCACAAACCACAAAACTTTACCTAAGAATCCCTGTTACCATCCCATTATTTTGTGGTTGAGCCCTTTGGCTGTTTTGCGGCATGCAAGATATTAAAGCATATTCCTTCCCTACAAAAGGTTTACCTCAATTATCTTTTTGTCATTAACTGAATATCAGCCTGGCACATTTAGAGAAGGGAGACTTTGAGGAGCACAGAGGAGAGCAGCACTGTACAATACAGAATGCTGGCCTGTACACTCTGGATGAGCTGCCTGCAAATCCTGTTGCAGTAGGGCAGTAAAAAGCACTGGCAGCTGTTTGGAAGGAGATAAGTGTTTTGGTAGATCCCTCAGATGATGCCTGTTGCTAGAGCCTTGAAGAACAGCATTGAGCAGCAGCAGAAAGCCATCTCACCTTGGCAGCTAGCAGCATCTAGAGGCAGGGATTCAACAGATTCTCCCACAGTGGCCTCCTCTAACTGGTCTCCCTCTAAGGGCTCATCTACAGGCATCTCCTCTGGCTCATCTACTGCCAGCTCAAGCTCTAGGAGGAAGAATGGTTAGCATTACACTTGTGCTCCAAGCTGCTGTACAGACTCTTACTCCCTGCCCTCCTGCCAAAGACAAAAGTCAGCTTAGAAGTTGCTCCACATGTCCAAATCCTTTACCATCATCCTGAGCGTCATCTTCAGCCCGCCCTTTGCTGCCGCTGTCAATGCCAGAGCTGCCGTAGCTGATGGTTGAGCTGCAGGATTTCTCCTTCCTGTGCACCCGGTCGATGCCGAAGGGCTCGTCCACCGACATTTCCACGGACACGCGGTGCCGGGAGTCAGCCTCGATGCCCGAGGTGTGGGAGCTGCCGTGGCTGCCCGTGGACTGGCGCGAGAGGCGGTTATCCCTGCGGCTGCCCCCGCTGCTCCCGCTGCCTCGCGAGTTCTTGTCACACGGGTCCAGGTCCATGTCTAGGGTGTCACTGATATAAGACTCCCGGTAGCGCTTCTTCTCTGAGGAAGAAAGAAGGGAGAAACCAGTGGAACTTTAGGGAAGGGCAGCAAATATATTCAGGAAGTTCTGCTAGCTCAAGCCAACAACTAAGAAACAACTGCCGCAGCTACTGAACAAATACAGGGTCAGCTTTGTATTTTGTTTGCTCAACAGATGGATGCTCAGGTGGCTGTAAAAGAATTAGTCATACTCGCAGTAAATTCAGCATCTCCTAAATTAGAACAGGCAGGTAGAGGCAGTTATGATACAGAAAACAGTATGTTTCAGAGTAAAGGTCAGTAACAACAACGCAAAACAAAACAAAAGCAAAAAGGAAAAGGGAATTATTTAGTGAACTCCAGTGCTCAATGTTTAAAATCAGATGCACTGATGGTTCTTGACTTCACTGCATAAAGTGAACAAGATTCCTGTAGCTGGTATTTATTAATGATGTATTATTTCTCCTTGTAAGTGCTGAGGGTGGTTGAGAAAAACACGAGACACTAACAGACACAAAACAACCAGGAGCTTTTTGCCCACAGGCACTTGATCAGCGAGCCTTTCTACAGGTGATTGGCACATGCCACTGGCTGCACCCACACAGCTCAAGGTCATTGCTGTAGCCCCACTGAAGGGAAAGATAGAGACCACTTGAAAGGAGATATTGCTCCTCTGCTGCTCTCACACAAATACACTTTCTAATCACAGTCTACAATGTGGGATCCATAAATACTTCTTAAGAACGGGCACCTAACACCTCTGTTTCTATCACTGGCTCCCTGATAAGGCAGAAACACCATTAATTAGATGAGAGTCGGCACCATGAAACAACAGGAGAGACTGACATGCTGTACTCTTCATCTTACCAAACTTGGGTGTTCCCTAACATACCTTCAGCCTCCTCCAGTTTTTGGATCTGCTTCAAAACTGGCTGAATATTCAAAAAGAGCCGGTGGCTGTTGCTGAGTAGCTGCAGCAAATGGCGTGACCTGAAGGGGCAACCTGTGTAGTAAACCAGTTTCCGTGCAGAGGGCAAACCATCTGGCTGGATTTCAAATTTTTTCCCCTGCACAAAGAGGAAAGACGTCAAAGAAATGAGCAAGAGCACATTTTTAGCCACACAGCTACCAGAGGTAGCTGCAGTCTGCTGCATGCAAGTGACAGGACCTGACAGCAGCATGGGCAGGCTTGACAGCTTTGCCACCATCCCAGGTTGGCAGCCACTGGCAGATGGTCTCTATTCCATCCTACTCACCAGAAAGGCCAGCTTCCCGATGTGTGACCAGGGAAAGTCATAGAGGAGCTGGCGAACGTGATTCACCTCCTGCAACACATCAAACTCAGAGTGACACAGGGACTGGCAGGTACAGGGTGGAGTCAGTGATGTGCAAAGAATTTGCAAACAACCAAGAATTTGAGATATGTGGAGCCTGGTGTTCACAGGGGAGGCAGAGGAGCCGCGGTGAGGGGGGAGGACAGGGAACTGGGCAGAGTTAATGCTACACCAGAAGGCTTTCACAGCAGTCTGTTACCTGATAGATGTGCATTCCTCTCAGGGTCAGGCCCAGGATAACTGTCGGTCGATCCTCCTTCTTATCCTAAAAGAACAGAAGAGTCAAAGGTTAATCTACCAAGACCACGCTCTTGTTCTGGCACCTACTGCAGGAGAGGTAGCAGGACTCCTCATCGTGCAGATGCCATCGGCTCATTTGGTTTTTATTATGTTTGTAAAGTGCACCTTGCCTTGTTGACCCCTGAAATACCTACACCTAAAATCCCCTCATGCTGGGAGGCTCAGGCATTTCACCAGCATATGTCCTAGCTGCCCTGGACAGGGAATCCTGCAGTTTTAGTGATTTGAGAGTATGGACAATTATTGTTCTCAGAGGTACCTTGTAACCACATGCTGTCTCTGCTGTCCCCATGAACATGCAGCACTCTGGCTCTCCAAACAGAAGAGGAGCACATTCTCCTCTCCTTGCCACAGCACTGCTGTTCCCATCCAGGAATTTGCTAGATCTTAAGTGTCCCTTGGCTGGGAGGGAGCTAATCAATGCCCAGTTACTGGGACTTTCATTCTAACATTCAACCTTGGTGTTGGGAGTAGGTTTTACATGAATTTTATTACCTGGGTTTATATTGTCTGACTTTTAACTCATGCTGCATCTTGATATGACACACTTGGTCTCTAATTACATTTTTTTGCTTGAAGACCAAGAAATATCATAATCTAATTCTTTCAGCCTATCCTAACACAGCAGAGTTAGGGAGGGAAACACATGCATTTTTTTGTATTAGGAGGAAAAGCAGAAAGAAAATGTTGGGATAAAAATGTATGGGCTCACAGACCTCAAACTTTACATCACAACTTTCTCTCCTTATCTGGCTTACAAGATATATGCCTTGTGCCATCACATTATTTCACCCTTTGCCCCCGGTACCATTCATGTCTTCAGTTCAAAGTCACTAAAAAATACTTTCTGCCTCCTAAGGACAAAGAGCTTCATAAATCAGTATTGGTCTGAATGAGAGATATCTGGTGTGTTGTATTTTCTTTTGCAGTTCCCAACCTCAGCAGAAGCCATGAGGAGGGTGTTAAGACAAAAGCTTTTGAAATCTCATTTGAGCCAGCACACCAACACCTTCACCTGGCACCCCTCTGTGCTTGATCAGGTAATCTGTGACCCAAGAACCACCTAGGAGGAGCATCTCTCACCACAAAATGAGATAACTGTGTCACACAGCAGGAATAAGACATATTAAGGATCAAACAGCACATGGAGGAGTACATGATGCCTAGGTTCAAGTCAGACAGTAAATATTAAGAGTAGTAACCAATTTCACAGCTTTGGTATTTTTGGACAAAGTGTATCGTGTTCTGCCATCTGGATTTCTTATGGCATTCAAGTGTAACTAACTCTCTCATGATTGCATTATTAACAATATTAAGAATCAAAACAGAGAACAGAAGAGAGATAAGTGAGCATCTATGGTTTGCAAGCAACTATGTCTGGACTACTGATCAAAACTTATTTCCTCTAGAAAATGCACACTTCTAGAGCTGTTAGCAATGCTCAAAGGACATGGATACTTCCCAGACATAATTCTCACTGAGCACAAAGATCCAAAAATTTTGAGTCTGACAGAGTAGAGTATCTTCATTTGGAAAAAAGGCCCAAGCCATTCCTAATTGCATAGGCAGGTATCACTCACCTAAGTGGAACATAAAACTTCTCATTAGTCCTGTTTCTAGATCTAAACACTCAGCATGTGAAAATCAATCACATTCTGTTTAAGCAGGTTTGGGTAAGGAGTCTAACAAGGAACAACGTAGGAATCCATAACTGCTGAGAAAAGCATACAGCTGAAAAAATGCCAACCATTCTGGCAGGGTTGGAATAACTCAGTGTCACCTTCAGTTATGACACGACATTTGTGTGAAAGCTGGCTGACCTCTTGTAATTATTTCAATAAACTACAACAAGAAAAAAAGAGGTTAAATTCATTTCCCTGGTGCAATTCTACTGACAGGCAGGGACAAATATGAAGTTTTGCCATTCCTGTGGCCAGTTTCTTGGCCAAGGAACAAAACTAAATTCCAGCTATATCTGTATATTGGCAACAGATTTGTTTGTGGGGACAGGCCACATTGGCTGAGCATTTCAGATTTGTTTGGCCTCTCTGAATCAGAAGCAAATGTCCTTCAAACAAACAGAAAGAGAAAAATGCCATGGTGCGCTCAATTAACAATGGGAGAGAAGTTCAAAATAAGAAGCTCTTTGTTTAACCTTCTGCAGCCTGTAGAAGTGGACAGGCACATCCTCCAGCAGGCAGGACTCCTTAATGAACTTCAGCACGGCTTCCTTAGCGCTCAGCCCTTGCTGTTCTCGGTGCATCTCTGGGGCATGTTTCAAGATGTAGTCGCTCCCCCTCTTTGCAATTATCTAAACCGCAAAGAAAACAAACAGGTCAGCAACTCTTCTGCAATCCCCGTGAGAGGCAGCTGTGATCAACAGCAAAGCAGTGGTGGCTGGAGGTGGAGGAGGTTCATATGTTCCCTTGAGATGTTAGTCTGTGTTTGCCTCTACCTCCCTGTAGGATAAGCATTTAAGCAGCCCAGATGGCACCGATGTCTCCAAACAGATCCTAGTGGCAAAACTGTAACAGATCAAGGCTACAGACAGAGGTCGTGTCAGCTCTTTTCACTTCTAAGTATTAGAATTAGTTTTCCTAACTCTTGTAACCCATAAATGTTTATGGACAAACAAATACTCCTCTGCATGCCAACACAATCAGCAGCAACATCTCAGAAGAGGCAGAAATACTACGTTCTCCTTTTAAGACCAGAAACTACACATTAGGCTTATTTAGCATTTCCATTCTCAAAAGGGTGGATAACACTATCTCAAGGTATTTTTTATCTATTAGGAGTGGTTGGCAGGCATGTGGTTTCACTAAGCAGTAGAAAAACCTGCACTGGGCTTTTGCTCCTGCCCTGCAAGTGCCCAGTTCTCATGTTTGCCTGCATGTCCTCTCTGTACAAGGCTACTGGGCAGCTCAGCCCTCTCCCATGTTCAACTGGTTCCTTTCAGGCTGTGAGTGGCAGTGACAGATAAGAGAAATGATTTGCTGGATTCACTTCCCAACATCCCCCACCACCAGGGGCATTTGAAACCGGATTGCACTGGGTACCTGAGAACACCCTGCCAGAAACAACCTGTCCCGGCTCAAACCAACCAGACCCCATCACCACCCAGTTCCCACTTACATTTTATATTAAACCCCTTGTTTACTCTGTTTGCTAACACCTCTGCGTGCCCTGCCAAATGAGTTGCCATCCCACAAGGAAGGCTGGCCTTGGTGGAGTACAATATCGATGCCATCAGCTGTGCAGTGTCAGCAGAAAGAGATGTGCCAGCTCCACGGTTCAAAGCTGGGCGTGTAGGCCCAGGGTGGCACTGCCACTCCTCACTGGCACGAGACTTGGGGCAGCCCTTGGCCAAATGATATGAAGCACGTGCTGAAGGAAGTGATTGTGTTGGAGGAGATAGCTCACTATCTCCCCATGGGAGCCCAGGGGCAGGGAGAGAAGCGTCCCTATGCCTGCCAGATTTTGCTGTTTGTAATGATGCAATAAATCACCCACATACTTGCCCGGGGATGTGGCTCAGTGCAGGTGAGCAACAGTCTGTGATAAGCCCTTTAAATGCCTCAGAAACAGCACACAAGACTCACCTTTTCCAGCCCTTTGCTAGCTACCTCCTGACAGGCACCCTATAACAAGGAATGGCATGGAATGAGGAGCTGTTGTTTGGGAGAAAGGCACACTGCTGCACAGCAAGGCAGGCAAGCTAGGATTTGTGCATAGAAGAGACCATCAGTCTTCAAGGATAAGTCTTGTCACTGATCTGAACCTTCTCCCCAAAGCAGAGGACAGTGTCATCTGACGGGAGATGCAACTTGCCTGGGACAAGCAGCCAACTAACAGAGTCTTAGCTAATTTACCTTCATTTGACAGTTAAATAAATTCTTAATTGTAAGTCCTGAAGGCCACAAGTCACATGCACATGGTTATATACAAACATGCAAATGCTTTCTCTTTCCTCTTACTGCATTTGAGGCAGAGATTAATAACAAAGCAAGTACCAAAGGCACTGCACAGCAGTATTACCCTGTAGTTTTTGGATCTATCCATCCCTGAGGCAAGCATTACAGAGATGGGAACACAGGGAAATGGACTTGGCTCTGCTGCCCAGAGGTTTTCTGGAGAGCCTGGGCTGTGCAGATCTTGATGATGTACCACTGAAAACACACAACCCTTTAAATCGTAGAAGAATTAAACAAAGACATCTTCACTGTCAGAGTTTTTCATGTGACACCAACAAATTCCATCACCAAGGATGGATGTACCACCCACCTCACTGATGACTGAGCCCAGGAATGTGCACCTACATCCAAAGGAAAGACAAGAGGTATCTCCTGAGAGACCCTCAGGGCGATACTCCACCTGTCTGCCTGATCATTGCCGTGGGGAATGGGGAAGTTGCATGGCTGCAGTTAGGTGCCACCTTGGCACAACTCCTGCTGCATGCATAATCTGTTGACAGAAAGATTTCCCCCCAAACTTACCCATTGTGGGAAATAAGCCTGAGGTTCAAAATATTTGCCATTATGGACCTTCTCTCTGTAGTTGCCCAAGTCTGCCTGTAAGCTGTAGGCAGCTAGCAAGAAGTAGATTTCTTCTTTGTGGTTGCAATGAGACATAAGTACTTGCTCTTTGAGATGGCAGTAGTAGAGCTGCCGTGCCACCTTATCGCTGCAAGACAAAGGCAAATTTACTTCAAGAACAAAGTTCAGATAAGGCCCCTCAAAAACATCATCTTCCTGAGAAGAGGGATTAAACTTTGACACATCTGATGTGTGCCAATGCCACCCTGATACAGTTGTGCATCTAAGGAGCACCAAACCGAGATCAAGGTCTTCTCCCACTAAGTGTTGTACAAACACTAGAAATGGTAGCTTCTACCTTGAGGAGTATGAGATCTAAGAAGCTAAGGCAGAAGGTAGATGAAAGAAAATTGACATCACAGCTGTTTTTGGAGACTGACTACAATCAAGCACTTCTGTTTCCCTGGAAAGCCTGTAGCAGCCAGGAGAGTTAACTCCCTTGGACTCCCAGTCCTATTTCTTGCACACCTGTCCTCCTTTCCCCTCTAAACTTGGCACTGCATTTTTGTTTCACCTTGCCTTGGGCTCATGATACTTTTCAACAGCTAATTCCCTGCAAGGTAGATCAAAAGACACAGGAGCCCTGGGCCTGTTTTTGTGTTCCTCAAGCTGCTAAACAGTGATTGTCTGATAAGGAATAACTATGGCATAGCCTTGATAACCCACACAGCTCCTGCCCTCAGAGATCATGGGAAGCAAGCTGCTGATGCCTACGTGTAGATGAAGTGCTGGACACTACAGTCTGCTTGTAAAAGTGTGCAAGTATAGTTTGAAGGGGCTCTACAAACCCCTCCAATTAAACTACTAGTGAGAGAGAATTATGCCTGTGATGGTGAAGGATCCATAACATGGGAGTGGCAGAATGATACATAATCGCTCTTCGTACAAAAAATAAAAGCAAAATGAAACAAAAAACACTTATCAGCCGAACAGACTCCATAAAAAAAGTCTCCTGTATTCAAAAATTAAAGACTATGGAGAGGGAAAACAGAAAACCACATGCTTTGTTCAAGACAAGCACAAATGCCAAAAATTTGGTAAAGATTTTAATCCACCTAAATGACCCCAGCTCTTGGCTTACCCCACAGACAGAGCCACACCAGAAGCGCTGATGTAAATTAACTCTGTCAGTTGTTCATTTTTAACTACCTCATCCTTTGTTCTGTGCCATGGGTGAGAGTGGTGCTGTTTTGAGTGCAGCCCATATTCCATGTGAATGGACTACAAACTAAAAGCTCTAACTTATGAAGTAATTTCTTTTGTCCATGTATGAAAGTTGATTTCCAGGAGCAGACTGCACAGAGCACTGCTCAAGTACAAAAAAACACGTCCAAAGTATGTGCTTTGGAGTATAACTATTTTTGGTATATTCATCCAGTGCCTTTCATACAACCAAAAGACACAAGCAAAAGAGTGCTAATCGTGTTTTGATAATGTCGTCATTCAACCTGTTCTTTCAACACAGATGGAAAAACAGTCACAATTTTCCTAGGGATATGGAGCATGATTCAGGCAGAAAACATTTATAGCTAAGTGGGGAAGCCTGTAAAGGTCTTTAAAAAAATTCAAGCAGATTTTTAAAGCTTATTTCAATGAGCTCACAGAGATAAGCTTAACAAAGAAACATTATTTTTTTTCATTTTAAGAACACACTGAATAATTCAAAACACAGTAATTATCACAGAAGAGAACTTACCCTATTACTCTTCCATTTTCTACATAGTATTGTACTCTAAAGAAGGCAACAAATGGAGGGCTGAATTTCTCTGTCCCCTAGAGCAAAGACAGAAGACGAGTTAAATTATGATCAGCATCCAAAATTCCGGTTACACTATCTGCTAATGTTCTCTCCTCTGAAATTCACTCGCCACACTGCTTTTCATTTTCTACTCTTAGCTCTAGGCAAGTTTTAGGGGGGAGTCTGACTGTTTTGGAGGCTCACGACAATGAGGCATCGCAAAACATTCAGACAGGTTGAACGACAAAATCTCCCAGGAATAGCAGAAGATTTTTTGATAGGAGGGATGAGTGTTAAGAGTCCCAGTGTAGCCTGGGGACAACCAGGCTGGCCCAGAATTACCAGGCTCAGCACCTGGCAGCACCACAAACACATTGGTGCTGAACGCAGCAAGTTTAACCCAGCCTCCCTCAGAGCGCGGCAGGGCAGCGTGCCACGCTGGCACGGCCGTGGCGTTTCCAGGGCACTCCTTGGAGCACCCATCCATGGCTGCAGCACACCACAGCACACCACATCACTCAGCAAGGACACACGAGCTGCCACGCTCAGCAGCCACTGCCCGGGGCTGAGGCACACCGGCCTGGGATCAGCTCCCTGCCTTCTGTTTGGCAGGGCTCGTGGTTAGTTATTCACACCTTCCTGCAGCCACAGAGCAAAAGGCAGTGCTGGTGTCTGCTTCACACTGAGGAGTGCTGTTAAAAGAAAGCCTGATGAGGCCTGTTGTTCTAACTACAGCCTATCTTTCTGACTTACAGGCTTGTTTGAACAGGAGAAAAAAAAAAGGAAAAAGGGAAAAAGAAGAAAGGAACATCTTACTAGATCACAGTCTCATCTTTCCTACTTTGCCACTTTAATGTTCACACAGGTAACTTTGTTCCCACAGGCAGTTCCAAGGCTTTGCTGGTCAGATCCATCTCACTGGGACAAAGTACATGGCATACCCTCCACATCTGACAGCTTCTTGATCATCTCCATTTCATTTCTAGAATTTGTCCATAGTCACCCTATTTTATCAGCTGGACTGGGCTTTCCACTTGAAACCTCTTCGTAGGAATTAAATCCTTGTCAACTAACCCAGTCCAATAGGCTAACTCAGACTGTAGTACTGCCAATGGCATCTCATTCAGTCTTTTATGATTCATGCCACACCAGAGGTTCAACACTTATCCTGACCAGAAAAGTGCAGCAAGAATCCAACCACAGAGCAACCTCAAAGCATATCCCATCCTGAGGCAACCAGAAATACTTGCTTTGGGAAGCTCTCACTGGCTGGACAGACAGCCCCTCTGCATGACTCTGGCTGTTTTTGAAGTAACTCAACTCATTTAGGAAAAGCAGAGTACATGCTTGGGGATAAGAGAGATCCCCAAACCTCACTAATTATCTACAAACTTCTCTAAGCAGCAGAAATGGCAAGTGTGCCTACTCTGCAAAAGAAAACCCTTAAGCAAGGTGGAAAAAGTAATCTACAACTTTTACAATCACTTAGTTAAGATATCTAAAAGCAATTGAATGCTATACTTTGTTCTAGACTATGGCTCCTCTATTCATGACACACACAAACAAGCATTATCATGTCTGAATGAACAGTATTAAACAATTACATAGGCTTGTCTTTTATTTCACATAGCTTTTCCCTCTCTTGTCAGGGCAAGCTGGCCTTAAAGAACTAGGACTCATCTCAAATAAAATATTTTTCTTCTCCCTCCACTGTCCTTTTACACATACTCTGGGAAGAATCACAGTTCCAGTCATTTCCCTTGTATCAGATTCAAGTTACAAAAGGTTATTTTAGGCTGTTTTGCTTAAGGATGAAACTGAGGTCTCCAGACTAAGATCCAGACTAAATTCAAATGGAAAACTGACCAACTGACCTTCTCTTCACTTCTGCAGCAGCCAAACTGCAATCATGTGGTTACTATTGCTCAGGTTAAGTTGTATAAGGGGCTGGTTTAGTCCCTTTAAATAATTGTAAAACTGTGCAAGAGTCACCTTCCTACTGAAAAGTATTTTCAGACCATCTTCAAGAAATGCTTTGTAGACCTTAGTTTAAGAGTTTTCATTTCACTGTTCAATCCAATAAAAAAGCAGCAGCCTCCAAAATTAAACACCTCTCTTACTTTGGTGGTCTCTTTCTTCCATTCCTTTGAAAAGTATTTGCTAAGCTTCTGCTCCAGGTCTATAAAAACATACTCATTATCTGAAAGATAAGAAAAAAGGAATTCAACGTAAAATAGTTTGAAATTTTTAGTCATTAGACATTTAGATGACTCTACAAGTTATTTCCAAGCAATACATTTGCTGACAAGGGAATAGACAGAGCAGAAAGTAAAGAAGAAAAAAAAGAAGCACTCTTAAGTACATGTGCTACTCCAGACAGCGTGGAAGGAAGGTCAGTCACGCCTTCAAGAGAACCTGAGCTACATGTTCCCAAACACCTTAGCGAGAAATACAGAATTCCTGCTTTATAATCAAGAAGCCATTTACAAGAAAGAGAAACATCATCTGACCCAGCTAATTGTACTATCAGCTTACCAGATTCAGTTTTTTTATTATTATTAAACAAGCACACCCTACCCAAGCTTGTGTTCTGCCATCACGTAGCACCATAGTCCAACATGGCTAAAGTAAATAAACAGAGCTGGGTATTTGACATGTTTCATCCTCTGCATGTGAAGGGGATCCTCTGAAAGGGGAAGAAACAAGAGGAACAAACACAAACACCTTCCTCAGAAGGTCTGGTGTGTCCGACTCACACCCAACTTCTTTAATACAGAGAAAAGATGAACGAAAGGAAAGGAAACCTGGCCTGCTTCAAAAGACTAAAGGACCAGGACTTGCTCTCCACCCTAGTGAGAGTGAACAAGACACAGCCTGAATGGCACATCATCTTGAAAGAGGTTTGTGCTGCTTTCAAAGCTTAGGTTTCATAACACTGCTTACCAATTATCAAATACAAACAACTCAGCCAGTGAAAGATTTTTTCCTGAGTCTTCAAGTCTCTTAAGAAAAAAAAACAAAAACAGACAAGACCTGACAGGTGTTTCAGGCTGCAGCAGCAATGCCAGCTGAGCACATTCACCTGACCAGTCCCTCTACTCTTTGATCTTGCTTAGGACAGTGTTTTGACAGGTGACACAAGTGCCAAGATGAAGAGCTTGCTCCTTAAACATGAAAGAAGCAGGAGTAAAAAAGGGGAGGGGAAAAAAAGAAAAAAGAACCCTTCACAAAACAAACTTCTGCCCCTTAAGACCAGCCCAGACTTCCAAATGGGAGCTTGCACTCATGTCTGTATTATGGGAGATGCATGGTCAGTGTTACAGTAGGTGTTGAAGGGGGCTCTGAGCTACCTCAGGGCCACCCTTCCAAAGCATTCCTGATCCTTGCAGGGGCAGGTACAACAAATACTTCCCTTGCCAGCTTTCAAGAAACAAGCAAGCAAAACAGTCTCCTATCACCACCTCCTTCAGCTCCCACCTCAAATTAAAGAAAATACAGCTGGTGCTATCCAGAACTGGCTCACATAACCCTACTAGGAAACCTTCTATAAAAATGCAGTAACACTGGATACAAAAAGGACAAATCCCAAAACAGTCCTATTTCTGTCTCCATCCTCCTTCCTGCATTGTAGTGCTCACAGTTGTACTTTTAGTATACCTACGCTTCTGTTTATCAAGTTGACACATCACATACAGAAACTAAACAGTGTTTAACAGCACCATCAAAATAGCTGTATGGAATTTCTGAAAATGTCTGTGGTGGGAATTTAAGTGTCGTAGCACACAAGATGATATGAAAGTTATTTTTGCTGTTTAGACAAGGAAAAGAAGAATTTTTATCACCACAGAGATTGCATCTTGTACCTGCCTCTTCACTCCTGCCTGTAAGATAGGGTGGCTGGGGGCTACAATAGCCCCAGCCTTTCCTTCTCTAGGTCCATTAAGATCAGATAACGCTGCCTGGAAGAGGCTGACAGAAGTCCTGATCAGTGAGAGAAAGAAGGGTTTGTTCATGTTAGACTCATCTCTGTCCCTTGGCAGCTGCTAAGCTGGTAAGCATCACTCCATAATGCTTTTATGAAAAGGTAAATAAAAGCTCATTTAGGGAATCAATTGCACAGCAAGTGACAGGAATGGGACAACGAGTGTGCTACCCAATCCCTCCCTGGGCTTTGGCAGTCCTGGAGCAGGGCAAACCCTCCACTACAGGCTCCCCACATGGCACGGGGTTGGCCCTGATGGCACAGCAGTGCTGGGTAAAGCCTGTATCGCCTTTGCAACCACTGTGGTCTTTAGCTCACACCTTGTAAAGAGGCTATAACAAATTGAAGGGCTCAGTTTTCCTTTCTAGTTCAAGAATGATCCCATGCCCAGAGGCATTTAGAGAAACACATTAATTATTCCTCAGTCAGGAGGGCAAAATTACAACAGCAAGCACAGTGACAACATCCCAAACCATCCCATCACACCTGAATATTAGGTCAGAAAGAGAAAAGTGAGACAGAACAGTTACACTGCAGTAAAGCCATTTGTTACCCACACCCCACAGCTCCTCTCTTTATCTCTCATGTTAATTAGGTTAGAGATGATTTTGTGAGGGCACAGATGTCATACCTGAGGATTCCAGGTTATTATCAGGCCTATGGGGAGATAAACATACACCACAAGAATAAGCCAGGCTACAGGAGGACACCCCAATACATCATCTCTTCTTGGGGGTCCCACTCCTCCCCAGCCCAGTTCAGCATCTTCCCTCCCGTGCAAGAATGCAGCACTGCATTCCTGCCTTAATGAAGTTAATATTGCTGGAATGTCAACCTGCAATGTAAGCCTCCATCTACAAAAACAAAGTAGTATTTCCCTCCTCAGCCCTACTTCTTTGTGGATGGCTTTAGTTTTTTTTCTTTCCTTACACTGGATTAGTGATGAAACCCTAAGAGATCTTTTGCCAGATGCTAAAACAGTCTGCTTTGAAAATAAGCATCACTAACAGATACGAGGGCTCCAAATTGCAGCACCACTGAGAAGCGCTGTAAAGGACAATATAGAAATGCACAGATGGCCCCCTTTCCAGGGAAGAATAAATTTGACCAGTGGATCCAAACAGGGCTGGATACTCAGCAGGTACAAACTGTCATTGCTTCACTGGCCTCACCTGAAGGACAAGTGAAAGGTACTAAGAAGCTGACTGAGAAGCACGCACACATAAAAATACACTCTCATCCACCTGCAGCTACTGACACCAAGTTCCTGAATCTCATCTCAGCGCTGTAGGTGATCTTACAAATACATCAGCTTCCCTTGAAAGGTTCCCCCATGGACGTATGTAGAGATAGCAGACCTGGCACAACTCAGCAGTGCACTGCACTGCAATTCCAAGAAATGCATCTAGACAGCCAGCTCCTTTGCAGTAAGGCAATTTATACATTTCTCCCAATTTCACCTTTAAGAATTCTCAAATGAGATTGAAAGTTTATGCCGTAAAAATCACATTTCAAAATAAGCAGTTACCAGAAATGAAAAACACTTCTACTCTGCAAAATTAGCTTAGCACATTTTTATGTATTTAAAAAATTATAGGACATGGATTGTTGCAAAAAGATAATGTACCAAGTCCCCAGTTAGAAAAAAGTGACACAGTTCCAGTCAGTGATGCAGACTTACAATAGGCATTATTTACACTGCAGGAAAAATGGGAATAGAAAATTATGGCTGCAATACAAGGTCAAATCAATTCTGAGTCATTGTTAACCTAAAGGCCATTATTTTGCATTAAACAGTTTCTCCTCATCTCATTTTTTATGAAAAGTAAGTTCTCTGCATAAAAGCTAAGAAATGGTGAATACTAAAAATCTGTTCTCCTCTTGTGCCCATTGTGGGCTAGGAGTACCAAGAAATTCCACAAAGGTGCCCTACCAAGAGTCAGAGCTTAGGCCCCATAGGCAGCCAGGAAGATCCCATTAATAAATTTGGCAGAGCCGTGTATATTTTAGCAGTGCAACCAGACAGTACAGAAGAATAGGGTTCATATAAAATATGAATTAGTGTGAAGCCAAATTTCCACACAGCAAGTATTTTCTGCCTAAAACAGAAGCGAAAAAATTATCCACGGCAAGGGTGCTTAACTTTTCCCAGATGCTTCAAAAAGCTTTGTGGCAACACTACAATGTCCCCTGAGGTGCAACAGGAAACAGAGAAGGACAAAAGAGTGCCAGGGTTAGGGAAGAGCTGAAGCTTAAAAGGAAAAAAACCAAAAAACCTCACACTAAAAAATACATCATAACACACACTGTAGACCCCACATAACCTGAACACCAGCATAGATTATTTTTTTACTTGTTTATTGAAGAAGACCTGGCTAACCACTCCTTTTGCATGTGGCTCTCCCCAAGCTTCCAAACATTAGTGACTTGGGAAAGTCACTCCCCACATGGCACTGACTCCCAGCACCTCTGCATAACTTCTCAATGCTCCTGGTGTTACCTTTCAAGCCAATAGAAAGAAATGTTGTGCCCTTTCTGCCACATGATTGATTAGTTTACTAAAGGGTCTAAAAGAACTTGGTTCAGGATAACCTTGTGTTCTTAGATTTTGCTGGGAAGCACACGTAACCCAAGTGAAGGGAAGAATCACAACTGAGGCTGGGAGTAAAGCAAGGGAGATCCTGGCTGAGGTCATTTCACCTGGGATAGACACAAGCCACATGGAGGGTACCATGAAAGGAGACAAGATCAAGAAGCCTGAGATCACATTGTGTTAGGGCTGAACACTGAGCTAAAGGCTCGTCATTCCTGGCAATGGATAGGTACTCCAAGAATTTTATGTTGGCATCTTATATTTAGCAACAAGGCATGCCCAGGCAAAGATCTTCAGACTTCAGCAGTGTCACAGGAGATTCTTCTGCACAAGAAGAGCTGTTTCCAGCACTGCTCATCCAGGGGCAAACAAACCCTTTGCAATTCTCAGGCAGGAGAGTACTTGACTGGATGCTGTACTGACACCAAAGGAGAAAAAATTGACAGCAGGTACAGGCTAAAAATTGCCTTCATAGGAGAAGACCATGTAAGTTCTTTCAAGGAGTACTTTATACATCCGAACCCCTGCAATTCCCTCTAGGTGGTACATTTCTGCACATGTTTTCCTTATATTGCATTTAACTCATCTGAGAAACCAAAGTCACTGCAATACAGTTGTACCTTAGGTTAGAATACAGGAGAAATTCATAAAGGAGATTCAGCTATGCAAGCAGATTTAAGAGAGGACAGGCAAGACACAGGGATAGTGAGGAAGGACTGGTGTTTAGAAATCATCATAAAGTATTTTGGAGAACTTTTGTCTCCTAAGAGACCCTTTGTTATAAGAGATACTCATGTAATATAAAAATAACCTGGTAGCATATTCTGTCCATGAACTTCAGTATTGGAGGATATACAGATGCAGAAGAGTTAGCTGGAGGCAGGGTGGTTTTGGCAGAGTTAATCACTGAGCTCCAAGGGAAGCATGGCCTTGGCAAGGTGAACAGCCACAGCTTTAAAAAACAAAGTATCATCCCTGAGGCAGGGGGCTGAAGCAAAGGGATTTGGTCTCTTAAGAAAGCCAGCTTGACAAATTCATAAGAGGACACAGAGACAGTGGCAGGGTATAGGAGCCGCAGTCTTGCTCCTTCCCAATTGAAGGCTTCCATCTGCTTAGGTCAAGCAAGGTTTGCTCCTAGAAAGGCATTGCCCAGAACTCAGGATCGAAAGGAGCTGGGTTATAACAACAAAGGAAGCCTGGCTGTTCTTTGTCTGCTGACAATCAGTTTTGGTTTAGAGGACTGAATGTGTCGCTGCACCACACACTTTCTGATAACAAGAGGGAAACCTCCTGCAGGGCACTAGATAAGGTTGACCCTGCAGGAGGATTTGCCATATAAGACCCAGCTGCTGAAGCCTATGGAACCAGATTGAACCTGGCAGGGTTGCAGGATCTTTCACTGANAAAAAAAAAAAAAAAGCACTCCAGCAGCAGGAGCACACAAGGTATAGCCTGCCTGATGATCCATGACAAAACTAGAAGAGCAACATGTCCCAGAGTTTGTAGGACTTCCCATTAATGCACATTCCTGAACTTGATTTTCAAAATCATCAACTTCTTACAGACACAAGTCTTTTTTTTGTTTTTTCTCTTCAGATATATTTGGTTGAAGTGGTTTTCCTCTTGAGAATAAAAAAAACAGTTCAAGAGCAGAAGGGATGATAATTTCTGTCCTGACACTACTATTACCCTCAATCCTGAAGCTTGCAATCAGCAGCTGCAACAGCCAGAAGAGAAGGCAACAAATATTTAGGTACCAAATGCTGGGAAATTCGCTCCAAGACCTACAACTTAGATCTTACAGCACTCATGGTTTGCAGCTTGCATGGTGCTTTACGGTGCCATTTCCCTTTTTGCCACATTCAGGGGTTAAACTTCTGTTTATGATTAAGGACCCCAACCTCTCCCCCTCACACACATACTTACTATGAGACCAACTGAGCATTAGTGTATCTGTACAACGTCTGCAGGTCAAATGGGCTCCTAATCCAGATAATCCATGCAGTGTGATTGGCTACAGTTCTGTGGAAATCCTTTAATTTTCATTCTCTTGCCACTGCTGACAGTCAGGGTTTTGTTGACAAATTAGCAGCAAAGTAATGGATGCAGGTGGATTAGAATACCTTGTTTTGCACTTGGCAGTATCAGATAGCCAAAAATAAAGACACACTAAGAAACTGGGAAAGATATAGTTAAAACAAAGTGACTGTTTTTTAAAAAATGTCTTCTTGAAGCTGCAGCACAGAGGTGAGAGAATGATGAGAGAATGATGGAGGAGAGGATAACCTTGTTCAAAAATGTAGATGCTTCCTCTCCATTTTTTGGATACCTAGCTCACCCCTTCCAGACAGACCATGCCCAGGCCTCCCCTTCACAGCCTCTGTGGGATGCACACTGAGCTGCCACTCAGCCAGCTTAAGCACCCACAAGGCAAACCCAGGAATGCAAAACCCACCCAGGCCTCCCAACTACCTGACCCATGCACTTCCCTTCTTTGAGATGAAGTCAAAAATCCCCGAGAAGCAGGCAATGCCTTAAAGGCCACTTCCAAACGCCAGACTCAGTGCTACATGTGCTATAGAAGCAAGACCTCAGCTACCACAGGCAGCAAGGGAGACAATCATCAGTCTGTTGACCAAAACAAGGTGGAGAGAAACCAAGCGGTAGAACAGAAAAAAGTATTTCCTTCCAGGAAAGCAAATAACCAACCCCTGAAACAAACAAAAATGAGATTTTAATTCAGGCTACTGGACTCTTGTAAATCTTTTCCTTGCCTTTCTAAGAGCTGTCTGGAAGAATTAGCTGCTATAAAAAAGGAGGAATACTTTCATGAAGTGAGAAGACTGTTTCCACTTAAAGCTGTGGACAATATACTCTAAAGTCTAGTCAGAACAGCTTTATTATGCTCCTTGGTATGCAGTGGTTACAATGCATTTCCAACAGTTGAAAGGCATCTGCCACAACAGAGTATTTTGGGACCAGAACCCAAAATACAGGGTGAAGGAAACTGCTTTACAGCAGAGGTGTGAGGAAAGGAAAAAGCAGGGTACTGAAAATATGAAACAAAAAAACATGGAAAGGGGGAAAAATAGTGAAAGGAACACAGGAGAAAAATTCAAAGAAAATAGGAAAGAAATTGCCCTGTCTTATAGGGGAGGACAAGTGTTGCAATTTCAGCCAAGATGTCCTGCAAGTGGAATAGGCAAAACCTAGGTGTTTAAAAATGAAAACAAAATGAAAGTGGAAGAAACACAGATTTGTGAAAAAAGTTAAGAGTATTCAGGTCTCTTCACATTAAAAAGAACTGTGTGGGTTTAAAGCACAGGTGTATTAGATTTAAGAAATCTCTTGCAGACTTTACAAACCTTATGGAGATAAAAAGTTTATGTTCTTCTCAGTTTGAATGCTGCACTCAAAAAAAGCAGTTCTTACAGAATGAGAGCATAAAGAAAATGACACAAACTTATTAAAAAATCCTTATTTTATCCTACATATTTATAAAGAGGCAAAAGAAACCTTATTTAGAAGGACTTATAAAAGACTACTGTAATTTCAGTGAAATATCTAGAATTGCAGTAGTAAATAACACACCTGAGAAAAGTTTTTGGAGGAGAGACAAGTCTTTCAGTGCTTTTGGAAATGTGGGGAGGCAAGATAAACAAGACAACAGATCCATTTCTAATTACTAAGAGCTGGAGTGTAGGAGGGAATGCCAATGCTTACACCATACCAGAAATGTGATCTCTCATATCAATTTGCTTCTTTAAGGCATCATCTTAACACCATTTCCTGGCCAACACTAAGCCATAGGACCAAGCAAACTGGACTTTAATTCATGGACTAAGAAGTTTTGTATTTCCCATGTGGTATTTCAAAACCCAATGTGTCTCTCACATGCATTCAGTCCCTTACAATCATTTGAGCTGCCTCCCCAGTGCCACATTCTTCATGTGTGACTTCAGAAGTAATACTTGCAGCCCCAAAGTCCTTTTAAAATCCACCTCCTGTTCAATACCTATAGTTGTGAATACAGTAACAAATATGTTGACGAGCAACTCTTGCTACAGGAGAGAGAGAAAGACCCACAAAGAGGTGGAATCCAAGAACAAAGGTGGAGAACAAAAGCCCCCCCCTTTACTCAATTTGTCTGCCCACATACCAACGATCAAAAGAGCTCTGGGAAGGCTCTGCATAATCTACATACTTTGTGACCTTATTACAATCAAATTCCCCCCGCAGGCACAGCCACTGTGTATATATGCACACACTGTAAATACACAAGCGGGTCTGTGGATGTTTGCCAAGTCACTTGCTCGTGCATTGAGTTTGCTTACTTTTAACAATGCTGAGGCCAAAGAAGTGAGGCTCTTTAATCTTCACTAAATCACAAACTTGCTGAAAGAGCTCCTGTCCAGTGGCTTTAACCTGAAAGACATAACCAATCCAACATTAGAGATGGCTCACACACCTGGATGGAGCAACTCTTCTAAAGAAGAGTTGCAGGCCAAAACATTTTTGGATACCAAAGCAAAATACCAAACACAGCCACACCAGAGAATATGCTTTGTTTTCAGTATTATTTCTATTATCATAGAATAATAATCATTAATATTTACAGAAATAAAAATAACTGCTCTCTTGCGGATTTTTTTTTTTTTGAGAAAGGGAAAAAAAAAACCAAAACCAAAAGTTTTCATTCAGGAGAACTAGGAACAAAAGTACCCAAACAAACATAAGACTCCAAGTAGCTCATAGGTTAGAAATGTGGTTGTTCTATACCCCACACAGAAGAGCTTGTTCTGTCTCCTGCTGACTTCTAGTCACACAGCCATTAACATCTTCATCTTTGGCAGCTGTAACCAAAAGCCTGTAAGCCCGTGCCTGTTTCCCTGCACACTGAGACCTTCCAATGCCCCTGCCTCCTGCAATGCACAGACTCCCCCAGAAGGTGCATGGTTCTGGTTAACTGCATGTGCAGACTTGGATGTATGCTATGATTGGAAGATTCCTCCTCTAATGATTTCCCCGTCTATAGCCTCATTTCCTCCTGTCCCACTGCACCATCCCAGGAGTACTGACAGACAAACCAGAGGCACACACAGAAACCTCCCAGCCCACAGAGGCACGGGGGAAGGAGTTCCGAGAAAAAGCAGATGGGGAGGACAGAACAGCATGACACACACAAGCTCAGCTCAGGCCATGGTGCAGCCAGCTGCAGCTGCAAAATGGCCCAGGACCTTGGAATTTCATTACCCCACTGCTGGACGATGCAGATTTGCAGTGCCAGGAGCAGCTGTCTGCAGGGTTGCAGTGCAGTGCTACCTACTGAGCAACAAAGATGACAGGGCAGAAATCAACTGCTTAACTCTCCTACAAACCAATCAACATCCTAATTTTTTAGTGTAGGTATGCCACACACCCCAGAAATTGGCTCGTACACACCTCCCAGCCCCAGGATGTACCATGTCACTGGACATGGACAATGGGAAACAGGAGGTCATATAAGTACTCATTTTCTTCTACTTGACAAGGCATCAGCAGCCAGACACTCACTACTGTTTTATCAGGAGCTTTGAAGCCTGGGCTACACCAATGCAAACACGTGTAAGCTTTGAGCAGGGAGGAGGTAGTGCACAGTTCTGATAAGACCCAAAACCACATCTGGGTGTTATTAAGAGTCTCCGTGTGAGACTGTACACTTTCAGTCTCACACCTAGATGCAGTGTTTGGTCAGACACCCAGAACACACATTTGGAAGGTAAACGTGCACAGAGCAGGCTCCTCTGCCAAAGAAGCAACCTCTGAACATGTTCTCCTACCTGCAAAGGATTTATTAAGAAAGATGTGACCTGCCTCTAGTCAGAAGAATTACAGGCATACAAGAGTCACTGGCAACACAGGACTCTCTGTAAATGCTACACAATGAGATGAATTTTCTAAGTGGTAAGTTTTCATACCTAAGGGAAGAAAACCCTGCTTTAAGATACTTAATTATAGGGAACTGAGCACTTCAAGTGACAGTTTTGTGGCACTCAGCTCTAAAGAGTGATTTAAGCAGATTTCTTGCACAGCAGTCACGTTACTACCACCTTGTCCATTCTCTTGGCACTTCCCTTCTGTATCAAGTTCTACTCCCAGCCTTAAAGACTATGCAATACCAAGTACATTTGCAATTGCTGTTCCTTCCTCCTACTCTCTCCTCTGCTCAAAGCAACCAGTATTTCCCTTTGCATTTTTCATCTGGGTGCTTCTCTTTGGACTTTCTTCCCTATGCATATGGTTCCTGTGCCAAGATTGATCTCAGAAGTGCTATGACTCATTCCTTCCCCTGATACTCAGCTTTGCCCCATGTCAGGCTCAGGGCTTCTTTACACGTGAAATTTAGTCCAAAGTGAAACTAAGTGCAAGTTTGCAGACGGTAACTGCTACTCCAAGGTCATTCTGTGCACAGAAATTCACGTGCTTTAGTTACCCATATCTGTTTGTCTGGGCACATATGCTTTGAAACATCGGCTCTCCTGTTAACAGAACAACTGAAAGACTTCAGACCTTGCCTGCCATTCACCAAAACACAGGACCTCACCAAACTTCCTCCACTCCAAAAATGTCTCCCACTTTGCCTTGCCCCCTGCAGGGCAGCTGGCATGCTGCAGCACCCACTAGTCCTCCTCACTGCTCTGCTTCTCCTCATGCTCATGGGGGGTCCCAAGAAGGCAGCTTCACTCCTCACTCCATCCCCCCAGATCCACTGTACATTCAGAAAGGTAGACATCGAAGCTAATTAAGAGATACTTGATTGTGGGGGAAGAGAATTTAAAATGGCTCCTGCTCTTCCCTCTTCAACAGTACTACCTGTGAATGGTGTAAGAAAAATCCATTTTAAAGAGCAAGCTTCAATCTATATGTGACCACATAAAACACATATAGGTAAATTCTTATCTGGAAGGGTGGAATTTATATGGGAGGGGAGAGGGAAAACTTACCTGCATAAACACTGCTTATCATGGGAAGGATCTGTAATTTATTCTGCTGGAAAGATAACCATTCCTACCTACCTCACTGAGCTGCAAGCTTGTTTAGTATTTGCATTCCACACTGAAGAGGTTAAAAGGCTTTGGAAATCTTTAGTAGTGGCATTATTATTCTAATAAATGCAAAAAGTATCATCTGTGGTTGCGCTAATTACATTTGGGTTCTACCAACATCACTAGAAAATTGCCTTGATGTTTCTTTGAAAAAGAAAATCTCTCCAGCTGTGAAATCTTAATTTTTGTTGCTGTTTTGAATGAGTGTTGTGGTAAAGTCAGAAGCCAAATGAAAAGCTGTTTCTGGTGACTTGCCCAGCTGTAACAGGTCATGTTTCACTCTCTATGCAATTAGGACACAACTATGTGTTGAGATCTCATGTTTTGGCCCAGGCAGCTATTCCCTTTCACACACAGGCATCTCTGCATCTCCAAGTACATACTTTCCCAACTTCCCAGACACAAAAGAAAGGAGCATCAGAAATGACAAGGGCAAACATCTTTAAAGGAATTCAAAGGGGTGATGTGGAGGATTCCTCTGCAGGACAACGTGGTGATGCACAAGGCACCCCAGCTTTTTGGAGAGGCAGCAGGCTGGGACAGGACAAGGGAACAGAAGGGCACACAGCACTTTTCCTCTGTCCCTGTCAGCGTCCAGTGCAAAAGACCATTCCTTATGCTTATTAAATATTCTGGAGGTATTAAAAAAGGCACACAGATGTATAATTTAAGAACCTGGTTTAGTGTTAGACTTGGCAGTGTCACGTTTATGGCTGGATTCAATCTTAAGAGTCTGTCTCATCCCAAATTTGTTTTATGATAAACTGCAGGTTTTCGTGATTTACCGGGGTGTGACCAGTGGTGGAGGAACATCTGCATGCTCCATTCAGGCACAGGCACAGCGAGGAGCAGTGACAGTGTCAGCCCTGCTGGCGTACTGCCCTCCTGCATGCCAGCCTGCACCTTCCCCATGGCCGGCCAGCTCTGCTATCTCCCATCTTTAGGCTCCCTGATAAGAGCTATAAGAAGGCGAGATTTAGGGTCAGCTACAACAGACCATTACCCAGGCCTATACACCTGCTGCCAAGGACTTAATTAAATCATCGTTTTCTGCCTTGCACAAAAGCCAGCAGATTGCAGAAGCCTTCTGGGGCAGTGGATGGGCTGGGTTTGAACCAGTAACCTAGAAGCAGAGCGTCCCAGATTTTGCTGTTAAAGCTTTATTTCATCCAGCCCTTGAGGCTGTTTCAGTTAAGGACACTACACTTACATGCAGCAGGTAGGAAAATTCCGACACGGATTTTGAAGATTAGCATGCATAGTTTCAAAAGCCACTGTTTCAATCAAGTACTTAAAATAACAGTTCACCTCAACTGTCTTCTCCCCCCCCTCATCCCAAAGCGGGGGGGGGGGGAAAACCTACCCAAAACAAAGCCAAATCTCCCCAGCCCACACATGAGTGCATGCACACGCTCACAAGAGAGCACTTATCTTTGAGACTTGCTTGTCCTCTGAACGCCAAGTGCCTCTTGTCAGCTCAGTTTCTCACAAGTTCAAGGAGCAGCCGGCGTTGCACAAAGAGGCACCGTGCTGTGCAGACACCGTGCCACCCTGGGCTGCCAGCTGAGCTGGCCCTGCTGTCACTCAGGCACACTTCGAGACATTTGAGGCAGCAATCAAAAGAAATGAAGCGACTTACCTCGATTTTTTTTGTGTATGAGTACTCAAAAGGAGGGGAAAAAACTCACCCTCAATGGCTGTTTGCCTTAGACTCTTTGGAGGGATCTGCAGGCTATCAAAAGCAGGGATAACTGGAGTCTTTGCAAGAGTATACAGTCATATGTTGGGTACACTTCCTTAGTCAAGGTATTTCAGGTTAAACTTTCTTTTAATTGTTGGATAAATACAAGCAGCAAAATCATTCAGAGATAATAAAAGGCAACAACAGAAAAAGAGCAGAGGAGACCCCCACCCTACAACACAGCCATGACTTTTAACGAACTCTGCAAAAGAGTTGGAGCTGCCCAATTAGAAAATAGAGCACCAATTACCCTAAGCTGGCTAATAGCCTTTTGGTCAGCAGACCAGCACCAGGCTTTTGGGAGAACAATGGGAGCTAACAAAACTGAACGGTGGCCGCGATGCTGCGACCTCCCGGCCACTCACCCCGACGGCCAGGCTGAGCTGCTCGCGGGTGGGCAGGAAGACGCAGACGCTCCGGATCTCCGGCTGCATCCTGCCTGCCAGCAGTGTCCTGCTCATGGTGGGCAGCTCCACAGGGGCTGGGGTCTCCTCTCCAGACAGGGGTCAGGCTCCCTTCATCCCATGTACCTGTTGAAAAGGCGAGAGCATCAGTGCCGTGCTTCTGTTGGCACTGGGAGCAGCTCACAGCATGCACATGATGAGATGTTTAAAAACAAAACCACTCCCAACAGTCATCCATTTTCCAGGGCCAGTCAATGTTTCCAGCAGCATCACAGTACAAACCAGCAGCGTCCACCTTTAAAACAGCTTGAAAGTCCCAGGAGAGAGCCATAAAGCAATGAGGTCTCCCTGGAATAACAAACCAGACTCAAGGTTTCCAGACTCAAGGTTTCCAGACTCGTGCAAGTGATAATGCAGGTGGCACCTTGGGCCATTGCCTGAAAACTCTCATGACCTGGGGGAGTGCCCCATCCTTCAGCCAGGCACCTCACTCACTCCCAAAGCAGAGATTTCAATGGGCTGTCAACAGGAACATGTCAGCGCAGAGGACTTCATCTGTGCCATCCTCCCCCTCACTCCATCCCTGCTCCCTGGGAAACCACAGCCTGAAATCCTCTACACCTCAACTCAAAGGAGGAGGTGGAACACAAACTCAAAGGCTGAGCCATTGTGTAACACCTTTTATGAGGTAAGCACTGTCCTCCTCTCAAGGACTGAGTCCAGGCTGCACAAGTATCTTACAGCTGAAGTTCAGATATTAACAGAAATAAGAGATGGAAATCTTCTTTGCAGCCAAATGCAGAGTAGCCAACATGATCTTGACTTTACAGCCAGGTTAGACAGTTTCCTCAGCAACTAGTACCATTTTATGCAAACAACCATAATGTAGAGTACAGCAAAGAGAACTTGGATTTATCCTTCTCCTTTCAACTCCGTACTCAAGCATAATTTTTTTAATTATTTTTTTAAAGCAAATATAAGATAGATTCAGGAATGTCCTTTTGCAAATACAGAAGCTGTTCCATGCACCTTCTTCCCCGAGCCAGCTTATATAGTGTTTCTTAATAAAGCAATTTTTGATTCAAGTTATGTAGAGCATTTCTTATAAGACAGAAGTACACAAAAAATGCAGACAAGGGGGTTATTAAAGTATATTTTCAGAACAAGTATTTAATTTAACAAGACCTAGGAGTTTTAAAAAGATTGCTCTAAAATAAAAGCAAGTGAGAAAAAGACATTTGACTTTATGAGACCCATGAAAGCTGCTATTAACTGAAATATTGAGAGGAAAATTCTGATTTCTCTTCTCTTATTGAAATAATTATACTGACATGCTCTCTTAGGCTCCGGACTACACGCTATTAACAGCTATGTATAAATTACAGATGTCTACAGAATGACTCGAGGGCAACAGGTCACCACTATTATTGCCAACTGATGTAATTCGTGCCATAAACTTTATCAACAGCATAAAGACCTCGGAGTATGAACTTTTCAACACAAGGTTTATCTTAACTGTCAAACGGCTGCACTGGCCAGTACACGTTCCCTCTCACAAGAGGATACCACAGCCAGTGAAGACACTCGTGGGGCCCAAAGTAGAACTGAAAATAGGACAAAAAAGTGACCATAAAAAAGAACAAACACATGCACACAGATTCCTTTGGACAGCTGAAGAAACTGACTCCCGCTTCCCCACAGACTCCATAATAAACAGTTTTGGGAAAGTTTTTTCCCCACACCTGCTTTTTCTATTTGAATTTTTAAGAGAACAGCTGTGGACAATTGGAACTGGGAAGTGAGAAAGGCAGAAGAGAAGGTGTTTTTATTCTTATGATTCAAAACAAATGAGCTTGTGGACCCTGCCACGACAGGTAAAGGGTTAAAGAAAAATGTCCTTAATCTGAAGGGGGAGGTCAAACACAAGCTCAGCTCAACCTTCTCTTCTTTAGAAGTATGTTAGGATGTGATAAAACATAATGAATCATTAACTTACTAGTAATGCATGTTTACACCTTTTTTTCTTTTTTTTTTTAAAGTTGTGAGTCAGGAGTAACTGCCCAATGAAAACAAGCGACCAGAAGGAATGCTCTTACTCAAACATACACAATTTCAGACTGCCCATATGCTATTCTTTTGTTTACCACAGATTCCAACCTCTTAACCTCAATTAAACCATAAAAGCTCCAGCAAATGTACTGCAGATGAATTAATAAAAGCTGAAATCAATAATCAGACTCTGGGACACCTGACTCATTGGTTGTTTTTGTTGTGTTGCTTTTTTGTAACTAACATCACATTTTAGCTTCTGCAGAAGCTCATTTTGAGGTGTATTTGCTTGGTCAAAGGCCCAGTAAGTCTATCAATTAAAACAGTCAAAGGCACTATTTATTTGTATTCTTCTGGTATCAGACAGGAGGCTTATTAGTGCCCAGAGTGGTGGCACAGCTTATTTAGCAGTGTTTATTTTACCTAAACACACATGCAGAGGATCTTTGGAAAACATGCCTGTCATTAACTTCAAGCCTTCTCTCACTAAGCAGGTCAAACATGGCCATAAAAACTCAATTAAATCTTCCCCTCCTCTCTCCACAGACCCTCAAGCTGCCTCCCAGGACAGTGCCAGAACCTCAGCACTTGCTGAGTCAAAGCAGGAATGGATGCGGTTTGCCCCAGCAAGGCTGATAAGAGCAGCAGAGCCCTGCACGGGAGGAAGAGGCGTTTGCTTCAGGTATCAGCAGGATGGCTCACTGAAACACCTCACACCTCACCACATACCCAATGACACAAGGATGTCCTGTCACCACCAGCCTGTCTGCAAGAAGGTCTCACCTGGACAGCATGAGGGTTCTCATAATGAGTGCCGCTGTATTTTACACACTACTTCATAACATCACAGCAAATTGGGTCCTAATTCTCATTTCAGCCTCTAGGTACAGCTACAATCATCACCCATAGGGATAAAGGGAATAGAGCCATAACTTACCAACTCAGAGTGGCAAAGCAGAACAAAGTTCTTATCTATCAAGAAAAAAGGACAGGTAATTCTGTGCTTCTCTCACAAACACCTGGAAACACACTCCTTAAGGTTTGTTACAGTAAAACATCTGCTTTTGCTAGAGCTGATAGAGAATGAGCACCAAGCATCTTCCTGATGAAATTTTACCACAATGGCCCTACAGCCTCTCATCAAAAATTGTCCAGAAACATTAAGACTCTTCTTAATATTTTCCAGACGTCATCCAGAGATGTCTTAGGCTTCTAGGAACACTAGACTCTTAGGCTGCAGTTTCACAAACAACTTAAGCAGCTTTAATCAAGGCAGTCCTGCAGCAAGACAGACAGACAACTGCCTGGAAACAAATCTGCCTTTGGCAGCAACCCACACTTGGGCTGCCTTGTACTCATGATGAAACCTAGTCATAAAACTAAGTCATGAAAATCCCCCTCACCTTCCAGGTATTTTATGCCCTCAGATGCACACTGTAGGGTACCAGTACTATCTGCAAAAGAGAGTAATAAAGGGCCTGAGCAAGTAAAAGATGTCATGATGGCATGCATAAGCCTTTCTCAGCAATTTTAAAACACTCCACCCACCTCCTTTGACTAACCCCTGCAATGATGAAAATTTCTCTGAGAAGACGCATCAACCAGGAAGGAGTGGAAACAAAGTTGCTTGTCAGGGCAGAAAACAAGATTGAAGTTAAATAGCTTTATGTCATGGCTGTAAGATGTGAAAAGTGCCACCTGTGACCAGCAGCCAGGACAACTAGGTCACATCCTGCAGCAAACTCCCAGAAGCACATTGACTTTTCAAATGTGCCTACCTCAGCATCATTCCAGGACTAGCACAGCACATCCAAGGGCAAAGATGCCACAGGGAGGTAAGGTACTAAATTTGGTATCCATAAATAAATTTTGGGGCAAAATACACACCTGTCTTCAAACACTGCATGCGACTTTGTAGGAAACCCCTAGTCAAAGTCACTGAACAAGGAATACTGTGACACCTCCCAGTCACTTGGGTGTTCTGAAGAGCTTGGCTGCGGACAGGTGCCACACTGACAGCAGAGACAACTGGCTTCAGCCCACAGAAGTGGGAGATGCAACTACAGCAGGCTTTCTGCACCTGGTCAGGTGTGTCACCACAGTCCTCTCACAGAGCAGGGATGTGGGCCTGGCCTCCACCTCTCCTTTAGGATTTTTTAAGAGGTGCAACGTGAGATGCCTTCAAAATGTCCAGTGCTGTGAACCCAAGTAGAAGTGACAGATGGGGAAATCGCTGAGCATTGCTCTTAGATACCAGCCAACATCCTTTTCTCCTTTCTTCCTGTACAAGCAGCACTCCTTGGTGACACTGAGCTTTAACAATAGCAAGGAAAATGCTTTCTCACTAGTCTTCATTGCAGGATTAGATGCAGCTCTTAGTTAGGCATGACTGCTCAGGCTCCCCACCTTTGTCCTATAAAGCCTTCCTGCCCCACATCAAGAAGCACAAGTGAATCCTAGAACAGGAAACGTGCTCTAGTGCTTGCAACTCTTCTGCTCTGTACCCTCTAAGCACACAATGTGCTTAGGAAGAAGGAATGTCCTAAAGTTCTGTGGACACTCATTCCTAACCTGGAACCATGCTGGTATGATACTCTGTAGGCTACCCTAGTCCTTAAGCTCAAAGACAGGGACAACTCTCTGAACCCAGAAAAGGTGGCATTCTGTTGCAGCCAAATAAAAATGAATCATGTTTTTGGGTGCACTAACTGGAGAGGAAAAAATGCTTAACAAAGGACAGAGCACCAAAGGAGGTGCTCCTGCAGCACATGGAAGTGCAAGGGTGGGGTAGCAATGGCAGGACCACGCAGGGTAGCTGCCACGCTTCCATCCACCTCTCCCATGGGATGAAAAAAGCTCCTCAGCAGTTTGCTCCCTTTGAGAGCAGCACAGCATGAATCACTTTATGAATTTAATATTTAGTTGAAACACAACTGAGTTCAGGAGCTCTTTGAAAGAGATAGACAATGAGTATTAAAGGCTTCAGGCAAAAAGGGACGAATTAGGATCTCACAGGGATTATGTTTTTCCATCACTTTTAAGCGATGGAAAATGGCTTTGAATTTTAGTACACAAAAACAGGCAGCCTTTGAAAATACATTATTTTATCCGTACTACATGCAAAACTTAGCAATGTACACATTTGAAAGAACACCAAAACAGTAAAGTTTGCACCTAGAGTATGCAATTTCTTTCCAGCACGCATTTTCACCTGGGAAGACAAACAATCTTCTTGTGGCAAGATCAATGGATCAACTGATCCTTCCTTTTCACTGATTGGTAAAAGTAGTAGTATGTACCCTCTTGCATCTGACTACCAACACATTTTCTCATTGCAATGAATTCCATTACCGCTGCATAATCTACTAATGGACTTGTTTATCAAACACTAATCACTTGTAAGTCTTCCTCATACTTCATAAATCAAGCACAGTAATTAAACTTTAAGAGTAAGTGGCAATTTAAGGTATCAATTGGCCTAGGCAACTGCAGAAACACAAGAAAGAAGCAGCAAAATATGGCATTGAGCATGAGCTAGCCTCAGTATCCATTACACCTCATACAGAGCAGTTGCAAAGGAAGCCTGGTCAGAAATGCCAAGCTCCACTTTCTCAGCCGGATCCCCAATACACGTGAGATCTGGCAGAAGTTAAGAGAAGTGAATTGCTGGAATAGCCACTCAGTAACAGTAACCTTGTCACCCCTCAAACACACCCACATCTCTTCTGAGATGGACCCTCAGGGAAATCTCATTTATGGGCATACATATGCGCAGCTGGGAGTGCAGTCCTGAACCTCCGTGTAAGAACAAGAACAGAGAGACTTCAATCTAGCACTCCAGTGCTTGGCAATTCTGCCCTGTAAATCGCAGATCTTTAGTAAAGATTCTTATCTATGGGAAATGGAGAGGCAAAGGAGAGGCAGCAACATCTTTGCAATGAGGGAAAACCAGGCTTCCTTCACAGGCGCTGCATCTGTCAGGAAACCTGGGAAAAGCAAGACAGCAGCAACAAGATCTGGCCTCTCTACTGGCAACTCAGAAGAGAAGGACCTTCCTATACCGTGTAAATTGCAAATGCACAACACCTCCTGACCCAAAAGCCTATCAGCTAATTCTCCAAGTGGAAACATATTCCATTTTTAGTCTACCAAGGCTATAAACAGGATTTCTCCCAAGGGGATCCATTATACTCTTGCCTCTAGCACAACAGATGAGAGAAACTCTTCTACAAGCCTGTCTTTGCACAAGTTATTTTACAGGGAGTGTATTTTTTCACTTGAGCTAGGCTGGACTGGTTTGGAATATATCCCTAGGATTCCAGAAGTCTGTTGCAGAAGTCCAAAAATTTCTTCATTTCCATTCTCACCAAGATCTTGTAAGAGTTATAGAAGCATCGGTCTACAAAGTATTAAATAAATAAATAAAGAGCAAAGCATAATTATAATTTCACAAGCAATACCTTGAATAGCAGGACAAATAAGGAGAGACATGCTTTTTTTTAAACAATGTAACAAATTTTTCTGGGTAAGAATAGCTTTGCTACCAGTAATAACCAAGTAAAAAAAATAAATTGGCTTGCTTCCCCTGAGGAAGGGGAAAGTCCACTGCTGATCTCATTGCATTTGAATCACTATCTAAATATTCAGACCAACCAGGCAGCTTCTGCATCAGTTTGCTTCTAACTTTCCTCCCTTAAAGTATGCAGCTAGTCTTGAAAATACTCAGAGCAGAAAGGAATACTGATTTATGTGAAATGGACAAAAAGAACAGCTAAAACTCCACCTGCAACACAGCTTGCCGCTGTTACAAGTGTGAAAATGCCAATCTGCCAATACCTTGATAAAATTAACACAAACAGCAGGGCCTTTATGATTAGATGCAGTTTCAGAGACTGCACACAGCACTGCCAGACATCAACTTCAGCAAAGCAATGGGAAAGACACATACAAAAAAAAGAAAGGGAACAAAAAAACCCAGCCTTATAGAGTGCTGCATTTTTGAGGCAATGCTGAATTGTGCAAAATGAGAAAATAGAAGGAAAAAAAAGAACACGCAAACATAAGAAATTGTTTAAAAATAAGTAAATTATCTTCTCCTTCGATTCCCCAGGGAGCAGCTCCTCCTTGTCAGAGGACTCTGGGCCAAGCCCACCGTTTGTCTGCACACAGTTACTAACCACACACTGTGAATTAAGGTACCACTGCTTAACACCACCAAGATAATCAGCAGCGCAGTAACAGGGGACTTTCTGCAAGGAAAGAAGTGTAACCCTGGAGCACAGTAAGCATGCGAGTAATTTACATTGTCCCACTTTGGAGGAACAGTAGGGCAACGACTTTACTACAAAAGCCAACTGATAAGGAGCTAATCACTGGATTCATAAGCTTTTTACCTGCAGTGTTGGGAAGAGAAAAGTGCTATAGCTTCAAAGTACTATCAGCTCTATCTATCTCTTTCAGATTAAAAAAAAATAAACAAAAAACAAATGAAAATATAACAAACAAAAAACCCCATAAAAACCCTAAATGATACAGCCATCACCTGAGCCTAAAAACTTCTATCAAAAAAAGACTTAGATGAGAAAGCCATATGTAAATCCAAATGGTTTTGGTGTTACTGGCGTTTATCCCATTTATCAAGTTTGTATAAAAAAAATCTAGTTAACAACAAAAAAAATTCTAAGGGGAAAAAAAACCTGCCCAAAAAGCACAGACAGTATTTTTTGGTAGACCACTGCAAAGAATCACTGCAACTCATGTTCTTCAACAGCATGGTGTAGACTTATTTTTTTGTGTTACTCTTTTTTGTTTCCTCCCTTCTTTTCTTCCTTAAAGTGATCTCTACAAGAAACACAACATCAGCACCACCCCTCCCTTAGATTCCATTTTTTTCTGATTTGGGACTTCTTATCTGAAGACAAAACACAGCCTACTACACGGACTCCCACAACCACCAGCACTGAAACCAGAACACTTTGATTAGGAGTGTTTAATTGTACAATTAAATGGGAGGAATAAACAACAGTGAGGTCAAGGCAGTCTGTTGTCACTCCAAATTTTCCAGGAACAAAATAAAAATTATAAAAGCTAAACAAATTAATGGGTCACCAGTGTTCAAACACTTGTGGTTTGTTGGTTTGGGTTTTCAAAAACATTTTTAAAGTATTTATTGTCAGGGCCCAGGCATCACAGTGGTACTCTGAAAAAGGGACAAGGTTCAGACAGTGTGCTAGTTTTCTGGTGTGGTGGAAAAACACAGATGTGCCTTTTAAATGCCACAGGGGAGTTAAACTGAGAGCCTGTCACCGCCGAACAGCAGGAGAAACATCTCTCGATGCAGACGATGACGACTTCTCAGCACAGGAAACCCAAAGCCTTTCCCTGTAAATCGTTACCCAAAAAGAATTCCAAGAGGTGGAGAAACGAGGCATGGAGACTTCTGCCTTTCTGAGGGCCACCCCTTCTCCCGCCCGCACACACCTGCTGGGACACTCTCCTCCTTCCCCGGGCCGCCCCGAACGGGGGCACCGAGGTCCCTCACGGCTGCCAGACCACCCAGAGCAGCCCCACGAGATGCCTCCAGCCCCTCGGCCCCGAGGCTGCCCCACGGAAGGAGGGGGCCCTGGTGCTGCAGCACAGGGAGGGGGACCCGGGGGCCGTGTCCCTGTCACACCCTCGGCACCTGCGAGGCAGGTGGCAGCCAACCGAGCACCAGCTGGGATGCGTCCCACACTCGGGCCATCGTAGGGCCCCGCGGGAGCTCTCTGGGACACGGCCAGCCGCCTCGGGTGTCTCCCGTCGCGCAGCCGGTGTATTGCTGATCCCGCCCCAGCACCACCCCATCATCCAGCACCGGCGAGACCCACCGGCGGTGCCCGCACCACGACACCGAGGGACGGATAAGTTACCGCGACTCCTGGCTCCTCCAAAACCCCACTCCCTCCTGTCCCCACCCTGT
>VZTB01008547.1:147995-196151 GCA_013397245.1 Thryothorus ludovicianus | reverse complement strand
CCTGGCCCCGGGCACAGCCGGGCGCCCCGCGGGTGCCGCAGCCGCTCCGCGCCCAGCGGCTCCACCGGCACCGCTCCCACCCGGGACCCGTCCCCCTCGCCTTTGTCCCCCGGCAGCTCACCGGCACCGCGCCCGCCTCCCCCCGCTGCCGGGGGAGCCGGAGAAACGCGGGGGCCCTGGGACACCCCCCCGCCGCTGTCCCGAGAGCGGTGCCCGCGCACTCACCGCGGGGCAGCCCCCGCCGCGGAGCTCCTCCGACCTCACCGGTGCAGCATCCAGCGGCCAGCGGGACAGCCCCGGAGGAGGACCGGCGGTGGGGCGGGGCCAGGCGGGGCGGCACACCGGGAGGGGGAGCTGCGAGGGCGGGCCGGGCCGAGCCGGACCGGCGCCGTGCGTGCGGTGATGACACCTTGCTGGCTGGCTAGCTGGCTAGCTGCGAGGTGATTTTGGTTTTGGTGGGTACTCGGTCCCCCGTACTGGCAGCAGTGAAGTTTGCGTAGGGGAAATTGCAGTTAAGAGTGGCCAGCGAGTCACTGGAACTCGGTCCGGGTGGCTGTGCCGCAGCCAGGTTTGCTGGGCGGTGCTGGCAGGGGGAGATGGCACCAAGCGTGAGGAGGTGCAGCCTAAGAGTCGGGAGCGAATCTGGGAGCTCCGCGCCTGCAGTTTCGGGCGCTGGGAGCCACGGTGCTCGAGAGGGAGGTGCCGTGCGGCACGCGTGACATAAACCCTCGTTTTCCTCTCTCTTCTGTGTTATAATCTGCTTTTCAATGTAGTTATTTTCTGAAAGAACGCGGACATCGTCTCAAGTTCTGTTGAGTAGCTCCCTCACGTGTAGGTTGTTGCTCAATTTCCCTTCATATCCAGTTGCATGTGGGGATGCAGCCGGCATGGGAGCTGGGCTGGCAGCAGGCTGTAAGGGGAGCAGGTGGGAAGGCTTCTGCACAGCGTTGCACAACTCCATAGCAAAACAAAAATTGAGATTTGCCCAGGAGGAACCTACAAGAGTGAGCCTGACTTGCTGGTCTGACATGGTCACTTGACAGGGTGATATGAGCAGGGCACCTGTACTCACCCTCGGGTTTTATTTAGTCTTGCATTTGAGGCTGGACATGAAACTGGCTAAAATCTCAGTCTTGGTGGCATGGATAATATAGATGACAGCTTACTTTTGCCTCTTCCTAGCTGGACTGTAACAGAGAGGCTGCTCTGTGAGCAGAGGGAACATCTCATCCCGCAACAATCTTCTTAGAGAAAATATTGGTGTCTTACTCATCATCTGAGCAAAGGGACAGGCACCTCATTTCAGGAACAGTTCCAGGGCTGTGGGTCCTAACTGAATAGACACAAATCCCAATGGCTGAGGTGAAGTCTTTCATGGCTTGTCCTTTTGTTAAGCCAAGGCTGATCTATGTAGTCACCCTCTCAGCCTGCTGGCTGTTTCTAACGCTATTCTGAGGTGCCTAATGCCTGGTTTCACAGGCAGCTGACTTGGCATGACTTCTTCCTTCTGTCCATAGAAACATGACACACTGTCCATTTTTGTTCTTTACTATCTTCTGTCTCCTTCACTCCCTTTGCTCATGGCTGTAGCACCTTCCTTAAGCCAGCCCTGGAGCACTTCAGATTGCTAAACTGGCCAATCTCACTAAATTGACAGAAAATCCCATCTTTTTTTTTTTGCTGCTGTGTTGGTGGATTAGATTGTCTCATGGAGTGGTCCAGCCAGTGCTGGAGTCAGCATCTTATAATATCACCTAGTCTTCCTCACTTATTTTCCAGAATGAATTTGCAGGATTTTGGTGCAAGGGCACCAAATCTAGTGCCCAAGTATAGGCTCTGCTGTTGAACCTGTTCTTATTTAACCTGCCCTGTACCATGCATAAAGCCCTCAGTGAAACCAGCAAAGTAGTCTAGTCACAGTAGGACTTTCTGTCATGCTCTGACAGCTAGTGGAGAATTTGAAATGTTAGCAAACAACTCTGAACAGTTGCTGCATTCTTCTGGGTTTTGATCATTTGAAAATGTTACAGTAGTTTACAAGCTCCTGGCTCCAGTTTCTGTGAGAAGGTGCTTTAGCTATCACAGGAGGGAAGCAGCGTGTCCAGGCTGTTGAAATGGATGTGCTCCATGGCACACCACCTTAGCCTGCTCTCCTCATCATTTCCATTAGAATCCTTAGGGCTATTTCTTTCACATAGAACCTGAGTAGGAGAGTAAGAAAAATGTGGGTCGTGTGCAGGTGATGTTCCTGATGTAGCCGTGATCGTATTGGAATATAGTCCAGAATGTCAGGTACCATTACCTTAATTGGAAGTATAGTAATTATCACACAGAGCTGGTTTTCTAAGATTGTGTGTCACCCTAGAGAAAACAAGCTGCATTTTGAGAAACATCAGGACTGCAGGAAAATTGAGATAGTGTCAGCCTGTTTGTTTTTGAAGAAGACATCAAAGTGTTGGAGTCTGAAGATATCTGTGTTCGAAGGAAATACCACTGCAAGTTTTCAAAGCATCAACTCCAGCTCTCCTTCTTGCAGTGCTGATAAGCAGTTTCATCCAGCTCTCTCTGTAAAGTGGAAGCTGGAGAGGGGGATTTGTGGATTGGTTCTTAAAAGCTAGTGTCTTCAGAAAAAACAGTGACTTTTGTAATCTGATGTCTCATGCAGAGTCATGCTGGAGTCAGAGGGACCCCATGCAAAAATAAAAGTTTGCATAAGCAGAAGTCTTTACTCATGGTCTTGTCTGCATTGCATGTAGACAAAGAGACCTAGTGCAAAAGGGAAAGCTGTGGCTTGCCTTCTCTGTCTTGGAAAAAGTATCCCTTTCCTTTTCTTACAATAATTATCGCAGTGCATGTAGGAGATAATTTTGTTGCTACTATTTATTGTCTAGTTCACAAGCAGCACCTCAGCTTGGAGAGAACTGGGTTGCTCTTAGAGTTTAAAAACAAAAGGAGTTTTCACTAATGATGTCGGAGAGCTGAAGCTGGCTTCAAGCTGTTCAAGTCATGAGAGGATGACTCAGAAGTCAGAAATTTGAGGCATTCCTATGTCTAGCGTTTAATCAACAGGCAAAGCTTTGGGAGGTAAGCGGAGGAAATCAATGGCAAATCAAAGAAGAATAGGTCAGCTATTCATTAGAGAAAGGATTGATCTCAGGGATATTAGCGGAAAGGAGGGCATGAAATGAATCCTAAAGAAAAGTTTGAACTCACTGTGTCTGCAGTGAGCTGGCAGTCAGGGAGCCTTAAAAAATTTACTTGAATGTCTTGCATGAAAGGCTATTTGCAGAACTGCATTCTCAGAGTCAGATTTAATCAGCTGCATACAGAGACTTTCCAGCCATAAGGCAGCTTTTGCAGGAATAATTATTTGTATATTTTTCATTGCATATACAGTCATCATAGGTGTTACACATGAAATTATAATAATCTGCTTTCTGTTAGCAAACATGCCAAAGCAAAATCGTACTTGGTGATGTTCTCAGTGCATGTTACAGCTTGATTTTGCTGGCTCTTGCCTTATTCCTAGAAAATAATCAATAGCTTCAGTGGGACTATTCATCATGCTATAGCTTTCATGATTAACATGTTGCAAAATCAGGTTTAATTTTGAGCTCCGGTGTAGGGATTTTTTGGAATTTTTTTATGTGTGAAATATCAAATTTATCTAAAATAGCATGTAAACAATAAAAAGAAAGTTGCAGTATGGCTTATCTGCTAGTACAGTATTGGTTATATTATTGATAATAATTAGTCATTATAAAAAACTCCATATACTAGGTATAGGTATAACTGGTGAGGTTTAAGACACCAGTTTACAGTAAATAAAAGTTAAATGCTGTTGTGCTGATCATTGACCACATTACTCTGCAAGTGAGGCCAAGGTACAGGTCTGGAGCCATAAACTACTTGTGGGCACTTGAAAGATGGCTCCTTTGGAAGGGATGTGCCATGTGACTGGGGAGGACATGGGAGATTTTACTTTATACCCTCTTGTCTCTGGTGCCATACACGTCACTGTGTATTGTATCTTCCATCCCAGAGGATGTGAATTAAATGTACTTCTTCAATGAGTTTTTCGTTTGACATTTCAACAGAGACACCTTCAGGTAGTAAGGGAACAGCTGCATAATGTTGCTCTGTCAGCAACCTTTGAAAACCAGGTGGGTAATCTGGGTAGGGAGAATAGGTTCATAAATCAAATTTGGCCCTAGAGCACAGAGGTTGTAACTCTTACCCGTGGCAGAGTCTCTGTGGGACTGTATTTACTAGAATGGTCACAAGCCATATTTTATTCTAAAGAGAAACAGAATCTTTCAGTAACACAAAATCATTTAACATCATGATGGGCTTATAATTTTATTCTAACTCTGACCAAACTCCCAGGGCCTTTGGTTTCAAAATTTCCTAACTCAAGCTCTAATCAAGCCCAAACCTGCGTTCATTGCACAGCGTCCTGAGATCCCAGCTGGTGGTGGCAGGGCCACTGGCCATGAGATTGTCACCTTCTCTCAGACAGAGCCCATTTCATGTATCTTTGCCTACACAGGTGCTCTGGCAAGTTGGTATCTGCAGCTAAATACACACAAAGTGCATGAGCTGCTGGTACAAATTCCTTTCTGGGGGGAGAAGGGTTGTCTACTGATTTCACCATACACTGAAACTCAAACTGTGAAGTTTTGCTTACTTTCTGATGACTTTGAAACCATGCCAGAGGTGCTAAATCCCTGCCTAGAGTTTCACAGTGCTTATCTTGTCTCTGCTAGGCTTCCATCACAATGCTAAAATAATTTCATGTCCTCAGCATGGCAAACATGTACACACTTTGTCATTCACTGCTTTATAAAGAATTCTTTCCAGCTATCTGTTCCCTGCAAGTTTTCTTCTCTCAGCCCCTAAAGACAACAATCCTGCCAAAGCATACCTTGCAAAGGAATAAATGGCTTCTGCCATCTCTGAACATGAGTTTCACAGAGGCTTTTAATTTCATTTTACTTCCTTTCAGCTGTGTGTTTTGATTTTTGTTTTGGTTAGAATTAATGTCTGTAATATTGTTTTCCTATTTTTAACTTTATCCCTTTTGCTGACTTATATATTCTTGGTCCAAAAGGAAAAATAACACCACAAGATGACTGGGAAGAGTGGATTTTTTTAATATAAATTAATCAACTTTGGAAATATTTAGAAGGATACTCCATGGTTAAGCTTTTTTCTAATACTAAATAGAGATTTTATTTTTCTTTTTTTTTTAATCTGTATTTGTCTGTTCTTCCCTAGATCTAATAATAGAAATGTCTGCAGTTATAGTGTTAGGGTATTAATAAGAAAGCAGTAGAGTCAGGAAAGATCCATCTACAAAGGCAGTAGACCCAGGAAAGAGTTTTCTACAAAATCACAGATTTTTCCATGCCCAAAGAATCAGCCTCTCTTCTCTTTTGAAAATTCTGTATGTTCCCTCTGATCCCCACCCCTCCAGCAAACTGGGATGTGTTAGAAATGTAATCTTGGCTGCTGGTGTCCTGTGCAGCCCCCTGCCCGGGGAGCACCTTGTGCTGCCGCACAAAGGGGAGCTGGTGTTCCTGGAGGGGAGTGGGGAGGGGGCTGGAGAGCACGGGGAGGGAAACGTGCCTGGGAGCAGCTCCACCGGCTCCGAAATCCTCCGTGCAGGGAACAATTGGCTGAACAGAGGCCACCGCTTGCAAATGCCCCGGCGGCCCTTTCTCTACCTTCTGCTACCAGGCAGCGCTGCAGATTTCCCTACCTTGGGAAATCTTGTGCCTAGATAAGAAAATCTTGGCAAAAACACGGGGAGAAAGCCAAAAATAAGCATACAATCCTGCAAGTTTAAGGGAAGCAAAGGGATACCCTTATGTGCTGTGTCATCCTGCTTCTTAAATGAGAAATGGGGGATGAAAGGAGAAAAGAAAAGGGGCATGTTTAGGCTGAAATTTTCCATGAAGTAATGGCACTAAGATGATTTGAATTACCCACAGGATGAATTTAGCCTGACGTGTAAAATCTATTTCTACCATTATCACTACTAACCTAAGCCTATTCACAGATAATTACAGTCAAGTGCTTACCGTGCTCTTGCTCATCTGTTTTTCCCTCCTGCCCATTTAGTAAATGCATCAGTTATGTATTAACACTGGTATGCTGTGTCAAAGCAACAAGAGCTTTGAAATTAGGCAGCAGAAGCAGAATATAACACAACAGGAAAGAACCAGTGAAATCTGTAAACTAAGGGTTGTAATAATGGTCATTAGGAGTCAGTTATGTTCTAGCAAATTAAGATCTTAGAATGAAATAATTTGAATTTACAACAATGCCAATGCAAATGGAAGTCAAATGTGGTAAGTTTGGCTAAAATGCCAAAAAAACCCAATTTTTGCATTACTTGGGGCGAAACAGATCCAAACATGAAGAAAAGTCATTGTCTGTACCTGACTTAAAGTGCTGTTGAAATTCACAAAATGTTATCTTCTGCTGTACAGTGTGAATCTCCTGCACAGGCACATTCCATAAATACTCTTCTCTACCACATTCTGGATAAAATTACTGATGCGTAGGTCCTGTCAACTTTCCTCCTCATCACGTTACCTGGCACTGATCAAGGTGTTTGATTGAATTCCCAGCTCCTGTGCAAAGCCAAGAGATGACTGGGAGGAGTGCTATGATACCTGTCCATACAGGAGGTGAGACTAGGAAAAGTGCCTGAAGTATGGGATTTGTTCTACCCAGAGAGTATATTTTTAAGTATTTTAGAAAAAGAGGCATCTAGATCTCCCCTAATTCCTGATAAATTCCTTCTGAGTTGTTGGGTGGGTGCCCAAGGGTGGAGTTAGTCAGGATTTGCTCTCACCTCTGAAAATGGGACTCTGGTTTAAAGGTGCTCCACAACCTCCATATAGCCCCCCTTTTTCTTACAGACAGGGCTCTGCCCCTACCCTTCACAGCAGCACCACCCTGGTCAGAGTCTTGCTTACCTGTCATTAGAGCTCTTGCCTATTTCAGTATTTTTCTTGTCTTTGCAGGGGATGATGGTTCTTCTAGTGCCAGAACAAAACAATTTACCTGGAATTGGATGTTTCAACCTGTCATTCTTCAGGAAGAAAAAACGTCTTCTTCCTGAAAATAAATAGAGCTGATATGAAAGCTTATATCAAGAAATAATAATCACATTTCACCAAACTTCACTACTTCTAAAGGCTACCTGGAAATGTTAAAATGTCTGCTCCAACTCATCTCAATAAAGTATTTCTTTATTGAAAGCTATTTCATAACATTATAAACATTTCATCAAGTTATAAAAACAACTTAGGTATCTTATAAGTATAAAAAGTCTTGAGCACTGAAACTCCCTTGTAAATAAAGAATGTGGCTGTGAAATATAATCCCTTGTGGAATTGGTTTCTGTCCTTTAGAAAGGACATTACTTTGAGACAGGCAAAGACAAAGTAAAAGCTGGAGATGATGGCTGGTAAGTGGAGAAAAGGCAAAAGCAATAAAAAATGTACACACAGGGGTTGCTAATCTGCAGTGGCGGTAAGCATGTCTCACTGACTTCAGTTCTGAATAAATCATGCTATCTATACCAAGGTTATCTCCTTTTGTCATCATACGTCAAGTAAAGATGAGAAACACAAGTCAGCCTGGTTCACTAAAGTTACTTACAAAACGTATTCAAAATCTATAAAAGGTAAGAAGTGTTCTCTAATTCTTTGTATATCCCATGAAAACAGTTACTGTTATTGATTTTTAAAATCTTTTAATTCAAGGTTGAGGATTGAGTTTTGTGTGTTTGTACAACTGGTTTTTTTTTTCCTTGGGGATGATGTCCATAGCCTCTTGGAAATGATCCCATAAAGGAGTCCTACTTTTTAAAAATAGCTGTTTCTCTTCCTTCCATTAAAATGACACAAGAAATACTCATCTCAGTAACATTAAAAGCAACTTTTAGAGTTCCCCCTTGCCATCTCCTGTGGTGAAGCTGAGCTCTAGCAGAGGGAAGTCCTGCTGGCACAGAAGTATCTTGAGGGTGACTCTCATTCTCAGGGGGTGCAGTGGTCTCTGGACACTGCCCCAAATGCAGCACTTGGTCATGTAGATATGAGCAAGCTGCTGAAAGAGGACTTTTCTTAAGACAACCAAAGCACTTCAACCAGGCATCCTATGCTGTAGTATCTTCCTTTTCAGGCCACTGAGAAAATTCATGTTAAGTTACATAGCACTTTATAATGCCCATCCCATATTTCTTTCAGTTGTTTGACTTCCTTTAAGGTGACAAATACATTTTTTCTTCAGTTTCTGCATTGAAAATAATTATAAGGAAATTAGAAAAATATAGTAATTTCCAATCACCATGTGCATGCCAGTTACATGGCAATCTATGCTCATCAGTTATCTTGGGTTTTATTTACACTACTGTGACTCTGCAAGGATTAAAAAAAGAAAATAGAGTGGGTGTTTTTAAATAAATACTTTTTCATGCTTTCAGTCACATGTCAGGTGCAGAAAGCCAGTCCAGCGTCTCTGGACTGACAGGTATAAGGTCATTTCAGATATCTACAGCAGTTTTGCTCTCTAGCTGCTCTCCCTGCAAACTCACCTCTCTGAAACAGAAAATAGTATTCCCAAAAGTATTTGAACTTGATCACCTCATTTTGCTTCATCCATAAATGTCCATATGTGTGCACCCAGGCCTGTGGTCCATTTCAAAGGAGGGGAACATCATTGGCACTGGTGCACCGAGGGTGCCCATTACTCTTTTGAGTGCCCACACAGAACCTGAAGGCAGGGGTGTCAGGACCTGCTAAGGAGACAAACAGAGCATGGCTCATGGCTGACTGTGTCCCTGCCTTGTGGTCTACGTTCCTGGGTGGCAAGGGGCAAATTCCTGCTCTCTCTGTTTAGGGCACCTAATTTATGATACGGTTTCAGGTTACAGCTAAATTGGTCCAGCCAAAAGGAATGTTCTGCTCCTCTCCCTCTCTCTGTCTTCTCCTGTTTCTGCTTTGGAGGGCACCCTAGTGATGGTACAGCTGCAGGGTGAATCGGTCCATTTGGCCTACCCTAGAAAAAAAAATCTATTTTTCTAACTCTGTGCTGAATTGAAGAACCTTGCTCCAAGAAGATACAGGGAGGGATGGCAGGGACTGCAGTTGGAGTTGCTGCAGTGGCAAACAACCTTTTCTGCAGAAACCCACTGCTTAATAGGGTTTACTGAAATGTCAAGTGGCACCTGACTCACAGAAAGAAAAGGAATAAATCTTAAAATTTCATGCTTTCTATATGTGAAGGAGAAGAATGGGACTGGATAGCTGGGGGTAGCTGCAACTGATAGATAGTCTATCCATGTTTCTAAAAAAAGCTACTTAGCAGAGGGAATTCTCCAACTTTTCATACCATGCCTGTTCTCTTCTGGAAGAGTTTTTCATATGTACCTGTCCTTCCCAGTGTACATTCTCTTCCCCACTTCCCTAGATAATAAAGAAACAGAAAGCCCTATCTCTGACAGGCCTTGGGGGGCCCCTTTCTCTTCTATTACTGTACAGATCGTCTCACCTAAAATTGAGTAGAATAAATAGCTCTCAAGTCCAGGTCTGCATATGCATCTATGTCAATGATTTGAATGAATTTGGGCATGTAAACAATGTCTGGACATTAAGTACTTGATTGCACTGCTTTCAAAGGAAATTTCAAATTAACTGGTTAATTGTAGATGGCATGAGAGAGGTTTGGATATGAGACACTGTCTGTGACACCTTCAATTTTGAGGACTAGAAGCTTGCCCAAGCACAAGGTATGATGAGCCGTATATACATTTGGGTAAGATTTGGGTCTGGAAATAACATTTGCAGATGTTTGCAAGGACTTGATCTACAGAATTCCCCCTGACTGGGACACAAGTCTTCATGAGAAGAGGTATATTCCCTTACTGAAATTGTCAGTAACTGATTGCTCATGCTAATTTACTAAAGGAAAATATTTTACTGTTGCTGCAGATGCTCAAGCAAAGTGCAATCTCTTCTTTATTAGGACGTAAACTAAGTAACATCATCCATCCCATATTAACTTACCCTTAGCCTTACATGGGATAAACTGGTGAATGAAGCTAAATACAATGAGATAGTGAACAAAAAACAATGTTGAAATTTATTTGTGTTTAGTCAGTAGCCCAGGAATGAGAGCTGTGGTGGTTGTGGTGATGAGCTGGAGGAATGCTGCTGGTATTAAGAGCTCTTTGCTGTGTCACACATTCCTGTATTTTGCAGGATCTGAAGGAATTAGCCTCAGGAAAGCTCAGAGTTTATTTCAGATGGGTAAACTCTGTTTTCTGGCCTTTTGGTCGGTGGTGGGAAACATTCATAGCGATTGAAGGAGAGATCAACCGGCTAGATAAGAATTTTTTATCTTCCAGATGGCAGGTTATGAAAGCAGAGAAGAGGGCTGCGTCTGTCAGGTGTAGGCAAGGAATGACAAAGAAATTTAACTCCATTCCAAAAATGTTAACCATATTGTTCACGCTCAGCAGTGAGGGGGCCTGTGGCTGCTGTGAGATTAACCTTATGACCCTGACAAGAGTTTAGACCAGCCTGTCAAAAGCATTATGCTTGAAGGCAGTAATCGTTCTTTATTAGAAGAACAGTTACTTTGCCTGGTTTCTACTGCCCACCTTTGAATTGCATTTTGGCTGCAGCACCACCTTTAGGAAATGGTGAATAGTTTAATTATTAACAACAGCAGATTTCTAAAGGCTGTGGACAGCCTCTTCAATGTGGTTTAATTTGCCCTTAAAAAGTAGCTGGATGTAAAAATGTGCTTATCTGGTGTAACAGTGATTTTCTATGGGGCTGGTAGAGACTGTAAATTATTTCAGAGCATAGAAGTATTTTTATTAAAAGAAATTGAAAAAAATTGTTCTTGTTATTTTCAAGCAGACTTAAGAGCTGAAGGTTTTAGAATGGCTGTGCCTATTTACAGCCACCAATTTCAGATCATCCTGTGAAAGGCACCTGTTTGAAGAGCTGCAGCACTGAAACCATTGCAGCCTCGGTGGTCCAGAGAAAGGCTGTTACATGGCATTAAGAGCTCATAGAGTTGTAAAAAGTGAGTGAGCCTTTGGGCCCAGAGGCTCTTCAGCAGGTTTGCAGAGAGTCAGCTGCTCCTGAGTGCTCAGCTTCCATGACTTGGTGGAGCTGTGGCTGCTCTGCCAAGTCCTCAACAAAAAATTACAGTTGTAATAGTTTCCCACAGTTGTAGGGTTTTTTCTACATTCTCTGTTGACAAGTTCTTTCAAAGATAAAGAGTGAAGTGATTTAGTATTTTGTTCAGTAGGCTGATTCACTCAGTTTTTTTACTCTAGTGGTTCAGACACTTTGTCACAACTGTATTACAGCATGTGTTTGTAATAAATATGCCCTGAACAAGAAAATAACAAATTTAAGCCACAGAATATTCTCATTGTGGTCATAAAAGCCAGTTTCAAAATACAAGAAAAACATTTTTAATGGAAGAAATAGTCTTTAATAATATAATTTTATATGGAAACTGCTACACAAACCTTTTAGCCACATCAGACCACTCACAGTTTTCTGCAAACATCTGGATCCTTATTGCACCCCTTTGCCTAACTTTTCATTTTTCTGACCCCTCAGGCTCTGTGGAGAGTTACATTTGTGAACATCTTAACTGAGCACACCTCCTGCTTCTTACCTTTATAAAATAAAGGAGATAGACATAGGATGTCATTTCTAATTTTCAGGAGCACTGTGGCTGCTTATACTAATAAAGCAGTCTGCAAGTACAAACTCCTACTGCTGCAGACTACTTATACCCTAGAAGATGCTAAAACAGTGCTCTAAGTTTTCCTTTCCCAGTTTTCATGCTGTCCACCTTGAGGTGTTTGAGTCATGTCTGTGTTTATTTTGATAGGGATGCTGCCACCTACTTTTTGTGATCAATAGATGCTGCTAGTGTGATCGTAATAGGGCATGTTCAGCTGCAATCTCCCTTGGGACTGGGAGCATCTCTCTCCTAGCCCTTCAGGACAAAAAGCTGCAACAAAGCCATTCATCTCAGGGTACAGCCATTACACCACAGGGGGAGATGCAGAGTTTTAAATGCATGAAGTCACTGCCATTCACAGCGGACTGTCTTTAGCTATGCTTAAAATCCCTTGGATGCCTGTGTGTGTGCATGTGCACTGAGAAACAGATAATTGATACTGTGAGGTCTTTGATACGTTTTTTCAATGAGGCTAATTGTCTCTGCATAATTTTTGGACAAGCCTGCAATAGTGATGTTTGGTTGCTGCCCAGGATTAGCATGTTTAGCAATAGGAGAAGGAGAAATAGAGAGAGATGGCATCCAGTACCTAGGTGATGGGCCCAGCTCGGTGACATGCATCTGAATAAGACATGCCTGTTTAACCCTGGAATCATTTTTCTAGCTAATCATGGAATGTGCATGACATTTGTTATTACTGACATTATAATGCATCCATTCACTCTCCTAGAACTGCTAAGCTGTTCCCACTGAAAGTAATGGAAGCTTTGTATAAGCTGAAGACAAGCAGAATTGGGTCCCACTAGAGCAGGTCAGGAAGTTTCTCTACTCAGCTTTATTTTTAGGGAGCTGGATAACTGATGTGGAAGCCCTCTCGTTGCAGTTTTGGTAAGAACACATTGGACAGTTATATGCTTTATAGTAATCTCTATTTCCAAGTTATAAGTTTGCTCTAAGAGTACATTTTAATTTCTTGGCTTTCAAGAATGTAGTTTTATTTGATTTTGCTTTATCTTTGTCACAGAGAACACTGTAATTCAGTTTTCATTCCCATCAGAAGCGCCGTGTGATCATGAAAATCACCTCAATGCATTGCAGGTGAGCTAGAAAGCTGAGGGAGCAACGCCCCTCCTGGCCCCCACCCTCCTGGTCTCAAGAGGATTTCTTGTCCCTGTTTTGTCACTGACAGTGACCAAAATGCTAGCCATTTTGCTTACTGATTTTGCACTGGGTAAAAAACATCGTTGGTGCACTTGCCTGCCTCAGAAATGCTACAGAAATATTTGAGAATTTGACAAAGTCACAGTAGTGAAAGACACACATAGGAAGACACATGGTCCAAAGTATTAGACACTAAACTCATTGATGCATATGTGCATGTTCTGGCACCCTATGTGTATTTGAAAAACTGGGCCAAAATGTACTAGGACAAAATGTCTGTATTAAAGCACTCTGCAGTCTGAAAATAGGTGTGGAACTGGGATGCCTTTGGTTCCCAGGCAGTAGTTTTCTCAGTCCCAGTTGTAGTTACATATTGGTTTGCCGTTGCGCAACCAAAAAATACCATAAAGATTGTTTTGATCACTGCATATTTTCCACTTGCAGTTTTTTTTAATATCCTTTGAAATACCTCCTCCACTTTCTTGTTGAGAACAGAAACTAGGCTCACAGAACAGGCAGATTTCTGTTGTTTCTCAATCAATCTGGCAAGCAAATGGTCTGATGCCAACATTTTCGTTAAACTCGAGGTGATGTTAAGGAATTGATTTGTCCCTTTAATGCCCTGATGTGTTCTGTTTCTTCATATAATTTAGACAGCTATCTAATAAAAGAGTTTTAAATGTAACAACATTGCTCTCTCTTTTTGTATCTGGTGGCAAACCTACAATTCCTCTCTCAATATTCATTACCTGTAGAATGCAGTAATGCACTGGGGAAAAGAATAATGTTTCTTAACATTTACACAGCATTAGATATACACCAAGTCACTGCTCACTGGAGCCTAAGCCTCTAATCAATATGAAGCTGTATCTCTTGAGGATGCAGTGCAGTAGAATTAGCTGAATTATTGAAGGTAGTGGATAAGAAATCAGCTGTGTCCATGGCTGGAATATGGATCTGAGAGGACAGTTCTTTCTTGCTGTGCAGCACTCTTTTGAGTCTCATGCTGAAGGGGACTCCAGTGTCAGGAAATAAAAATATTCTGAAAAAAGCCTTCTGACTGTGTGCTAGAGGTCCACTTGGGAAGACATGGATGAGCAAGTTAGGCTGACAAACTGATAGCAACACCTGGGTCGTATCCACTGCAGAGCTCCTGCCACACTTCCGATAGGGCTGTGGAATAGAGTACTTTGGGTTGGAAAGGTTTATAGCACACCTAGTCCAACAACCCTGCAGTGAGCTGGGACATCCTCAACTACATCAGGTTTCACAGAACTGTGTCCAGTCTTACTTTGGATGCTTCCAGGGATGAGGCATCTCCCACCTCTCTAGACAACCTGTTCCAGTGCTTTACCACCTGCTTTGTAGAGAAAAGCTCTTTCTTAGATCTTATTTAATATACCTTCTTTCAGTTTAAAGCCATTCCCCCCTGCTTACATGCCTTGTAAAAGTCCCTCTCCAGAATTCATGTACACTTTAGGTACTGGAAGGGTGCTCTAAGGCTGCCAGAACCTTTCTTTCTCCATGCTGAACAACTCTATCTCTCTGAGCCTGTCTCCATAGGAGAGATGCCCCAGCCCTGTGACCAACTTAGTGGCCCAATGTGCTGGTTTCAGCTAGGGTAGTTAATTTTCTTCAGAGTAGTTGGTGCAGCTTGGTTGCTGGCAGAGGTTAAGCCACAATAATCCTTCTCTCTGTTGGCTCACTCCAACAGGTCCATGTCCTCCTTATGTTTGGGAGCCCCAGAGATGGATGCAGTACTTCAGGTAAGCTCTCACCAGAGTGGAGTAGACACCACTCCCTCAACCTGTTGGTTACACTTCTTTTCACAGAATTATAGAATCATTAAGGGTGGAAAAGACATCCAAGATCATCAAGCCAAACCCTCGACCAAATACCCCTGTGCCCACTAAACCTTCCCACAGAGGTTTGTGCAAATAATAGAGCCCAGGATACTGTCACTGTGACAGTGGCAGCAGGGCGGGAGAGGAGGTGAAATTCAGCAGCAGAGATGCAGGCCTGAGCGAGGCAGCCTTCCTGGGGGCCAGGCAGCCCGCCCTTTGAAGTCATGGAACAGTTTCCAAGTGCCATTTGTGGCCCTGGCTTGGTTTGCATACACACGGCATTACCTCACCCAACAAAGCCGCGTCAGCCAGCGCTGCACAATGGCGGGGGCCGGCTGTGCCCCATGGGGGGCTCCCAGTTGCCCTGGGAACGCCGCATTCCAGCATCAGCTGCTAATGTGCAAAGCATGCCGCTGGGGGCTGGCCCGGGCAGAGCATGGGAACATTCTTGCATACTTTATGAGACAGAAACAAACCGACTTTCAACAAAACAACAGCCAGGCATAATCCCCCCCACCCCTCGCCCCATTGCCTTCACCCACCCCTCTGAAACGAAAGCTCTCTGGACCTTTGTGTGAGAGCTAGGAGGTTCATTTCCAGGGTATTTTGCCAATAAAATGATCCAAGGATATGTTCTGATCCAGGAGTGAATTTTCCACGTCTTGGGAGAAGAATGGCTTAGTGTTGAATGCCTATAGTGTAATTTCCTATAGCCTTTTAGACCAGGGCACCCAGGCTTCTTTGTCCAGGTCCTCCGGAGGAAGGTTAACACCTGGGACAGCTGGGACACCGGCTGACCATGATCAGCCATCTGCCTTTCTCAAGCCTCCTTTTTATTTTTCCTGCACAGACAGATTACCGCCTGCAGTAAGAGCTCCAAAACATGGCTTGGCTGTCCCCAGAACCCCTATCCAAAGCAGCCTGATTATTTACCACAAGGTAGTAGCTCTAGATATCACCACAAGGCTTTTGTGGGGAAAAAATAGAGTGAGACCAAGGAAGGCAAAACATCACTGAGGACTATTTCCTACTCCAGGATTCACTACGTAAGAGTGCATCAGTCTGTGTGGAGTTCTCATCTTAGCCCCCACTTATGGGCAGAACTGGCTTCAGCAAAGACAGCCCTGACTCATCTTTGTTTAAGAAGCAGCTAAACAGTAACTTTATTGAGTAAGTAATTCGAGGCACAGCCTCTATGTCTCTGTAGCGCATTGGTGAAACAGAAGGAACAACGATGAAGAGATCCTCTAAGAGGGATGCATTAGTGAGCCCAGTTTTTACACTGTTCATGGACCTCTCATTATTCAAGGTGTCCGTGTGCAGTAGTTACTTGTGGATTTTTTCTTCTACATGCAGAAAAACTTGCTACATCCCCTTTGTAAGGCAAGCTGCAGTTGCACAAGGCAGCTCTCAGCCTTTTGCACTGAAGTATTCCAAATCCCCTCTGTGGCTGGTTCAAAAAGCACCTTTAGGAGAAGTGATGAGCAGGGTTTGTGTAGCTAGTTTGCAATTGATGGCTGTTGGGCATGTGGGTTCAGTGTGGTAGCACTGACAATGATTGTCAGATCCTGCAATTCAGTCCCCATTGATGCAACTACTGGAAATAAATTTGGTGACAGGCCTTTGCTTGGTGGTAATCCAGTAAATAGTATCTGTTCCTAAACCAGGATTTTAAGAGACAACTAATGCTGCAGCACCACATGGCAAGCTCTTTAAAGGAACATCAGCTTCAAATCTCTCTGTCTCATCTGTGCTATGCTGGTGCTAATAGCTGCATGCTGTACACAAGGCTCTTTTAACTAAAGATTTGAGAGAAGGTTTGCCTTTGTCTTCTCAGTTTGTTTACTTTGCAAACATGATGTTATGCACTGTCAGTTCATCTTTCCCCCCCCTACCCCCCACAGTCTTCTTCTGGAGATTCTTTATATCTTGCTTTCACACAGCATCTGAGGAGAGAAATTGCTGTGCCATATGTCTGTAAAACTGTTACACTTATTAAGCAGGCTGGATAGTAGATAAAATTTACTTCTACTTCACCCTTTTTTTAAAAGAACTTCTTTGGCATGGGGATGCAGCATTTTTGAGCTAATCAGAGCACTAAAGCTGTGTTTACAACATCATCAAGCTATGGCCTGGATTTTTCTTGGGGCCCCAAAGAATCTGGGGAACATCTGCAGCAAATCCCTTACATGTCTAGTTCGGTGCTCTCAAACCATGTTGGTCATGACTGAATACTGCTATTGTTCCTCTCTTTCTGACATATCTCTTCATCCAGTTGATCCTCAGCTGACTGCTTACACATCTTTGCAGGCTGCCTTCCCTGTGAGGGAAAGATTCCTGAGCAGTGAGAGACCAAGCCTGGCTGTGTGCAGCAGTGCACAGATGTCCTACAACAAGTCTGGAAGCAGCCCAGCGATATTTACCCTACGACAGTTTCAGATGTCCCCATATCGTGTTCCTCACTGTGTCTGATTCTGTTCCCACGGGTGGAGGCAGACACAAAGAGTATCTTGCAGTGTTCATGGCACTCCCCAAAGCATGGAAAAGGAGCCAGTCCTGAAGATTGTCTGCCCCCAGCCATCTTCACCCTCAAGAATATATCCTGTTCAAAGTGCAGACAGAGACCAAAGTGTCCATCTGCCAAACCCACATCGTGTCTGCACAGGAATGTCTCCACGCCACCACCTAAGCCACAATCAGCAAAAATGGGGTGTCTTTCAAAGAACCAGCATATGTTTGCATTAAGAAAAAGGAATGCCTGAAGACATCTGCCCGAGTGTTACCATCAGGTAGAATTTAATCCTAGGCCAAATGAGAGGCAGACATACTGAAGAACACATTTTGTACACAAAGCACCTTTCTGATGAGCAGTCTTCCCCAATGACTGGGAAAACACACCAGGGTTTTCAGCTCAAGGCCTTCTGCTTACCATGGCCTTTTTGCCTCTGCATTGCTGTAAAAACAGCTACTACTGTTCAGAGCTAATCCAACTATGCAGCCCATCCCAGAGTGGGAGCTGCTGGCTGCTGCAGCTGTTGCATTTCTTAAGTCCAGCATTGACTGCGATGCTGCAGGGAGTAGGGACAGCCTGGAGAAAACCTATCAATATTTAGAAAAAAATTTACATGCAAAATTTAGAAGCTGCTTTGCTTAACTGTGTGCATAAATGTCACAGCATTTCTCTGCATGGAGAGATTGGGCTCGGCCACTGCTGAGCTGTTTGCTTTATGGCCAAGTTGTTACCAAGGGATTCTGCACTGGGCTGAAGGGCTGAGTAAAGGAGGCAATTCCACCAGTTCTGGGAAAAGCACTACTCCGTTGGTGAGGGTAAATGCACTGCTGCTGAGAACACTGCACCAGCACATCCCCTCTTGGCAAATAAAAGTCCATCTTTATCGCACTCTCTGGAATTTAGTAGTATTTATATATCCAGTTCATGTAGCAGGGTCTCTGATATTCTTGAGCTGCTGACTAAAGTAAATCCAAAACAAATTTTGTTTGGCTTTCCCATGGCTCAGTAGTCCCCAAAAGGTGTTTTTATTATTTTAAGTATTAGGCATGTGCATGGGAAAGAATTTTGTTGGTTTAGCTCGACCACTCCCTAGGAGTTTTCTTGTCTCTCTCAGCGTCTCCTTACCCTCAGGCTGCTCAAATCTTTCAACAGATCTCACTACTGGACTCGGCAGCTCTGCTCCTCATTCCCTGCCTTTCCATGCAGATCCCAGCAGGGCTGGGCACCCACCACCCTCACCAGGCAGGGGGAACCCGTGGCCTTTCACAAGCAAGGGGTCACTCTTTTCAAGGGCAGAGGCTGTAAGGGTGAAACTCTTTGTCTAGTGTGAAAGCCAGTACAAAGCTGTGTGCCACCTGGATCCCAAACAGATTTCAGACTCTTTCTCAACGAGCATGTAATTAACATATAAGATGTTAAGGTGCTGGCCTTCTTCATATTAGTGAAATCCATTGCTTGCACTTTATTTCAATCCACTGCTTCTTGCTTGTTCTGTTTCTTGTCTGAATAACAGCAGTGCAGTGTAGTGCTGTTCTCTCTTTGAACAGCAAGGAGACAATGCTGCATTTTACACTGAGTGCAATTTTTTCCCCTGCTTTTGAACAGAGTGGTAGGTGAGCTGCAATGAAAGAGGTAGGAAGATAAATTCAAATGGGAAATAAAGAGCATGTTTGAACATTCAAACACCTTCAGGGTAAAGCTATCAAATATTTCTGGAGTAGTAGGGCCAAAATTGTCCAGGAGTTTCTTTAGGTCAGCAGGAGTCCAATATACTGAAATTGTTTGTAAAAAATGTAAGAAGAGATGCCATAGGCAAACAGAGTATTGCAAACCATTTCCTTCCTATTTGTATTTAATACTGTTTGTATTACTTGAATGTCACGCCTCAGTTCAGAAGAAAGCATCATGCTGATTTTCTCCTGGGCTCCAATAGCTTGTCAGTCAACACACAGGAAGCCACAAGCTGCCCTCAGTCCCAAACTGTCCTTTGTTGGAGCTGGCTGGGTTCACAACACGGGCACAGAGCTGAAGTTCCCCTCTTTTGCTGAGTATGTCCAGGTGCTCTTTGCTCACCAGACTCCTGCTGTGACTTTGTCTTTTGTCAGCTGGAAGCCCAGGCTCTCATAAGCCTGACCTGATCAGGCCAGGTAGAACAAAGCCTAAATATGGATGAAGAGATAAGATGCAAGAGAGGGTAGAAAAGAGGTGGATCTGTGGTAAAACTGGTCCTCTGGTATCATCAGGGCAGTGTGCGTAAGATTATTTGCAAAAGGTGAAAGAGGAAAGGACCAATTGTGTGGTGTTACTGGCAAAACAGGCTCAACTCAGGGAATTTTTACTTTAGCTTATTGCCAATTAACAGAAACTTCTAATCACTGATTTGAGTATTGAGAAAAAAATAACCATGAACAATTTAGCAAACACTTGGGAAGCAATCTTTCTTTACTCCTCTTGCTCAGGCCCTATTCAGCAAAACACCTTTCCTCCCTCCTCCTTAGTCTCACCTCCCCCTCTTTTTGATGCGGGTTACGTGGAATAATCCCAGAGGTTGGGGCCATATACACAGTAGGTTTAGTCTATTGCCTTTCCATGCTCCTTACTGGTATTCCTTTGGCCATCTGTCATTCTTACTGTTTTTTCTCTATCCTTCATGCCTCTTACAGTTTTGCCTGTTGGCCAGAGTCCCTCAGAGGTGTCCTTTCCCTAGTGTTGATCACCTGTTGCCACAGTCCCATAGGGTTGTCCCTGACCATTATGAGTTGCTTATAAGCCATAGGCTACCTCCCTTTAACATGGAGCTCTTCCTTTCAAGAATGTGTCCCCATCTCCATGTCTCCACAATTATCTGTCTTCATTTGTTCCCCTTAAAGTGTTGTCTGTGTATCTCCTGCTTGCAATGCTGCTAATCTTCCTGAAATATGTCTGAGCTGGGGTGCTGTGGGGTCCTCTGTCCTGCTCAGGCTGCAGCTCTGAGTGACCACCACTCAGACTGGGTGGCTGCCCAGACTGCTTTCAGAAATGGCTGGACCCAGCTGTGACAGGCACATGGGTTCTACCATACAGGTCCCCCACAGACCCCACTGCTGAAATCTAGCCATGCATAGGGAAACATAAGTGAGATAAAGAAACAAATTTTTTCCAGAGAATCACCAGACTGTGGAAAAGGCATGCAGCATGCAAGGAAGGCATGCAAAGAGTGAAGATATAGCTGAAATTCATCTCTCCTTGTACAGGTAAGCATTTACTCCTTGTATAATATAAGATTACTCAGTAAAATGGCAAGTAGCACTTTGAAAAGGTTACTCCAGAATTTCTACTGTAGAGTAAAAAGCTTATGTGGTATTTAGGAACAGTACAGAGCAGGAAAGAGATCTCCTCCTGCCAGTGATCACCCTCTTTCTCTTGTTAATTTTTATTTTTGGTGAATTTGCTATACTGATTCAAGCACCAAGGACTGCAGATAATTCTACTGTCATAATTATTCTACTGTCATATCCCTTTTATGTTTACCTTCTGTAAGGGATGAAAAGGCAAAGAACACCTTGGCCCTGCTGCAGGAATTCCAGGCATCCCTTCCCTGGTACCCATCTTGTGAAGAGATTGCCAAGGGTTCTCATGGCCCTGAGGAGAAGGAGAGTGGGGATCCATCACAGGCTTGTTTCAGACTGTTCATCACCTGAGTGAACAAGCTTAACCTGTCCTCTTAGCAAATGTCCTATGAATGATAGATTTTGTGACTATTGCCAAAGTCCTTATTCTGCAGTCCAGAATTTCTCTCTAGGACTGCAAGACCTGTAGGGTTTTTTGGCACAGGATGATCGCCCTGCTGGAGTAGAAAGCAAATTTTGTTCTTACACATCCTCATCCATGCATGAGAGGCCATCATCACCAAAGCCAGAATATTGACAGTGTAGTGGCCACAGCAATCCCAGCTGATGTGGTAGTGGGCTCTTGCAACAAGACTTGCAGTGATCTCTGTCCTGCTTCTTCCATTTTACTGATGTTATACCAGTTTATGATGAATTGTCTGTGCCAGCTTAAAAGCCTTTCCTACATCACAGAATTGCTTTTCCCATTTTTTTTTTTATGATTAATGTAAGAAGTTGTCTATGATTGCCATAAAAAATGATGTAATGAGAGAAAGCTCTTGTTACCTTAGCTGTAAATCATCCCAGTGATCCTGATGTAATCGCCTACCTATCAGACTTCCCTTCCAGGGTTTGTGATACAATCATAGCTTCTGGACTTGCTCAGTCCCCACCTGGTACTACCCAGCTATGCCTGCCAGTGATTTCATTGGTCCATTGCTGGCATAAAACAGCTTTATCTTTGCAATTTTGCTTTTTTTATACCTCAGAGTTTTTGTCCGTCTTTATAGGGAGTCTACTCTTCTTTTGTTCTCTAAAAGTTAAGCAGTTGGTCTGTGCTACTTGTCTATCTTTTTAATCAATGAAGACAAAAGTCTCCTCCAGAGGGCAACTGCTCCTGTTAAAACTGATGTCTAGCATATACAGGAAGAACTGTCCTTTTGAGGTGCTTTTAGTGTTGTCTCCACTGACTGTAGATGAAACTCAGATAACTATACTGACACCACAGTTTTTGATGGCTAAAGAACTATTGATGTCTAGAGGAAGGATGAAGCTGCTTTCTTTTTCAATAACTGAGAAAGCAACAAGGCTATTCTTCAGCCATTTTGTACACAATACTTTCCTGGGCATTTGTGAGGATGAAAGGAAAGTTACAGAGGAGGTGGAAGGCTTTCCAGGAGCCTGACCAGTACCATAGTCCAGTATTGGGAATTTTCAGGCTCAGTCAGTGGCTGCGTGCCTCATGACACAGGGATGGTACTACAGTATGAGTGTTCCATTGTATGTCACACTGGAGGGCTCAATGAATATGAGAAATGAGATGCAAGAGGAAGACAATCTGCTTGCAGCTGGCCCTGCCCCACACAATTGGACCAGGGATGCTGCTGGGCTGTAGTCCAGGAAAGAAATGCATGGAGGATAAGATGTGAGGAGCAATTGTTACTGGCCTGGAGCTTAAGGATGATTGGGGATATGGTAACACTTGAAACCAAGGATTTCACCTTATATAAAATATTTCTTTTGTGCCTTGTGTTTAGTATTTTTGGAAACTTTATCAAGTTATGTTTTAAAATTATTATCAAGTTTAAAAAGCTGGTGTCAGTTGCTTTTTAAAGATTTTTGTATAAAGTTTAGATTCTGAAGAGGTAGAATAAAACTTTTTATAGTCACAAATCTCAAAATCAGCAAGGTAGATATTTTGTGCTGCTTCATTGTGGTTCATGCTTTATTGGTAGAGCTGAAGAGAGTCACACCTATTTTTGGCTGTGCTGGAGAGAATGTCTGTTTTGCTGAGCCCAGGCTATCGTCTGCAAAATATTCATGTATTCACATACTTAAGTAGAGCTGTAAGTAAGCTCTAATGAATTAATGAAATACCTGCGGTTTGACCACTGGGAACATGACAAATATCTGTAAACAACACTCCTGTCCCAAACCCTCTTTGCATTCAACACAGAAGTCAACCTCTTCTTGCCTCACCGCAAAAGATAAGTCTTAAGCTATGGATCCTATTTAATGGAGAAGTTTCAGTTTTCTGTTCCCTTTCTTTTGATTGTTCTTCAAAGCCCAAGACAAAAGCCTCCAGTGGAAGTTGCCTGCTGTGCACAGCCCGAGTACCTGTTTGGTGAGGTCAGCGCTACGTGCGGTCGGGAGCAGTGCCCTTGGCACTGGTATCTTGCCAGCAGAAAACAGATGCATCACAAGTGAGCTGAGTCTGAGAGCCTTTGGCACAACTGTGGGATATCCCCTGGGTGAAATCTTGCCTCGCCCAGCCTGTGGAAAATCTCGCTGATGGCAGACAGGCCAATGAAGACTCGAGGGTATAACTTTTCTTGCAAATTAGGGATGCTCAGAGCTGTTTTCTGCCCTGGAACTGACTGGCACAGCCTGGAGATACCCAACTGCTCAACTCCACACATGCTGGGCTCAGAATTTGCCTGGAAGAGTGCCCATAGGCTTACTGTGCAGACAGCTGAGCTGAAGCTCTGCACCAGTGTTGGTGTAAGACAACTGAGGCTGAAATTTTATAACAAAGCAGACAAAACATCATGTAATAGAAAGATCCCAAGAACTTTCCAATTTTCCTTGGAGGTGATCAAATAATAGACAAGATGACTAATTTGTGATTCTGAAACTTTGGTTCCCTTTGTCTAGAATTGAACTCTTCTTATCTGTGATGCCTCTGAAGAGCCTTCCCAGACCTACACAGGTGTTGAAGCACACAATATTCAATACTCAGTGTATTTAAATCTAAATCCTTTGAGCATAATTGAATTTATATATTTGTTATAATGATAATTATTTGGATAGGGATTATCTCAGCTCATTGTCATCTGAGAGGAGTGAAAGCTCCTGTTACCACATTGGGATAACTTTCCAGATGCCAAACTGTATAAAAACGAGACTGTAGTCAGAACAGTTTCTGAGCCAGTTAGGTTCCAGGGCTGGTGCACCACATGCTGTGAATCCAGCATTCGAGGTGGTGCAGATGGGGAGCAAGAGGAGGATGAGAGCAGAATCTGAATGTGCTTGTCAAGAGGAGTCAAATGAGGTGTGAAACTTGGCTTTGAGTTTTAACTGTGCTGTCTAGGGATGTCTGAACTCCATGGCCAGGCAGGGCAGGATTGAGGGGAACTGGAGACCAGTCCTGCTGCAGGGACGGTCAGGTCTGGCATGGGGCCTTGTGCCACGGGGCATGTGGGCAGAGTGGGCAGTGCTGGGGAGGCTGAAATGAGATCTGATTGGAACAGGTACAACTGGCAGTGCTACAGCTCTACATCTCTGGAACCAGCATCCCCTCAGCCCCTCTTGACAGATGGTGAAGGAAACCCTGAAAAGCCATTACAATGGTCATTGCAGGGGCTCCAGGTTACACCTTGTAGCAGCCCCTCTGCATACACAGCTCTCCCATCTGTGTATGCTGTAAATGTACGGGGTCTACGCTGTGTACAGGTGTAAGTGAATTCTCCATATATTTTCTATTCCCTATAAAGTCCCTTCTTGGTTACACATGACCTCTTCCCAAATGCACCTGCAGGTCTGACACAAAAGTAACTTAAATAATAAAAAATATTTTATATAAAGATGTTATGAAAATGATGTAATTTGGAAGCAAGAGATGGGACTTTAATTTTTGGCTGCTGAGGTAGCTGTCTGGGAGTCTTACGTGTGTGAGATATGTTCACACACAGACTTTAGCTATAGTCGTAGGAGTTCAGAAAGATGTGCAAGAAGTCTGAGCAAGAAGCTCAGACCTGAATTTTGTCATAACTGTAGTCTTCTCTTTTTTTACAGCCAGCTAAAGATACAAATATTTATCCAATGCCTTCACTGGAGGCTTTTCTGTTCCGCTCCTCTCCACAGATGTCTGGGATTTGTGCCTGGCACAGGGCTGGTGCATTTCATGCTGGGCAACACTCTCTTGGGCTGCAGTGGAAGTGAAGGAGAGAAAAAAAGCAGCTTCTGTGGAATAAAGGGACATTGCTGGCAGCTGGTGAGATTTGTAAGAGCGGGGACTAGGCTTTGTAAACCAGTGAGCCAGACAGTGACCCCAATGTGACTGTGTGGCCCCACATGTGTGCCTGTGCACTCTGTCAAGGAGGAGGATGTACAGACTCGGAATCACGTCCTGGTTTTGGTGCCATCTCAATTTCTCACACAGGTCTCATCTGTCTTCACTCCCGCAGATGTTTACATAGGACAGACACAAATGCTTTCTCTCCAAAGATTCAAAGAGAGAAGTAGGGGAGTTAAGGCCCCACCTTCCCCCAAATTCATTCCCAGGCCTGGTGTAGGAGTCAACAGCCTCATGCTCTGGCGCCACTACACTGAGGTGACAGCCTCCCAAGTAAATCCAGTCATAATACCAGGACTTTGAAGGACTAATACACACCAAATTTGGTCAGAAAGTCTGTGGTTAAAAGCAGAGAAAGAGCATATTTTTTGATACAGCCATACCTGCGTAGGAGCTTTTGACCAGCACTGTTGTGTCTGTCAGGGAACACTGTTCTTCACACCTTTGGCAGATGTATCATTGGCAAACAGAGGTCTGAGCTGCAGACCTGGCCTCACTCTATCCTTCATGTTTGTGCTCTGAGAACCACAGGTATTTTTCACACAAGATAAGAAAGCAGAGGAGGAGACTGAAACAATGGCCAGTTGTTTTCCACTCAGGACGGTATTGTTCAGTGGGTTTATCTTATTAGGGTTTTTATCACATCACCTCTCAAATGTATCTACTACCTGCAATATCTCAGGAAAAAAGAGAAGAGACAAATTAGAAAAAAAGGAAGATTTGGAGTCACTTAACCCATTCATCTATGGGACTGGACAGCCCAGCTCTGGCTCCAGCAACTGTTCACAAGAAACTTCCCAGCTTGGAATGAGCACTGGGCAGATGGGCTGTGCTGTGGTGCTGGAGCTGACAGAGTGTCCTGAAGCTGTGCTCTGGCTTTGGCAACGACCATTGCACAACTAGGGTCCCCGAGGATGAGCATTGGAGCAAATATGCCTCCCAGTGGCACTCTGAACACTGTTTCTTGTTGAAATAACTGGTGGACAGGCAAGAGGAGATAGAAATCCCGGAAATCCCAGCTACTCTGCATTACCTGTGCTGTTTGTGCTGTACCTGATATCCATTTCAGTTACTGGAGATGGAGTAAAGGAATAAGATAATAAGGAATAAAGAAGTGTAATAAAATTTCAGACAGGCACAGTACAGAAAGAGAGCAAGGAAAGCATAGCTGCCTTGAGTATAATAAATCTTATCTTTAAATACTTTAAGCAGCTTTCTCACAATGATGGATCCCTTGGAGAGACTTAAACACAAATAGTTAGGGAACTAAAGTCCTAAGTTGAAATCAGCACTTAAAAGCAGAACTAAAGCCCTATCTGTATTAAACTCAAACTGAACCTGTCTGAGCAGTAATGTATGTCTCTAGGGTGACTTTGTAGCCATATATTTTCAACAATACTATAAGCAGCAGGAGGTTAGAATGAAGGATTCTCTGATGGTGTTGGCATGCTGGTAACAGACAGAGTTATAAGAAGTCTGAGACCAACACTTGTCAGCCTTTGAGAGCAAAATATATGCATTATACATCAAGACAAAATAAAAACAAAACAAAAAGGAGATATTTAATAGACGCAGTCTCAGACTTCCCGAAGATGAATTCTGATACAGAATAGATTCTTTAGCCTACATATAAACACTCATAATGCTCAAGTCTTGTCCATATCTGATAAAAAGTTATGACCTTTCCTACTCCAGTAGCAAACTTTAAGAAAAACAATGGAAAAGGTTAGACAGGAGAGCCAGCACACTGCTGTGCCAGGAGCAACAATCTGCTGCAGTCATAGAGCCATCAGTCCCCTCTGTGATATCTGGGCTGGGTGTGACCTTGGGAGGCTAAATTCATCACTCCCATGAGCACAGGCAATGTCCCCTGTTGAAGCTGGCCTTAGCTTCAGCTGCCTGCTCTCACCCTCACTGCAGAGCATCCCTCCCTTCAGGGCAGTGGCGGGACAGATGCTGTGCTTGCTCCCCAGCTAGCCTTGCTCAGTCTGTGTCAATAATGATTGACTGAACTTTGAGTGGTGAGTGGGGCAGCTCAGTGGAGGACAGGCTACCTGTTCTGCCTGCTCTCCTTCTGTGGGAGCACTGATTGCCAAGAGATTGGGATAAGCTCCAGCAGTTTGTATCATCATGTCCAATCACAGCTTTCTGAAGCAGAGGTTGAACTCTGATCAAGCCACTGTGAACAACACTGATCTTTACGTGTGATCACAGCAGTGGGGTAGGGAAACAACGACAGGTGGTTACATTCTTGAGCTATAGAAAATTTATCTGACTTTATCTTTTAATGACTGCAAATCTGAGCTGTAATTCCCACTACAGGTAATGCATTTTTTACCATAGGCGTTACCTGAGATAAGGGTAAGATTCAAGAGGTGTGACTTCTGAATGTTTCAAAAGACTTTCCTTCTCAAAATATACTAGAAAAATATTTGGGGCTCTGGAGGAGGTATTGCCACATTGTGGGTTACTTGTGGGCAACTTTTCCAGAACTCCTCCCCTCACACCTGGGTAGGCATTACCTGTAATCTGAAGAATGGTTCTATCCTCAAAAAGGGCACATAGTGACAGACAAGGGGGAATGCTTTTAACTGACAGACAGCAAGTTTAGATTATTTAGACAGAAAAGATTCTTTGCTGTGAGGTTGGTGAGGCACAGGAACACTCTGCCCAGAAAAGTTGTGAATGCCCCATCCCTGGAAGTCTTCAAGGCAAAGCTGGATGGAGCTCTGAGCAATCTGGTCTAACGAAAGCTGTCCTTGCCCAGGGCAGGTAAATTGGGAGCTAAGTGGTCTTCTAGGTCCCTTCCAACCCAGGCATTTCTGTGATTTGATGATCTATGTGGAAATTCTCCCTATCAGATGTAATGTGTCCACAATTTAATGAAATGCAGCAACACATTTTGAGGCACAGAACACCTGCTGAAGCAATACTTGTGCTCATGTCCCTAATTCACCTACCTGATAATTTTTGTACAGCCTGTCAACATATATGCATAGCTACTGTGTAAGCACATTCTGCAAGCACAGTCTGGCTTGGTAAAACAAATAAGGCAGACCTTTTCTATATCTAAGTATAGTTATATTTTGCTAATGTTTTTTGTGTCTTAAGAAGAACATCTGTGATTCATTATGGAATAAGGTTGACCAGGAATATTAAAATATTACCTCCCATCCCCATGACTGAAACTCAATGATTAAAAGTAGGTAGATTGAAAGGGAAATTTTGTGGGAGACATAGAGAGTTGTTATTGATCTCCAGAATTCAAAAGCTAATGCTCTATGCTCTTCACTTTGTTGCAATGGCAAAATCTCTATGGTGTGCCTTCCAGAGCCATAAGGCTACTGCCCAGAGGGCTCCAAACATGTGTTCCAGCTACTTGGTGTTAAAAGTAGCTCACCTGGAACTAAACCAGCAGATTTGTTCAAAGATTACATCTTTACACACAGAATGGTGTGAGGTGTTTTTCCCGAAGAAACTCCAGCTAGAACTCCAAGTTTGAAATAAGGGCAAATTGGAAAATGTGCAAGGGCAACTTAATTAAACTATGTTTGATCTGTTTTTTGCCCTTCCTTAGGCAAGATGAGTTAGTTCAGAAGCAAACTTCATTATTATCGTGAGTTGGCAGCCAAATATGCTAGAGGTATACTTATTTGTTAAATAAATACAGAGAGTACGCTTCACTGATTCACCACACCCACACAAAGCTCTGAATAATTACAGGCTTGTTGCCAGACAAGCTAGGGTTGTTGGTTTTTTGGGTTTTTTTTGCAAACAGAGGTCTTATTCATAAGTCATAAATAACTGGCTTTGATGGAGTTGATAATTTCTCACAGAAATGCTAAATGATTGTTCTAAGTGCACTTCTACTACCAAAAGCGGGGTTGTATTTAGTTATTGCTAGTAGTCATTCATTGGTAACCCTCAAAAGATAAGTTTTCTACTGGGTCTAGTCCTGACTGAGATAGCAAAGCATAATGTGGAGTAGGGATGCTCTCTCCAAACACCACTGCATGTTAAAAAAGCTTGGCTTCAGTTATTTTAAAATGACTATTAACTTATACACCCTTCTGTGTGTCTGGCTGCTGTCTCAGAAATATCTCTGCGGCTTTCCAGTTGGCATCGTTTACCACATTTCCACAAAAACTAAAAGAGTGGGAGGGATTGCTTGCTCTGGATGTCATTTCCTGGTTCATGTTCTCAGCCATATCTTAAGCTGTCCATGATGGGTGGTCAGCAGTAAGAGCCTCAGCTACTGGCAGAGCTCCAAGCATTGTGTGGCCATGCTGCTACGGTATTTACAACATAGCTAGAGGCCAAGAAACTGGTTAAAGGGTATTGTATATTCCCAGTTGGCACCTTCAGCTTGCTTACCTCCTACTTCCAACAAATCTGCAGGGATGAGGCCTTGTGGCAAGAAAGGGAGAAGGAGCATGCACTGCTTGGGAGAACACACGATGGGCAGCCACTGCTGATCAGGCACCCTCTGTGCTGTGGGACTGCAACTGAGGGCTGCAGCCATATCCACCCAGCCCTGCTGTCTCATGCTCTTTTTATACCTTTCACTGCTCTTGTTTAGAATTCAGCCAAATAACAAAGGCTCAGTAATTCTCTATCAATGTCAGGTAGTCTTTGCATGTCTGCCCATGTATTGGTGGGAATAGCTAAGGCTAGCAGGCCTTGACTAGAAAAGTAGCTGATAGGCAGAGTGGGGCAGAATATTGCTCTCTCAGATTTTCTCCTTGTGATAATTGCCTCTGTGAGATTCAAAGGTAAATTGCTGTCTCTTAATCCTTTTTCCTCTTCCACACCTCTTTTGCTTGTTTCCGTATTAATATTCTTTTTCCATTTTGATAATAATGGCACATAAAGTATGCCAAAATATTCTAAAACATTAACACACTTTCTGCACAAATTGTTACTTTTTCCTACAATGCTTCTAAGGGTGAATGCAGTGAGTCTGAGACCCATAAACATGCACTTCTGTCTCCATGTCTGGATTCTCTAGTTTTAGAAGCTTTCCAGGATTTTTGATTTGGATTTATTCCTCCCATAGTTTCGTTATTCTTAGTCTGCTCTCTTTGACATTTCATTATGGTAAATAAAAATATGGTAAAAAGCTGTCACAACTGTACAAATTATTATTGTTTCAATCACCCTTTATCTCTGTCTGATTTACATTTCTAAAAGTTGGGCTGAGGAATAATAATTGCAACAATGTGTGAGGAACAATGGCATCCAATGTCTTACAGAGAGAGGCCGGATCACAGTCAAGAGACTTGGAGGTGAGCCACTCACTAGATTAGAGTTGCAAAGTCTACAGTAGGTTGAATGGGAGAGGTGGAGGGGAAGCTGTGAAGAAATCTTTTTCAAAACCTTTAACGCTTGGCATTTTTGTGGTTTTCCCTCTCTGGGAGCTGATATTGCTAATCCCTTTCTAAACGGTGTTTGAACACCGCTGTCCTCAGGGGTCCACCCAACTCCCAGCTCTGCCTCCTTGTTCCCTGCTCCTTTGTTTCTGCATCCTGGTCTAAATCCTTAAGGGATCGATAAGGAAAAGAACTGCCTTGGCATTGCACACTGCAGCCACCAGAATGCTTGCTGAAGTTGATTAACACTGGTCAAAGAATATTTTAGATTGACTAGCTGCCAGACTCTGGAAGTAAGCTTGGCAAGTAAGGTCCCCTTTCCTTCCAGGGAGGCTTTGGAGAGAGATATTGAAGGAGAGTGCAAGACACAATGCTTCTCGTAGCAAAGCTATAACCTATTCCCACATTAGTGAAGGCCCTTCATTTTGGAGGAATAACTGAGGAAGACTGACCATAACCCATGGTGATATCTAGATGTTGGAGATTAGACATTTGCAGGCTGATTAACTATTCTGCTGCTGAAAGTGATCTTTTGTCCAAAGGGACAGAGTTTCCTCCTTTCATGTGGACTGTCACATCTTTGCTCAGTTAGTGGAGCTGACCCCTGCTGAAAATGTGGTTTAGAGCTGTAGTTCTCAAAATCTAGCCTGATTTTTTCCTGTTGCTTTTTATTTACTAGTAGAAAATGAATCCTCAATAGGATATAAACATTGTGCCAATATAAATCACCCTGAAATTTCAACAAAATTCCCACTCTCTTTCTTGTTATTTGTTCTATTGCAAACCCTACTTACATCTGAGAGATTATTAACCAAAGAAACAGTCCACCCTCAGCAGAGAATTGTCACAAATAGATAGATTACTAACTATTGGCTTTTTATTAGCATTTTGCTGCTCCTACAAGTTTTGTTTACTAAATGGAAATATGCTAAGTATGTTAATATTAATAAGATACAGAAGTGTGATGGAAATCAGGGAAGTCAGATAATAAATATGTTTGTTTTATGATAGCCAGTGGGGACTTGTGTAGGCAAAGAGTTTACTTCAAAACAGGATATAGACATCTCCAGAGATTTACTGAAGGAGATGTCCAGATGCTGACCTCTCTTCTTAGCTGTAAAGATGGTTAAAGGCATACATTCATTATAGTTTCCTTTTATTTTATAGCCTCACTCAACAAATTGATAAGATAGCAAACAGCACTGCGTGCATTCAACCCACTGGCAAACAATATGGTGTAAAGTCAGTCAATGAAGCTAATTGTACCTGGACAATCTGGTTAAAAGCTGTCATCAGGACTGCTGCTTCAGTCAACAGACTCAACTGCTAGATATGTCACACTTGGACATCTCTGAAATTTAGGATTAGGTCTAGCCCTTCAAACCAAAGCTGCAGACCTCTTTCAAATGAACAAGAGCAGGCTGGGTTGCACTGTCTGCAGATACATGCTCTGCAAGGATATGCACCCTCATTCAAACTAATGTCAGCAACAATAGTGATGTTAGTAATGATACTAACAACATATTGAAATGTGAAAAAACAGACCCCCCCCAAGACGAAAGTTATTTTACTTGAACAAGTATGTAGTGCATGTGGATTTATTTGCCAGGTCCAGACATTTTTAAACACTTTTAAAATAGTCCTCACTGGATGTAAGCTTCCATTTTTGTCTCATTAAGGCCTCTGTGAAACTGAGGGGCTGATAATGGGTAATAAGATTATCAAGGATTATAATTATTGATAATGCTTCTGTGAGGGAGGCACTGGAACAGGTTGTAACACAGTGTGGATGCCCCATCCCTGGAAGTGTTCAAGGCCAGGTTGGATTGGGCTTTGTGCAGCCTGGAGTAGTGGAAGGTGCCCCTGCCCATGGCAGAGGGGTTGGAACGAGAAGACCTTGTAAGGTCCCACCCAAACTATTATGTGATTCTGTGTTTCTCTGATTCTTTGATAATGAGTGTTTTGGAAAAGATAAGGCAAAAGAGATATATGTGCTTCAGGAGATGCCAATTTTTCAGCCAGAGGTCGGACAGAGAAGAGAAGGCAGTGTGTCCGCCTGCTGAGGTCTCCCACAGGCTCCTTTGGGACATTCTCTTCTGGGTCCTCTCTGAGACATCACTGAGCACTGCGTCTGCAGCCTGGCACGGTCAGTCAGTCCCTACATAGCAGTGCTTTGTTCCTAGTAAATTGCTGAAGCTGTTTCCTTCAGGTTCGGCTTCGACCCCATGATCTCTTTAAAGAGTTGAAGAGGAAGGATGACCCAGATGAGTACAGTAGCACTAAATCACAGATGTTATCAACAGCACCAGATAAAGTCATCGCCTGCTCTGAGAGGCAGCACAACTGCAGAGATTCACACTCAGGCTGGTCTGGGGATCTCCTCCTGCCACCTTGCCTTTGCAGGCAAATTCTGGCCCCTTTCCTTTCTGAGGTCTACCAGAGTACTCCAAAATGATCACGCTGTTCAATAATGTAACAAGAGCTGCTGTCTTGACTGTGACAGCTCTCGTGGCTGGGGACACAGGAGAGAAACGTGGCCTGCTGGAATGCAGCCAGGCAGCTGGGGCTGCTACTGGTCTCATCTTGAAGGCCAGAGGAAATTTAAAATAAATATTCTCTTCAGGAAGGCAAATGCCAAGGCTCAGATTAAATGGAAATATTAATCCCAGGGGGAAGTGTGCATCATGTGGGGCTCTCAAAATGAGACACAGACTTCTGAAGATATTTCTTAATGACATTATTTATGTTTATTTTTCAGTGCTGTGGTAGCTTCCAGGAGCTATGAACCAAGTGCCTCTTAACCTTGGGACTCTATAAACACAGGCTGAAAGGGTGATCCTGTTCCGGAAAGCTTTCTTTCTTTGGCAAGCTGACATATGAGCTGATGCTGTTTTACTTAAATTGAGCTAGTAAAATATACAGTGAGTGCCTGTTTTTCCAGCTGGGTGCTTATCTGTCTCTCTCTCTCTCTCACTCTCACTCTCTGTGTCCTATGCTTGGCCACATATCTCTCACCTTTGTGCACCGTGGCATTCCTTGTGTAGCTTCCTCATTTCCATTTTCAAGTGTGTGCTCCTAAGGCATCACAATCATACCTGATAGTCAATTGGAATCATGTAAATAATTTTTTAAAAGGGAAGAAAATCCATTTCCCCACAGTTTTTCTGACTTTGAATCATCATGTTAGAAGCTTTCTGATAGGGAGAAGATGGTCTGTGAAGGAAGGTATAAAATCTTACTCTGAACCCTGCCTCAGCACATTCCCTGCCCTAACTTGAAATGGGACAAAAATGAGTATCTAATAAGAGCAGCTTTTTGGACTGGATACCTCTTGCTTTGTATGATGGGCATCTGGCAGGTTCTTGTCTTTCCACATTGTTTATCTCTCACTTTCCCTGCTATACACACCAAAAGATATAAACATATAAGAGGCAACTTCTGCTTTGGTCAAAGTTACATTTAAGTGTCATTTAATATTCCTTTGGGAAATAGAAAGTCACACAATCTTGATAAAATTAGGTACCTTGTCTGTATAAATTAAGTACAAACTACTTTTTATGGTAGCTGGAAGCACCATTGCCACTAATATAAACATCTCATGAAGAAAATGTATTTAACTTCTCTCAGTTTATTATGTATGTAATTGCTGTAGCCTGGTTTAGCTTGTTAAAGTTAACCTGGAATGAGCAATTTAGATGTTAGGCTTTAAATTGGTGGTTTGAGACAGCTGTTCTGTGAGTGTCCAAGCAGTGCTTGTGGCTCAGATGATGGTTTTGAAAGCAGAGCTGGGATCAAGTATTAAAGACAGGAACTGTTTCAGACACTCAGCAAGCCAGACCATCCTGGTGGTATGAGGCACTGCCAGCAGCAGGTCTGTGAGCACCACCGTGGTCCTGCCCATCCACCCCCGTGCATCCCTATCCACCCACCCCCATACATCCCTGCTCATCCACCTCTGTGCATCCCTGCCCACCCACCTCCGTGCATCCCTGCTCTGCCAGCTCAGCTTCTCTGCCCCTTAGTGACTGAACTCGGAAATCCGAACAGGGTGAAAAATAACCCCACAAATAAAGCAAATAGTCTGCAGTTGGTTAAGATCCCTGAGCAGATGGCAACAGAAAATGTGGCCTCATGGTGAGGGAGCAGCAAAAGAAAGCCAGTGACAGAGATAGGGATTACATACATCAGGGCAGATTTGGATCAGCCACAGGTGCTGTGGAACAGCACCCTTAGAGACCCAGGGCAGGGATGAGAAATACGGAGAAGAAAGGATGTATTGCACCCAGCATGAGCTGGAAATGTGAATCAGTTTAAGTACACGTGGAATGGGGATTCACCTGAGTGTTGGCCACACTAACTCAGCAAAACTACTGATGTATTCAGCTCTTCATGAATCTCACAGTCTACTAAAAAGGCGATAGAGAAGGAAACACAAGTGAAACATAAAGCACCATGAGAGGTATGGAAAACAGAACAATTATGTATGGGGCCCTGGGGACTAAGAGGCGCCCACTGAAATTATCAGGTAGTGAATTAAAAGGAAATGGAAGGACTATGCAGAACTAAACTGGTTGGAAAGGGGCCATGGAATTCAGATACCCAGGGCCCCATAGAATTGCTCCCCACAGCAAGCTACACCAATCAGGCAAAAGCTATCAGAAAAATCTTTATATATCATACCATACTTCGGCTTGTAGAGGGTCTCAATGGTCACCTGGTCCAAGCCCTGCTCAAAGCAGCATCAAATGTGAAGTTAAATTTTTATGTGATCGAGGATAATCAAAATGTCCGCATTGTATTGATCTGTATGTGTATGGACTACTTTTGATCTCACCTTTCCTAACTCTTGAGTGCTTGAGCTGCTAACAATGCTCTTGCACTGGAATATTTCCTGGCACTAGACTTGCAGAGGCAGTTGGGTATTTTGCTGTGCAAGAGTTGCAACTTGTCCTAGCAATTATAAACCCCACCTGCAATTATTTTTAGGCATAAAAGGGTAAGCTGGCTTTAAAAAGCATGTCTTAAGAGCTGTATGAATCTAGCAAAATTGCAACATTGCCATGAAGAAATGTGCTGAGGCATGTGAGCCTTCAACAGATCCAGTCTGCTGACAGGTTGGATCTTGAGTGGCACCATCTTAGTAAACCAATTAAATAACGGGTGCTAGTTTCCTAAGGGTATGGCCCAAGGGAATTTTGAATTGTTCAGCTGAAAGTTGGAATTAGTGAGTCAAACTCTTCCCTGAATTAGACTAATTAAATTGTAACCTCAGCTTAGTTATCCCAGTTTTCCATTTGATGAATACAGGGCCTTGTACTGCAAATGTACAATAGAAGACATCAAATTTCCACCCAGTTTTGAAATGAAATCTTTCTCATTTTCTCTAGCTACAATGTGTTTCTAGAATATGATAAGGAAAAGAAAAAATTGGTTTAATTGGGAATAAAAAGGGAAAATTATCAAAGAGGGTACTCTACATGAAGGAATTCTTCATGCAGAGCATGAAATTAAAAACTTAGAGAAGTTGGAAGTTATGGATTCATGAACAGTAGAAAATTAAATTTGGATGTAAACTTAGAGCTCAGTCCCTGATCCAGGTGCAGCTATTCAGGACAAGGGATGGGGATGCATGGGAAAGGCTACACCCCACATGTCAGTGGTACTAAACTGGAATGGTGGGTGACACTTTCATGGGTATATGACAGGTAGCCTGCACTCATCTGGGAGCTCCAGAACTCTGAGAGCTCCAGAGCACCTCTGTCTCGGCTGTCTGGATATGCACTGGGACCCTGAGGTCTTTGCAAGGCAGCCTACTGCAGTACAAAAACAGGATAGCTTGGGAAAGGGCTGCAACGAGCACACGCCGGTAGTGCAGAACAAATAAATGGGATAAAATCACAGGAATCAGGAGGCAGAAAAGAGGTGAGTTGACAGAAATTGCCTGTGGAAAACAATGTTTGCACAAATTTTCTCTCAGTTGTCTGCTGCAGCCTTCAGGGGAATGGTATCCCACAGGACACAGAAACCAAGAGGCTATCAGTCCTTGGCCAGGAAGCCAAGGGGGCAATGGGAGCAAAGAAGACTAAGAATGGAGCCTGCAGATCCATGAGGATGTGAGAATTCCCCTGGCTAACAGTCCAGTGAGGCAACAACAAAGGCAAGAACCTCAGGTGAAGCACACGTCATGGGAGATGGCAGGGGACTGGGAACAATGGTGACAACAGGATCAGTAACACCGTGGTGTCTGCTAACCAGAAACTTGGAAATGGTCCAGAATCTGCTGGAGGAGAAGAGCCACAAGAAAGGTAGATGGGTAACCAAAAGGGACAGCCACACCAGAAGGAGCAGGCTCTGCAGAAAGAAAGAAGCATGAAGATGAAACACCAAAACATGAAGTGGGTTTAATAGGCATCCCAGGGCTTTGAGGTGCATCTTTCTGCAGTGGGAGTTCACTGAAAGACATGTCCTCAGGAAGAGTTACATATCAGGAAAATCCTGCTGTAGTGAGTCAGGAAACTTCTAAGTAGTATGAAGAAAATAAGAGTTGGAGAAAGTCCTCCAGAGGCTGGAGGAGGAGGAATTTGGATGCAGCAGCACAATGCTTATTTCTGCACATTAGTTCACAGGCTTCAAGGATAAAATGTCTATAGGGAGTCGCTGAGCCACTCAGGTTTCTCTACCTGGAAACCTTTGGCCAGCATCCAGCAGGTCACACAGCAGCACCCTGTTACTGAAGATGATGCTGGTTTTGGAGCTAGTGCTGACCTGATCAACGACCAAACGGATTCCTGCCTTTGCCACAAGCAAGGAGAAAGCGCCTTAGCCGTCTACATTATCCCTCCAAAACTCCGTGTCTTTTACCCCCGTGCCTTTTCTGGGGAAAACAAACAAACCGAACGAACAAAACCGACCGGGCAGCGTTTGTTATCACTTCTCAGGTGTGGTTCCTCCGCTCTGAGCCCGGCAGGGAATGAAGGGGCTGTCCCTGCGCTGCTCCCGCTGCCCGGGGAGCGGCTCCGAGCGGGCGCGGCCGCAGCGCCACCTCCCGGCCCCGGGCTGCGCTTGGAATTCTCCGGGAGAATAGCGCCGATAATGCACGGATGTGTTCAGCTGTTTCTCACAAGTGTTTACCCCAAGTGCNTACTACATTAAATTTTGTTTTGATTATTAAACTATTCCTATCTCAGCACATGAGTTTTGATTTTTTTTCTTTTCCTGACACCAGGGGACTTGGTGGGGAGTGAATTAGCAGCTGCGTGGCACTTAGCTGCTCTCTGGGGCTAAACCATGGCATGATACCAGCAATTACCTTATTCCCCTTGAAATGCTGTTGCTGTTTTACTTTCACTAACACATCTCTTTGGAGGAAATGTATTTTGATTTCTCTGCTAGAGACCACATAAATACCATGTGAATTTGGTTTGTAGGTTAAGAGAAGATGGAGTTTATGACAAATTTCTCCAAGATCTACCTTTTGGTTGCCGAGTTTCACTCCATATAGCAATTTCCTGTTAAGCCTGGGTGTTGGCAAAGTTGTTTCTCTGTCTTTCAGGTCCAATGAAATCCTACTAAAACAGAATAAGTTTGTCATTTGTAAGTTAGTAATTTCATAATCCTAATGGTCCAGAGTGCTTCATGAATTATGTTAATGTGCTGGAACTGGAATTTAAAAAAAAAAAAAAAGTCCTGCTTTGAATAATTGCCCTTATTTATAGACATATATGTCAGTCCACCTGGGAAAGTGCTCCAGGGCACTACCACATTCCCTGCTCAGACACATTTATTCCAGCCTTGCTTGTCACTGTGACAGGCCTTGTGTTGTTACAGGTCTGATCTGCAGCAGCAAGCAACCGTGACCATGTAATTGCTCTCCTTTGCCCATGTGGTCAGAGAAGTCTGGAAAATCAGTGGTTAGGACGAATGCCCCAAAGAAAGCAATATTTCAAAGCCTAAACAAACCAGTGAGCTGGGGAATTTATTTGCCCAGAGTTGTTAGTTTTGATTTATTTGCCTCTACTGAACTTACTGACCACCACTGAATGTTTTTTGTCAAATGTTTTCAACATTTGTTGAAAGTGCTATATAGTTGTTGAACCAAAGACATACAGACCCTGTCCCAGCTGGTGTGAAAATGACGTGATTTAAGCCTTACCTGTCCTCAGGACTCACTCTGAATTGTTCAGATTTTGCCACACTGGGTGATATGGCCAGCTTTATTATTTAGGGTCATAGATTTATATGCTCCAAATTGCTCTGAACTGATATTCTTTTTCCCCTTAAAATGAAAAAGTGAAACGGCACAGACTACTAGTATTGAGCATTGATTTCTCTCATCTCTGGCTCTTTCTAGGAAGCTCAAGCTGGATCTTTTGGGCTCCTGGTGTTATTGCCACCTGCAGGCATGTGTGCTGCAATGCTTCCTGCAGGAGGACGTTTTGATATCTACCCTCAACTAGGCTGAGAATTCAAACCCCAAATCTTTCCTGGGTTTCTGGATAAAACCTTCAAGAAGGGAGGTATTTAATAGGGAAACAGTTTAGATCATAACCCTGCTCAGCATAACTCAGACACTGAACTAGATTTGCAGACGTTTGACTTTCTGCAAGTCTCTTGGTGGGATCTGAGCCAGACTTTACATTTTTCTGACTGTGGCTTTCAGTGACTAATACCTCTTCCATATCACTTTTATGCATACAATAATATACTTGCCATAGACCACTCTTACTGAAGCCAAATAAAAGTTCAAGCGGTACATGGAGTTCAAATTTTGAATTCTTCACAGAAATGTTGACAATTGCTGCTTCGTTTTCCTGCAACTGCCCACACAAAACCACTTTCTGTGTCATTGTTAGTGTTATTAGAAATTCTAATCAGAACCCCTGAAAATTATTTGAATGCAATAACTATACCTATGTGTATAAAAAGTATATGTACATATATGTATGCACACACTCACACACAAGTACCTGCCAGTCAAGAGAGGGGCACAAGTGAAATCTACTTTTGAGACCAGATTTCTGATCATCAGAATCTCACCACGTCAGTATTTTGAATCCATAAAAGCCAGTCTCAGGGGAATTTCCAGCCACTGTATTTTCCAACCCTGAGACTTGACTCACATCTCAGAGCTTTAATAGTAAAAATATTTTGAATAATTTTGTCTAATTGTTAAAATAAACCCCAAATGTGTTGATAAGTTAAAGCCCAATCCTTGATATAGCTTTACAAAGATGTGAGTAATGCAGGCCAAGCATTTTATTAGCAGGGAATAAGTAATTATTATGGGGGTTTTTGTGTACTGGAACATGAGTGTGTTCTGGCCAATTTTAAAGGTCAAAAAAGAAGAGTGGTGATGAAGTGTGCACATTTTACTGATGTTCATATATAGGGATCATGTTGTTCAACTGAGATTTCTGTGGTTGTGAGTCATGTAGACCTTTGGAGAAATTATTTCTAAAGCTTTGACACTTCACAGTGATGATGCTAGGCCTGGAATGACCATGGACAGCAGGCCAAAGAAGAGAAAAATTATGGCTTGGGTAAAAGGAGAAGAAAGAGATCCAGAGCAATTAAAAGGATGAAGGGAAAATGTGGGTGGACTTTGGTGGAGGTGGGGGAAAATGGAAGAAGCAATATTTGTATTGAGATTAAAAAAAAAATGATGGTAGAAAACCCTTAGCAAATGGCTGACGTGTATTTGGTAGTGAAACAAAACTGTGAAAAAAAGTGAAAAAAAAAAACGTAAAAAGGGCATCCCACATTCCCCGACAGGTCAAACGGTGGTAGAAAAGACTCACAGAGAAGTGAAAAGAGTCCTTGACCTACAACAGCTCTATCATATGACTGATTTAGTCAAACACATTTTAATTCCTTTAATTCCAATTTCGTAATGTCAGCTAACTGGCTTCACTGAAGATATAAACAGTAACTGCTTGGCTGAGCTGACCACTCAAAGCTTATAAAGCTCAGGGTTGCTAATCTGAGTCATGGCTTGAAGTTGCTATCAAGTCATCCACATCATCCAGACTCCTTCAGGAAGTTTGTCCTACACCCACATGCTTGGTGTGGCAGGATTGTTGGTATGCAGTGGGGCAAATGTACCAAGGTTCCTGTGGAAGAGGGGGGCTTAAATTATCCTGTGTTCACAGGCCTTCCTTCTTTGTTCAGGATGAAACTCAGTGCTTCCCATTAAGTTTTAACTTTGGCTCTGAGTCAATTCCTCAAGCATTTCCTAGGAAAATGTTTCCATTTAAAGCAGGGACAAAAGTGTCTGCTGAGCCTTTACTGACAGAAGCTGGCTGACTCCTCATGTAGTTATCCCTGCTCAAAGGACACAGTGCCTTACAGTAAAAAGTAAATGTTCTGTCCTGTTAAGTCTTTCCCAGACTTATTTTGCAGAAGGGAAAAGGGAAGCAGTAAAAAAATCCCTAGAAAGATGGAAAGGTGGAAAGAATACAACTCCCACACAGCCAACCTACAAGACTACTCTTGTTAGAAATGCCTTCAGGTGCAGGGAGGGCCAAGAAGTTGCTAAGTAGTTACTGTAATGCTCAGAGCTGGAGACAGACATTCTTGCAAATCTTGTGGAACTCAAAAGAATCTGCACAGGCTAAATGGAGGCTATAGCAGTTGATCTTGTGTTGTTTTTACACTGCATCACAGATGGAAAGAAGGCAGTAAAGCAATTCTACCATGTGGATTTGCCTGTGGTAGGCAGGAAACACCAAGAGAATAGAGAAATGTTCCAGTTCACAAGTCTGCGGAGGTTTCTGATCTGTTTTTTGGCACTTTCAGGGATTGAACTGGTTCAGCAGGCAGGATGTCATTTGAGTTCAGAGAATCTAATAAAAGAATTCATACCTGTCAAGGTCTTTCTTTTCCAAAAGGCTGCTCTGAATCAATACTCTGGAGATAACAGCGTTGAACAAGACTAGCTGGAGCAAGGGCTGTTTTGATAGTTATGAATTCATGACCTTCTCCCTCAGCAATACTGTGACTTGAAGCTGAAATATTCTTGGTGACTGGAACAGTAAATCTCAGAAATGGGGAAGGAGGGAGTCGTGGGGAGGGAGCAGATGAAAGGTCATGGGTCATAGCAGGGAGTGCACAGTGCAAGCAAGATTAAATTTCTCTCGACCTGTTGTAGCTACTTTTCATGATCCTATCACATCTCTTATAGATCACAGTGAAGAGCACAGCTGTTATTTTTTACTGTGGCCAAGCAAGCTGTCTGTCCCTACAGAATAGGCCAACAGATTTTTTCCCCAGCTTTTCTTCTCTTCCTTTCACATGTGTTACAAGCTGAGAACACCACTAAGTAAAAATATTTAAAAAGTCATCAGAAGTGTGATTATTTTCTAAGCATGATAAGTGGGGGATGAAATTGTCTTAAAACAGCAATGTCTTGACTAGATCTTCCTTGTGAATTGCCAAACTTATTGTTCAGGACACTGAACTCTTTCTATCTCAGGAGGACTTCATTACAAAGAGAGCTACAGATGGCATACACATGACAGGTTGTCAAGATCTCAGCATCTGAGAATACAGATAACAGGCTGGACGACTTTTCCAACCCCAGAATTGCCAGTTCCAATCCAGATATTGGCATAGGTGAGTATCCCAAATGTAAACCAGTGTGTATTCCTGATGACTTTTCATTTGCCTCTATTAAGTGATGAGGGTTTCACTTCAGTGTCTGGATGACCTCTCAGACATGAAATAAAGGCTTTTTCTGTGGCTGAGTCAGCGCAGAAAATAGTAGAGGGGAAAATCAGTGATTGTCAGCCACTGTACATTTCCCACAAGTCAATGTAGCAGGTGAGACAGAAGTTGTCAGTACCATTTCAAGTGCTTTGAAAAGACATGTGCTTATTTATTTGAAACCTTCTACAAGTCCTAAAGAAATAAAAAGGAAGGGAAGTATAGAGGCAGCTGGTGCTTATAGCAAAGATATTATTTTGCTGTAACAAAGATTTGGATAGATTTGGTTCTTCAGAGTGACACAGGGGAAAGAAGAGAGTGCATGCAGCTCACGGCCCTTTCTCTGGCTGAATTATATTTTGTGAGTGAAACCTGAGAGTTCTTGACAACATCCTTGTTTTCACTGTGACATTTGCTCAGACAAGGAGGAAAAATGTGATAAACAGCCTAAACCAGTTCAAAATATACAAGAGCATTTAATGCTAGCAGGAGATCAACTTATCTTCCTTTCTGCAAAAGCTTTCTGGAAGACATCCAGCAGCCTTTAATTCCAGCAGTTATATATATATATATATGCATTTTCAGGCATTTGTATTCTAGTGGCTCTTTAGCGATCTTTATTTAAACTAATGACATTGCTGAATATATATTTAATTGACCCTTCAGGGTATTAAACTAACTGTTGGAACATTGAGGAAAAGCCAAGTCTGACCTTGTGTCATAAAATAAAGGAGCTTGCCAGAGCCTGGACATAGAAGTCTTGTGCATGAGAGCTTGACCAAAACACAGGCAGAAATCTGATAGCTGAAGAAATATCCTGTAGTTAATGGCATGAAAACCAAGGAACCTCTGTGAGATTAAGTATCAGGTACTATTACACTCTGCTGCACTAGGACATCTTTTTGGCTCAAAGACCTATTTATCCTAGAGCCCTTTACCAGGCCTGAGCTGAGTGTGAATGCAGACCCTCTCTACACATAAGGAGGCCTTTATTTTCTTGTAGTGAAACAGAGGTCCAGCTGTGACCCTTGCTGGCCCTGGTTCCCACCTCTTCCCAGGGCTCTCCTCAAGCAACTGACTGACTGTTTGAAGTTGGGCAGACCAGCAACAAGGGGAATTTGTATTTGGTTCCGCTGAGTCTTAATGAGACCTTTATTATTGCTTGTCACTGCCTCTACTGATGCTGGAGCTCAGGGAGTTTTTTTAACACATCAAGGCACGTTTAAACTCTTACCCCTAGGCAAATTGGCCACTTTGTCTGATCACAGCCTCTGTGCTGATATAAAGGTCCATCTGTGAGGCTGCACAGACAGGTCTTGTAAGAGCCCCACTGGCCTGGGTATGTGCTTCAGATGTTATATACTTAGTACCAGCCAACAGCTTCTCAGCTGCTGGAGTTTTCTTAGGGCTCCGTGTTTGTGTGTGTCTTCATCACAAGGGCAATATGTATTCTTTGAAACAGCTAAGTAGCTTTTAGCAAGATACTCGAAAGGTGAGGTGGTAAAATAGCCACTGAGTGGCCTTCCTTGTTAGCCAAAGTGTTATTAAAAGGATCTTGGTATTTTACACCATACAACTGCTGTGTTTAGAATAAGAGGGCTTAGAAACCTAGAGGTGCTAAGTCTGCAGTAAAACTATACAAATAAGTGCTTTACAGTTTACTGTCTGTGGTAAAAAAAAAAAAAAGGTGTTTAAATTCTCCTGACTTGGAAAAAAAATGGAAGCAAAGAAATATTGCATGTGTAGTATTAAAGATTGTTTTTATTTTTATCAAGTAAGAAAGCAGTTTAGATACATTGTATAATAAAATTGGTTTAGGAAAAAAAGCAAAATGGTGGTTTGAAAAGTCCATTCACAACTGCAGGAGAGAAGATTATCATGCATTTGCATAATATTAAATGCAATAGCATATGCTATTGAGTACTTGAGTATCACTTCTCATCCTGCAGTGGGTAGATCAAAAATTTCTAGATTTTTTTTTACTAACACTAAATAATATATTGGTAATGGCACATTTATTTTTTGAGAAATACTTTTTATTTTCCATTTTAATTTTTTTCACTCAGATATGTTTAAAAGCCCTTAATACACAGAGATTGCAAGTTTTTGCAGAGCTAGGCATATCACTTGCTTATTCTATAACTTGAGGTGTTTAATTAACCTTTTAAATCACACATTCAAACCATACCATCTAGGAACCTATATTTTGAATTAAATTAAGTCTCCAAGTCATTAAAACACTTTGCTTTTTTTTCCCAACATATATGTTTACAAATAATAATAATAATAATAATAATAATAAATAATCTTATAATAAAAATAATTTTCACACTTCAAAACATGAAATAAAATGATAAACATTCAAAATACATGAAATACCAAAAAACATTCAGGAGGCACCATGGTTAACAAAAATGGTAGGGAATAGTTCTTATACACATCTGCTGTTTATTTTGACACCTTTTCTTGACGATTCAATTCCTTTTTTGACAATAATTTCCCATGTTTGTAAAATGCTTGGGGCTTTAGCTACTAGGATGTAAAACAGGGCTATGATCTCCTGTTGTCTATCCCAGCAGTGTTACAGTAAGTGACACATACTTTTGCTGCTTCATAAACACCCTGTATCACTTGTCTTCACTAAGTATGGAAAGTCACTTCTTCCTCCTGGAAAGACCTGGCTGTGAGGACAGCTGAAATTTGTGCATTACAGGCGTACCACAAATTTTAACTTCCTGTAGATGCTGGCATTGGGGTGCCCCACAGAGTAAAGTGTGTGCACCGAGGTGTATACCAACAAAAGAGGCAGCTAATTTCTGTTCTTAGCCTGAGAGAGTCACAAGTTTTAAAAACCACTGTAGCATTTTACTGTTGCAAATGAAAGCAAATCACAGGCCATGCTGCTGCCTCTTTGAGTTCAATCTCCAACTTGTTGCTGTGGCTTTTTTTCTCATGAGAGGGCTCCCATTACAGTAGGACATCTGTCCAGCTGGAGAGACTGGTGCCCTTCACAGCCTGAAACATTTTGGGGTTTGGACCTTTACAGATGGGGTAAATTAAAATTGCATTGTGGATCAAAAGCAATTTCCGTGTTGTCCTGTGATCTCAGTGACCCTTGGCTGGGATCTTACATCCTCAGGAAGGGGCACCACTATTGCTGTCATTTTGTGAACTCATCTATTTTGTTTTGTACCAAGAAGTCTGATTTCAAACATTAAACAGCGCATTAAAAAGTGAGTAAATCGATAAAAAATGTTCACACCTTATTTCTATTTTAAAACAATAGTTTCTTCCATCTATCTGTGGTCTAAGCAATTCTGTGTATTTGTACACAGCACAACAACCATAATCATCAGGAAGCAATTTCCCCTCTAACTCTGAGGGCAAGGTCTTCCCCAGCCCTCCCAGGGTGATGCGCAGTCAATGGTGAAAGAGAGTGAATTGTTCCCTCTTTGCAAAACAGGCCTAATGAGGGTTGTATATCTATATAAATTATGGTATAAAAATATAGCCAAAAATATAAAAATAATACATATATATAATAGTTAGAATTTCAAAAGTGTGTAAGTGTTAGAAGGCGTGGAATTTGTATGAGATTGTAAGCAGGTGCATAACTTCCATTGCCTGCTTTAGGAGGTTTTGAAAGTCTTGATGGTCATCGCTTGCAGCTTTCAGCAAGCTAAATAACTTTGAAAACCTCCCCCTGATGACTGGAAGAGGCTGAGAGTATTGTAGAGGCTGGCAGTGAATCATGGCCTTCATTTTTTTCTCCAAAATGTTGGCCAGTTCAGTGAGGTTGGCAAGCTGCTGTCAAGGGAAACATCTTTCTGTGCACTCTCATGAAGGCTGAGCACTCTCTCTAAGCTATCCTGTAGCAGCCCCTTTGTGAGGCCAAGCTGGCATGAGAATTCAGAACTGATGAGAATACCAGTTTATTAGTTTTACCCTGAAAGCCTCCTGCTAAGGGATTGATGTCCTGATCTGTCTCTGGCGGGATGCTGCTCCCTCTGGCAGGGTGTTTGCAGATTTTCCTGGGGAACAGCTGGCTTTTCAGCATGAGTGAGAACAGAATTAGACCTTTCATTTTTCCTCAGTCCTATCTCAAGCTAAACTAATAGCCTTCTTCCTAATGAGGGTGGTCAGGACTTCACAGTTTGGCCTATAATTAGCTCTGGTGCAGGCCAGAGGGTGTCACAGCAGATGGTTTTGTTTCACCACAGTGGTTGCTACAAGAAGATGGTCCTGGGTGTTGTAGTCGTGTGTAGGAAACTCCTTTGCTAGAGCTGTCTCAACGAGACATGGCAAGTTCCAAAACTCCCTTCTCTCCATGTTAGCATGATTTTCCTGTCACTATTTGTTTTATTTTTCCAAGGACAGGGGTGTTCCATTGAGTTGCCCACACCGAATATGTGAATGTCTGTCAGGTTATCAGAAACCTTGCACTCAGAGCTGACCTGATAGACACAGATTTATTTCCACATGAAAAGGTAATTTCCCCATCTGTACCTTGAGGATGGTATTGGGATACTTTCTCACTAGCCTTGCCAGTCACAGCTGGTAACTGAGGATGGCAACACACGAAAGTGACAGGTCCATTTCTCCTTTGCAGCACAGTTCCTGGCAAGGGAATTTCTAGTCATGGCTGAATTGGGTTTTCTTTAAACAATCAAAAAGTCTCAGCAGTAGGTTTATGGGTATTTTCAACAGTAACTAATGAGCACTTAGGTGGCTTAGGTGAACTTAGATACCCCAGCTAAAAATCTGATTGAAGGCTGAAATAGCCATTAAGTTATTCTTTTATTTCTCTTCATGGTGAGACAACAAATAGATCTGGAGTTCTTCCAGTCTCTTTGTGATTCAGAATTATTCACTGGATTTCTTCAAGTAATTGACTTTGCAAATCTTCACATCTTCACAATAGCACAGTTGCATATCACAATTCATGCTGTGATAGTTAATAGATATACGGCTCTAATCCTACTGAGTATGAAATCCTGGCATTAGTGAAAGCAAACAGGAGCCTTGACATCAAATTGAGACTAGCATTGAATCCTAATACAGTCCCACCAAAGCCTTCTTTACACTCTCTCATTCATGGTGGAGAGGAAGTCTAAATAACATATGTTGACTTGGAAACACGTGCAGCAGATCTGTTTGGAAGAGAAGTCAAACATCTGCACCTCATCAGTTGATTAGTGAATTTTAAGAACTCACACATGAATCAGTAAATTGGAAGATTAAGCCTCCTTCCCTGCTACCAGATCACTGCAGGCATTTTCCCTGAACTGCACGTTGCTGACAAGGTTTGGCAGATGGTGAATCATTTCGATCTTCATGAATATTTTTCGGTGGCTGACTGACAGCTGATAGGCACTTTTTCTTTAGATAACAATAAGCCCTGTTTCCCCCATTGCTATATTTATGGAGGCATTGCCTTTTTCATTTCCAAATGTGACATGGGTTTGTATAGTCTGGACCCTCCCCAAAAGCACGGTACGGGAAGCTCACAATTGCCGTCTTACTCTTGAGGCTCTGCAGCTCTGGGGCAGCGTGCCCAGCATCCCGGATTCGGGGCTACCGGGAGCTACTGCGACAGGAATAGCCAGCAAGGAAAATGCAGGAGGCTGTCGGCAGTTTCCCTGTTTACACAGGGCAGGGCTGATGTATTTGGGCTTCGCACCAGGAGATGGCAGGGTCGTGCTGTCCATGCAGCCTTTACCAGCTAATAGCAAATTACTGGTTACTGATCCTGGCCTTTCTGGGATGGGATTTTAAAGCTCAAGATATCGACTCTCTAACTGGCATTTATGAAAAATATACTCTATGTGCTCAGCAGTATAATTTAAAAACTATCACTCTTGAGACTGACCTGGGTCAGATAACCATAGGCTTTATGAGAGTGCAGACAAAGAATAGAAATTTCAATTTAGGCTATTTCTCCAGAAACTTCTGTTCCACTTCTGTTGTTTTTCAGACACCTAGAAAACTGTGCAATTGGTGATGTCATCCCAACTTTTCTCTTGACCCTTTCTAATGTCTTCTCCCACCCTGTGAGTTTTTCTTATTAAGGATACCCTGAAAGTGAATTTAGTTTTGGTTCCTCTCCTCTCCTCTCCTCTCC
>VZTB01008547.1:0-147971 GCA_013397245.1 Thryothorus ludovicianus | reverse complement strand
CTCTCCTCTCCTCTCCTCTCCTCTCCTCATTACAGTCATTGTCAGCTAAAGTTTTCTTTCAAGCTCTGGAAGATAGAGGGATGATGATTTCATGCATGCCATATGGAGGGAATCCTTAACTTGTTCTACCTACTAAACCCCACCTTCTCATTCAACAGTCATTAAATCATACAGATTAAGAAAATGTTGCTGCCTCTTGCCTTTAAGAGAAAATTCTACTTTATCTGAGAGAAAAAAAACAAAACTAGGTAAGTTATGCTGATCTCTCCGTTAATATAATAGCTTTCCACTGCTAAATTTTATAGTCACAGACTATAAAATTTAAAGTGTGAAGTTTGATGGTAGGGGAGTTTTGGACTTGTTTTGTGTAGTGGCTGAGGCCCTCCAAAGTACCTGGAGAGCTGCAATTTTGCTATTCTGTTACATATGGATAAGGAGATTGCCATAAAAATGGAATTGTATTTTGCAGTAAACCATTAATCATGGTAATAGCAGTGGCAGTGATTAAATGGTCAGACAGAAAGCTTGATCCATGATAGTCACTGGAAATGTGATCTGACTTTTTAGCCAATGGCAACTTGTTGCTTTAAATCTGGGAGATACCAGTCTCTGCCACCTTTATGAGCAGTGCCCAGACCAGCACAGTGGCTGCAGAGCCCATCCTTCTTTCGGTGTGACTCCTTGCTGCCTCCAGCTGTGTCCATGGGATGTTTCAGCATGAGAAAACACTTTTACTGGCTTAACCCACCCCACTACCAGCCCTGACTCCTGCTGCTGTAGGTGCTCCTGATTCAGGCAGCCCGTGGGAAAAGATCAGCAGCATCTATGCTGGCTTAAAATATTCCTGGACACTGCTTGGAGAGAGCCAAACTGGGCTGACTCTTTCATGTTAACAGAGGGCCAGGGCCAGCACCTGGAGCTGTGCAGTGCCAGATGGGGAAGTGCCATGTGCCTGTGGCTGATGTCCTGCAGGACATGGAGAGTCTGCAGGATCTGCTGGGTGGCTCCTTGAAAACTGGGGGAGATTTGTCCCCATCATGCCTGGCCTGCTTGGATGGGTGCAGGGTCAAACCAAGCCATTGCTGCTGCGTGCAGGACAGCCAGCCAGGCTTGTGCCGGATGTGAGCCCCTGCTAGACCGAGCATGTGGGCAGGGCAGCTGGCTCACCACCCACTGACCAATGCCCAGCCTGCCCTGAGCAGAGATCAGCTCCTCCCGGCCAACTCCACCCAGTTTATAAACTGGAATACCCCTTTGGCCGGTTTGGATCAGCTGTCCTAACTGTGCCCACTCCCAGCTTCCCATGTATGTGCATTTTGGCAGAACATGGGAAACTAAAAAGTTCTTGACTTGAGGTAAGTACTACTGAGCAACAGCTAAAACATTAGTGTGTTATCAACATTATCCTCATAGTGACTCCAAAACTGTAGAACTGTACCAACTACTGGAAAGAAAATTAACTCTATCCTAGCTGAAACCAGCCCACTGAGCAGTCTTTTCCCCCTCTCCCTCCCCCCTTGGTGCCAGAGGGCTTTACTAGTGATGGCTGTCTCATAGTTTGGCTGTGTGAACAGCATAAGAGCATCGGGACAGGAACAACAAGTTTGCAGTGCTAAGTCTCTCTTTGTCAAGAGCCCTGGGTTGTTATTACAGTACATGCGCTGACTCTGGCACGGTTCATCAGGCACAAGAAGGACTTTAGTCCTGAGCAGCATGCATGATTTACAGCTGTCACCTTCATATTATCCTGCTGCAGAGCCTCAGCACCCAGTGGTGTTCCATGCTGTGTCAGATTAAATGCAGGGCACAGCTGAACTTCTCTGCAGAATGACAGACACCAGGAAGGAGATTGTGTCAATGTTGAAAGCACATGCCTTCCCTAGTTTGAAGGCTGGTTTTAAAAAAACCTGCCCAAACAGGTTTAGGCTGGTACCACCAGAGGTATGGTGGCTGGTAAATTGGGACCAGCCAATTTACAGTATAGAAAAAAAATTAAGCAGATTTTCCCGTCTCAAAGATCCTCACTGAAAGCTCCCGTGTAAAATAGTGATTTGGTACCACGGGCAACAGAGAAACCAGCCATAATTCTGACCACCTTGCTTTCAAGTTATTGTATGAGATGTTTTGAAACTCCCATAATTCACTGCTTTTTGGATCCAGACCACTTCAAGAAAGGGACAAGGCTGGTGTCCAGTGATTGAACTATTTCAATCTGACACACAAAGAAAGGAACTATATTCCACAACAGGCCTCAAAATCAAGTCATTAACATTATCTCTGACTTTTTTTCTCTGCTGCCCTTTCTTTTGTTCCAGTGTAGATCCCTTTTTGTCAGCTTGTTTCCATCTAATTGAGAGCACCAGCTGGTCTCTGCACCTTTCAAAAGGGCCTTGCAGTGTTCTCCAGTAATTGCTTTGCACACCCTTGCATACAGCTGGGGGAAAGCATTGCTCCAGTCATTGGTAAGATGCATTTGTGTTTTTTAAAAACTTAGGGAATGTTTAGGGCAGTCAGCAGTCTGCAGAGGCTGCCTACTTTGGTTGATGGCCTGGCCATTTTATAAATTCTTCCAGCAAAATGGAAAGGGGCACAAAGTCTTTGCATGTGAATGTTTGAATGAGCAAATAAAGCGAAACAGGAAACTGCACTTTTGGTGCACTGGGTGCATTTAGCAGTCACCACTCCTGCAGTTCAGGGATGTTCACAGCAGGGGTTTACCAGAGCAGGCTCGCCAGGCAACACTCTGGGTTAGGCACAATATCCAGCTCTCTATGTGTGGGAAGGAGTGTTACAGAAGTACCTGTAGATTTGCTCAAGCATCGTAAAGTTATTTTCTCAAGCAATTTCTCAGTGTTTTTTGTCTATATTGTCTTCTGAAAACCTTATTTCATTTTTTTCTCCTGAGATTTTGAAGGCTAGGTCTTCACTGTCCCATGGAATTGTTTGAAACCCAGAGTAACTGTTCTAGAGAAAATGCCACATATGCTGGCTATGCTAAGCAGAAAGCAGACAGGGTCAGAAATAAATGCCAGGTGAGTTTGGGGACTGGCAGTACCAAGAATCATGGCACAGAGAAAAACTGACCATCATGAGCACTACAGAGCATCCCTTTGGTAAGGGACTGGCACTGGTGAATCAGCTGGTGACATCAGGGGTAAAAGCAACCTGTTATAGATCTAGAAGGTCATGTTCAAATGTTCACATTCATGGTCCTAAATCTTGCTGGATTTAAAAGGGCATTTTTTACAGTGTGAATTTTGGTAAAGGGTTTTTGAAGGGACTGTCCCTTTGCCACTATTGAATCTCTTGAACATCAAAATACTGAAAAATTCCCTTGGAAAGGAAAAAACAAAAAGCTTAATCCAGTTTCTGACCTAAGCAAATCTTGGCATGGTGTCTGCTGTGAGTTGAATTAGGTGCCTACACTGTCCATGAGCCTAAATCAAGAACTTGCCACTTGGTTTCCTTTGTGCCTCTCACCTTAAGTATTACTCCTGGCCACTGCCAGGTTTTCTCCAGAGCTGCTGCCAGTGGGCTGTTTACTCAAAGCCTGCTCCTTTGCTCCTCGGGTCCGGGGTTCAGGAGAGACCTGGGAAGAAAAAAAGTGAGTGTGTTCAACAAACCCTTTCAGTGCTGTCATCTTCAGGTTTTGCCTTCCTTTTGGAATTCAGCTGGGTGCAGGGATGAAACTCTGGCATTCAGGTGCTCGCTGGGTGATTATACTAGACTTGTATATCCCAGGGATCTCAGGTAACAGGACATCACATGCCAACCAGCCATGGGGGGGTATGTGAACCCACAGGGGGCTGAGACAGTGTGCCCCAGAGGGGCTCTGCCAGCCTGGGGCTGTCTGCATGAAACCTGTCTGCTTCAGTGCCTGCTGGTACCCTGGTCAAAAGAAGAGGTCTTTTTAGCCTACAGCTGTAAGGCAGGTCTGGGAAGCTGCTGAAATCTTTCTGGCTGCACAATGGAACCTAAGTGCTAATTCAGCAATATTCCATTTCTAGTGGCTTCTCTCTCATAAGCACCTGTCCTCCATGTCCTCTTTGACAGATTTCCTCTGTTCTCCACTGCAGCCAAAATGGCATTTACTTTTGAAGGTTTGGGAGCTGCCATTTCCAAGCAATGTCTGGAAGAAATCACTTCAGCAGCAAAAGAGCCTCTAACAGAGTTGCTGGAACCATTACTCCCCAGAAACCTCAGGGGCAATTTGACACAGCAGAAGTGCCCATGGTGCAGGCTAAAGGTGGGATGTAACCTGTACTACCCTGGAGCATGGACTATGGCTGCCTTTCTACTGGAATCAGGGAACACAGATCTGGTGGTGCTGCAGGTTTTCCATGGAAGGTGGGGATAAGTGAAACTATCTGCTGGTTGGGAACATAGAAGGTACTGTGCCTGCCTCTATTTAAAGGTAATGACTTTTGAAGTTATTAGGAAATGATTGTTGCCTTTGAACACTGCCTATAGACAGTAAAATAAGGTCGGTAGAAACACAGATAATATGGTGCCAAGATTCTCAATTTTTTAACCTTAGAAATCTTTTTTTGCCAAGTAACTAACCCTTCAAAAACAGATCTTTACATTTCCTGAAATGGAACCAAAACCTGGCCCATTTGTTTCACATCTTAGTTTAGTGTAGCTTTTTCCCTGGGCCACTCTATGGATTTCAATTTTGGAAACTGCTTTTCATGAAAATATTTGAATGTGCGGTGAGATTTATCAGACCACCTTCAGGTCACAGGAACACAGGGATCTACAGTCACGCCTCAATTAGCATTTTTCTCTTGTGTTTCACATTAAACACATTTTGATGTCTTGTCCTATCTGCATGATGAGAGCAGAGAAATGACCAATAATATGGCAATCTCTGCCAGATTTGAAGGGAGGTGCTGGGTCTGCTTCTACCATAGATGTTAAGACAGTAATCCCAAAATGAAGCACAAAGAAGAAGTCGACAGGTGTGAAGGAACAAGTGTACTGAGGAGATTTTCCTGACAGACAGTACAACAGAGATACTCTTCCTAGAAGAGCAGATGGAGCCATCAGGAAAAGACAGAGGAGTGGAAAGGAGAAACAAAGCTAGGCTGTGAAAGGTTATGCGAAGTCCCACACAAGAAAAGAGAAAACACATGCTTTAGTGCTATCTTGGGTGGGGTTCAAAATGTCTTACAAACATGCAGCTAACATAGAATAGTCAAGATCTGTTCTGGTTTAATTTTGGTATGTCACGTTTAAATTAGTGTGCTAGCTCACGTCAAGTACATGCTTGTAATTAAATTTTGAAAGAACATTTTCTTTTCTGAGAAAGATTTAAAAAATGAATTGGTTGTATTTCAGCTTTGTTGACAAGGATGGTTTCAGTTAATGAAAGACTAAACTGCATGCATTGAGAATGAAAGGAATATAAACCATATGCTGTTATGTTTGGTGCACTCAAAACAGTTCTTCTTTCAACTGGATTCCCTGGAGCTCTTTTCAGACTGAAGGTAGTCTATTTGTTTTTGCGCTTTTACACAACGTAACAAGATAAATAGGTGCAGGTTGGAAAATTGAATGTTCATGATCCATTTGGAAGTGTCCTTCTTCTAAAAAAATGAGGGGACTAAACTGGAATGTTTTATTCTTCACAAGTGAAATTCTAAAACTAGACCAGCTTATTTTTAAGGTTGAAACTTACACTGTCTTGCTGCTTTTTTATATTTTTACTGAAATTTGTGGAATGCATCAAGCCCAGAGTGCATCCTTTTTGAGTAAAGAACATCTCGTACTTTACACTGAAGGCTTCAATATACTTTTCTCAGAAGGCTGCAAACCACTCTTTGGACAGAGAATTTATGTTGGTTTTAACAGTTGCCTATTAACAAGAAGCTGAAGACATTAAAAAAACTGCATGAACATGTCTCTCCAAAGCATTTTAAATACTTTAATTTTGGGATATTTCTTTTTTACAACAAATGTTGGCCTTGTCTTCAAGAGCCACCAATCCTTGAACATCAAATTATCAGTTGCAGGGAGTACATGTGGTTACAATAAAAAGAAAAATGCACAAAGTTCATTGTGTGGAAAAGAATATTATTCAATCGGATGTTGTTCTTATTCTGGTTTTATGAGAGTTTGGACAAGGCATGGTAATTGTGAATGTGTTTATGAATCCCAAACAGCTCTTGTATTTTGCTAGAAAAAAGTCTTTGTATTGTTTGTATTCAAAATGTGTTATATATACCCTAGTTCTTGGAAGACTTTGAGAAATTGCACCAGGAATATTGCTGTCTTCAGCATAATACATTCTTGATTGGCTCTATTAAAATCAGCATTGCATTTCTTGTAGAGGTTGCAGTATGTACAATCCTATTTGTGTTTGAGATAGTGGGAGTATTTTTATCACCCTCACTAAGAGTTTATGCATATGTTAAGGAAACTGATGAATTCCCTTTATCACAGATAAATACCATGTCCCCTTTTTCCGAGTGAAGCCCCTTTTTTAGCTTTTCAGCATCCAAGCTGTCCTGGTGAGGTCTGCTGGATCAGTCTAGTATGTCTCTAAGTGAAATAGGGAAATTAATAACCTGACCCATATGAGAAACCACACCTACCTATATTAGAAGTTGTTAGAGTCTGCTACCCAGAACTGAAATGGAGAAAGCTGTTTACCTGCAGCTGTACCACTGCCTTTGTATGGATTTCTTCTGCTTTGTAGAACACTGCTTGGGAGATGAAAAAGTCTGTATACTTACAGGCAGTCTCAAATGGCCTTATCCAGACTTTTTCACCTGTATCTGGCGCGTCTGTAGAAAGAACACATTATAGCATGTTGATAGGGACATCACGAGTCTTGGATATTCTGAAATTAACTTTGCTATCCCTACTGCTGTGTTTGCCTGCTAGCCTTTTGCTGCTGATGTACTTGGTGATCTTTGGGATTTTTGTTGTTGTATGATACTTTTCACTTTTTTGATTTGTAGAGCACTGGTTGTACCTGCAATAGGGACTTCACAAGCCCATCACATGGACATGGGTACTCTCCCAAGCAAGTTTATGGTGACTCTCCCAAGCAACTGCAAGCATCTTTAGGTAGTTGTCTGTGTCTATTTCAGTAGGAAACTGAGGCACAAGGAACACTACAGAAGACCTCTTGTAGATTAGTCTTTTGTCTGCACTTTAAAGTGAGGTATATAATGATGACTCGTCATTGCTCTTTGTTGAAAATTTGATCTCCCTTTTCTGAGTCAGTGTGAACTTCTTAGCTGGGCAATTTTTGGCTTCTCTGCTAGTCTTTCAAATATATTTGTTAGTGCTGCAGTTTAGTGTTGTCAGCTCAGATTTCAGGCTTTTGGCTCTATTCAGGGTTCCTTTGTGAATCAGGGTGTTATCTGCTTCTATCATCATCCCTTCACCTTTAATCTTCTGAAATGAACTCAATATGAATGCATACTGTACAAGTGGAGAGTGCCTTTTGTATTTCTTAAACAAAACAAAAGCCCAATAACATCAAATAAACAGAGCTTATGCTGCTTCTGCTGTCGTGTCCACATTTCCATTTATCTAAGCTGATTTGGCCTATACAAATAGGTGCAATGATTGTCTATGTATGTGTTGATCGTATTTCACCTACCAGAGCCTTTGTGACATTTTACAAGAAGGATAGAATGCTTTTCTTGCATCTTTCCCTTCTTTATAGCTTTTCACCTCTCTTTCTAGTCAGTCACATATATCTAAGGAATGTTACCCCAAAGCCTGTTGTATTATAGTCTTTATAGAAGTGAGCTGAGAACTAAGCTTAAGTCAAAAGTTTCCACAGAAAACCTTTTTGTCAGCTAGAAAAACTATTGCACTCCATCATTTTCATGATGTCAACAGCTGCAAAAAGTGCTTACACTTTCCCACATCCATGTATATGTATGTGTACACCATACATATTTACACCTGGGAAAGGTAAATGGGTACACCACAAAGCCTGAAGTAAACTCAGCAGACATTGCTCTTAGAGACAAATTGAGCTTTTCACTTTCCCCTCACAACCACCTTCACAAAAGTGTTTTCTTGTAAACACTGTTCTGCTGAAGTGACAAATATATTAAGCATTATGCATTCTTTACAAAAAAATTATTGAGAGCACTGCACTCTTACATTTATAAACCCAGGAGAAAACACGAATGTATGCAAAGACATTTGTGCAGTTGTCAACCTATCTGAGTAAAATCAGAAGGAAGGAAATTTTCATTAGATAGTGCCTTCATTCAGTTGAGTGACTGAGTCAGATGGTGTATGAGTGGTGGCAATGTTACCAGCTCCCAAGAAGCACAGTTGTAACAAGCATCCCTCCAATAGCAAGTAACTTCTAGGTCAGTCAGTACTTGCATTTTTGCTCATTCTCTAATTGTTTTGGATGCAGAACAGCAACTTGGAAGAAAAGGAGAATTTTATCATTTAGCAGGCTTTCAAACAGCACTAGCTGTTTGACCAAATACCATTTCAGCCTAAGTTTGTCTTCAGGTGCTAGCAGTTAGGGTGGTATACATACATGATTTTCTTCTGCTAATAGTGATATTTAGTATCACCCAGAGCTAACATAAGGTAATTGTACAACTGAAGAAAATTATCAAGCAGCCTTACTGTTGAAATTTTTTATTTATATTACACAACAGCTGATCCTAACCTAATTAAATAATAGATATCTTAAATGTCTTAAAGGACATAATGCTTATTATCCTTTGGCAGCATCCCTTTCCCTTTTAGTAGTCTCTGGGTTTGAATAAAATTCTGAATCACATGATGATGGTTTAACTTTGGTACAGTGATGCATGGAGGACCATATAATTCCTTTTATATAATTAGCATCTTCTAGTGGAAACTGCAGGATTATTTATGCTTTCTTGGCTGAAGTTTTCTGCTCTAAAATGTAGCTGCTTTCCCTGCTTCAGCAATTGTGGGTTATTTTTGTGTTTGTGATGTGTTTTAGTCCTTTTTTTTTGGGTTTTTTTTTGTTTTATTTTAGTTTGGTTGGTAGTTTTGGTATTTTTATTTTTAATATTTGGGTCTTTTCAACAGCATATTATAACAGGCTATTTAGCAGGCTTATAACAGAAAATAAAATATGGTAAGTGATGGCTTTGAATTGAACAGATGAAGGAGCTTCTGACATTGATATTCATCTGTATTCTGCCATCCAGACTATCAAACTAAGTTCTGTTAAAGGACAAGGTGGTATAGTGCTCTATACTTTCTAGCAAAAAAATCTAATAATGTTCCTAGTATGTCATATTTTGGAGCAGTTAAAGAAAACCTGCTTGCATGAGGAAAGCAGAAAAGCAGTCATTCTAGATTTTTCCAGGTATAAGGAATTTTTATTGGAGATGCTTTACTAAAGGTCAGGTTTACTTCTGTTTTATTTCCCATCATAGACATAAGCCAGAAACAGAATTTAGCCTTTAACTTGCTACCATTTGAAAAGCCAGAATCTACACTTACAGGTATTTTTGAGGCCTCCTGCCCTCTTTACAAGGAGCTGCAGCCCATGATGTCTTTCCTGGCCCCTGCCATGGCCCTGTTTGGAGAGCCAGCATGATGCTTGAGGTGATTCCCAGTACAGCCACTCCTCCCAGCAAATTGCAGCACCACTGTTCTACTTGCCCCAGATCCTTGATGATGCCCTGCCTTTTGCTTAGTAGTAGATGAAGCTCAATATATTCTTCCAACATACATTTACCTACAGATTCTAAATCACTTTTGCTTTGCATGGGTGTCATTAGCTTAGGAAGCAACAAGGGTTGGTCTAAAAGGACATATGGGAAAATATTGCCATACAGAAGTGAAAAGGTGAAGAACACATCTCTTAAAAAAGAACTTGTAAGTATTCTCAAGCTCAATGACTTTTGATTCTCATGAGCTTTGAGAAGAAAAACCCAACACTCTCAAAATCATTCCCTCAGCCATTCTCTCCCTTCATCCCATGGAAAAACATAGCTAGTGATTTGAAATGTAATAATAATGTATATATAAAGATGAATTTGGAATTATAAACATGTAGGTATTGACCATTTAACTATATCACTTTTTCTCATTGGTGCCCTTTGAGCTTATCCTTTGAAATTCAAAGGAACTGACAAATGTGGGAATTGAGGGTTCATTTCAGGAAAAACTCTCTCTGACATATGTGCACTTGTACACGTCTTTATTTTAACACAACGTAGGAAGATGAAAACAAGGGTAACAGTAGATAAAACACCTTTCCTTCTTCAGCTGTAGACTATGCAGTTTCATAAGAGTTATTTCTAAATATTATAGAAACTCAATGGGGCATGTTAAAAACCTCACAGTGAAGCAGAATGCCCATACAGCAAACAAAATACAAAGATAGGGGAATTCTGTGTCCATGCTGCATACCTGGTGATGCCCTTGCTCTCCAGTGGCGAGTTGGGGTTTTGCAAAATCAGCAGCTGTATCTCTAGGAACCATCAATTTTGCTTTCAGCAAATCTAATGGATTAGTGGTTACCCAGTGGTTGCAGGCTGCAGTGATATGAACCTATTAAATGTTTCTTCCCAGAAATACTCAAAAGCACAGCTGGAAGGGCCCCTCAGGACTATAATATCTCCAAGCAGCAGTCCTTACTTACCAAGACATGGAAGGCAGCACCCTTCTCAGAGGTACCAGGGAAGAACAGTTGATGCACAAGTGAGGAAGAGCCCATGAATCTGGGATGCTGAGAAGTGAGAAAGGAGCAGACTACCCAGGTCCTTCTTTGGCATGAGATGGAGGGCTGAGATAGAAATACTGAACGTGTTACTGGGTTATTATTTTTATTATCTCCAACAGCAGATCATCAGGGTTACAAGAGAAGTTCAGTAAGAAATCTCCTGAGGTACTCCACAAATGTATTTGTAAAAAGAAGCAAAATAAGTCTTGGAGAGACTCATACTCAAGGTTGATTAAGACATACAACCACAGAGCAACTTTTATCCCACTTTTTCAAGCCAGCATTATTTTCACCTATTTTTTGCTATTTTTTTAGTGGCAGAGATTTCAGCTTGAAATTGTTTTCTACATGAAAATAGTGATTTTTCCTTACTTTACTCTAAATTTAATTTAAAGACCTACATCTGATCTAATTTGCTTATGTACAGAAGCCCAGATCTCTTCTTTCAGTGCTTCCTTCACAGACCTCTTCCTCATCCTGTAAGAAATGTAGGAGACTTTGGGATTTCTACTATTTGTTGTTTTAGGTACCATCCATAATCATTAAAAGATACTTTTACATGATCCGATGGTGTAAAAATGAAGTGACGTGCTATGAACACTAAACTCAAACTTTGGACAAATAATATAGTCCTCAATATAGTCCTTGAACTAGCTACAGAACCAACTTTTTGCACACTCATAGGAATACCTCTTCACGCCCCCACAAAAATTTCATTAAATAAGCAACATTTGTGATGTGCTGGTGAGGTCACAACCTCTGGGATAGTTTGGAGAGACATAAAGTGCATGGCTCCTGCTGGGACTCTTCTTCACCCTTTTCAGCGCAGGGAACACCCATCTTGAAGATTCACTCACCGAAGCTGTGGCCATCTGTCTGAAAGGGTGCACACCTTTCTTGCTGCTGCTGTCCTCACTTTTCCCACTCATCTTTCCATATTTACTTGCAAACACTTCCCTGGGTTCTTTCTTGCTCTTCATTTATAGCCTGTCTCTATTACTGTTAAGTATCTTTGTTTTTCACCTTTGGCTCCTCTCTCTTTCTTGGACATTTTCCCCACATCTCACAGTGAAAATTCTGATGTCTTATCCTGACTCACTCCATGAACTTGTGCTGCAGGCACAGGAGTGAAATTTGTTGAGAGCTCCAGGTTTGGTGGTGCTGTTAACCCTGATAGAAGAGAAAGAAGGAATTGTGGCACATGACATAAACCCTGGAATATGAGTTGAAGGCATAAGGACCATAATAGATAGATAGACAGATAGAGAAGTCAGTGACTGAGTACACACTGGAGATATCCCCTCACACATAACAGCACCCTGTTTACACAGCATCTGTCAGCACATTACTGCACCTGGAGCATTAGTAGAAGGATTTCTTATTAGTATCAGGCTTAGAGTTTTGTAGTAATTGACGTTTTTATTTGTCTGACCTGACTAAACAAAAAAACAAACAAAAACCCAAAAATCCAAAAAACAAACCCCTAAAACCCCCATAAAAGATTGCATTTACCTGAAATAAAATGAGTTTTTTTTGGTTTTGGTGAGTTCAAATGGAAGCAGAAAGAAATTATCCAGAAGTTACCAACACATTTCTTTCACTCCTAAATAATATATTTTGTATGGTGGTTAGAATTGGACATTAAAGGTTAAAAATGAAAATAATTTGTATAGTCTACAAAATATTACACATTTTTGTGCTCTTGAAATGGCAAGAAAAAATTTTCAATTTTTTTTTTTATTTACCTACTTTATATATGGCTATTACTGAAACTATTTTTCAGAAAACTATTCTCTGCAAAAAACCCTCACCTAGCTCTTTCATTGAGCATAATAGCATTGTATCCTCACAACTTGCTCTTCAATTAGAGCCTGACTCATGACCAGTGCCACAGCCTTCAATGGGACTGTGGGCTTGAGTGGGGGGGGTTGCAGATTTAAATCAGGCAATTTAATGTTTCCAATTATAGGAAATGTATCTGGAAGGATGCCAAAATGCTAAATAGCTTGATAAAACAGAAAGGTTCCTTGTTTCAATTATTTCTTATTCCACTACACGTTTCCCCTGCCACCACTTAATTAGAGACGAGAACTCTACAGGAGATCCTGTTCTTTATTAATTCATTTTAAAGTTATTAACTGTATTGGCAACAGCAACACCAAAGCCTGAATTTAATGCAAGCTCTGGGTAGGGAAAGGCAGTCCAGTGGGTATGTCATTAACTTGGCCCTGGAGTGGCCACATTTCCTGCTCCTGACAAGGCCTCCTCATGCAATCAAATCACTTGGGCACAGATGAGTAGAGGTGTTTCATTTTGCTCCTGTGGAAAATCATGAAAGTCAGTGAACCTCTATTGATCGGATGCTTTGTCCCTCTCTATGTGACAGTTCCTGTTTTTGGAAGGATTTGTGAGGATAGCTGTGTGAAGAATTGTTCTGTGATTATTTAAGAAGTCCTCAAAGCAATGTAACATGTATTTTTGGGCTTCATGATCACATTTCCTTTCATTTTGCAGAAACTTGTGGGAATGGGATTAAATCTGCACCATGTTGGATACTCACATTAGGCCAAGTGTCAAGTAAACTTCCTCCAGGAAGGAGGACTGAGTTGTATTATTTTCTGTTGCACCTATATCCTTCCCAACACAGGAATGGTAACTGAAAGCTGAGACTGTGATTTTTACAGCATTCAATACAACTCTAAGTTTTAAAAAGTGGCCTTCTTAGCTAGTGGAGCAGAAGAGTTTGCTATTCCTCTCAGGATTATGGAGTTTAAAAGGTCAGAGCTTCTTGTAGCAACTACTTGATAACATTAGGAACTGAATGCTTGTTTGGATTTTGCTAGCAAAATGTAGGTAAGATAAGAAAAAGAACCCACAGCAAAATTTACAAACCAATTAGTCACTGTTACAGCAAGTCACTCCACAAATGAAGCCATCAATAGAAATGTTTATATTGGGGATCTATCTAGCTGTTTGAGCTATCTTGTTTCTGATTTAAAATACTTGGGTTTGCTTACTGAAATATTCTGCTTGCAACAGCATTGGGTTAAATACAATAGAACAACATGTTAAATTGTTTGTTTGTGTAATGACTTGTGGGACTGGTCCTCACTCCTCACTTGGTGCAATTTGACAGGGATTATAGGCTCAAGAGCTGTCGGTACACAATTAGTTGTCAACTAATTTGTTCTAAGGTCGGACAACCTGAGGAACATTTTCACTAGTGATAGTCACTGAAATGTGTATTTTGCTGCTTTCATTATTCCCTTGCTGACATTCACATTTTTCCTTAGAGCACGTGCTAGGAAACTTTACAAATCACAGCTCCTTTATTGCTCTGTGGCTCTGGATGTTTATTTTTCTACCTAGGACATCTGTGACACAGCTGTCTCTCTATCCTCCACTGCTTTACTGCATAAGACACTAAATTCTTCTAGGAAGAAGCATAGCCTGTGTTGGTCATATCACAGCATCACAGTGAATGGTGGGATGAAAGTTGATGGAGCTGGGCTGAGCAAACCTGGCCACACCTGCGCCTTGACAACACATCAGACTATCTCTGAGCTCACAGGCAGTCCTGAATTAATGTCTGAAGTAATCCTGCTCAGATTTAGGATTTCTTCCTTACTATGCTCCAGAACTTATTCGAAACATTCTCTGGAGTACTGCCAGAAGACCAGGAGCTATTTCTACATCACACTGCAGATTTGGTCCTTTTTAGAGATGCTAAGGAACTACAGAGCCCACAGTTTCTGTGGGTACCCATTGCCTCCGGGCCTCAGTCATCTAAGAAAGATGCTTATGTTGAGGAGTCAAGACTGAGCATTCAGTTTGTGTATCTGGTTTTGAACATAGCACAGAATTCCTTGGGAAGGCAGAAAAATAAAGAATTAGCTTTCAAAGGCCAGTTGCTATAAAGATGGTGATATTGTCAGAAATCCAAAATTGCTGAACCTAAATTCCAATTAAATAGTCATCATTATAAAATATTACACTGCTCAGTTGTATTTACATGGAACAATTGCATTTCATTATTTTTATTAACCATTCAGTAGTTACAAAGTCTCATTTATGACCACTTAACAACCAGGCTCTTAATATTTGTAGTGCAATTAGCCTGAAACAGTCTTGAATAATGTCCTGTTTACAACTGAAGTAATAAAACAAGAGCACCAGGGGACAGAAAGGCTAATTAAAGGGGACAATTGGAGAAACAATCCAGTGTTGGATGGCTGGAAACATGCTGTTATTGCTCCAGTGTGGGGTAGATTTATGCTAAAGGTGATTAAGCCTTAAAAGTATTTGGTTTCTTTTCGCATTTCTGTTTGGACTGGCTAGACCTCATGCTTGTTTACAGCCAGACTTCTTTTCACTTTCTGGGGAAGTATCAAAAGCCTGTAGAAGGATATTTACTGCCAAAGTGGTCTAAAAAGGTAATAAAAATCAGACTGGACAGAAAAGTTAATAGAAACAGTATTCCTAACCCCTAAGTTCTTGATATTTTATAAAGACTGTGGGATCTTAGGGAATTAATATCTCTCGTGTACAATGAACACATACTGCCTGAATCCAGATATGTTGTGTAATTAGTGCTAACATCCAAACCCTCCCAAAGTCTGTTCTGCAAAGCCACAGTGCTTGGCCACCCCTCATAAACTAAATAGGGTAGCAGACATAAGGGGACTCTTGTCATGCTTCCAAATTCAACTTTTTATAGGGAAAACCATTTACTGAGTGCCTGCCACATGCCTATTCTTTAAGAACATAGATTCACAATTCTATGTGTGGACTCTTAATGGGATAAAGCTTTAAATCAAGACACCTGAAGAACAGGATGTTTTACGATTGTTGTCAACCAGTTTGGAGTCTTAAGCTTGCAAACTTTCTTCTGCAAGCTGGAAAGCCAAGTTTATATTTCTGTTTAACCTTTTAAACAAAAGCTGGTCTCCTCTTCTGTTTATATGTGTCTAAAAGCTTTATCTGTTTTTCTCAAACATACTGAGATTTGCAACAGAGGTGCAGGATTTGATAATGCTGGAAGTTTGAGACTTGCAGTTTAGCTTTACTCTTGGGCCACAGGAGTACACTGTGTTTTCAGTTAAAATCAGTAGGAGTTTTGCTGTTGTTAGGCTCAGTGATGAAAAAATGGGACATTGTCATATCCATTACTAAAGAACTATCATATTAGAAAATATAGGTAGGCTTTATAATGATTTGATAATTAACTTTTGTTCTTTTGTTGTCTTATATATGATATATTTGACACACATAAAGTTGCTTTAAAAATTTTGAAGGTAGTATGAGAGATTCTATTTTTATACCTCATACGAGTGGTTATTTTTTACCGCACATCAGTGGTTATGTGCACACATAGGAAATCAGGAGGACCCTGGAGATGTTTCTCCTATCCTCAATTTTATTATCTAGATGCAATGTAGAAGGTGGGCAGCACCAGCTGCACTCTCATGCAGGCGAGCCTCACACCAGGCTGGTGGGGTACACCAACCTGCCACTTCATTTCTGCTCTGACTCCATTAAAGCCAGAAAATCTCTAACTGCAGACTTTACAAGATTTCTGTCCATCATTTTCTGCTCAATAACATCTGGGGAAACAATGTAACAAATGTTGCCTTTGTCTGCCTTTCAGACAACATCAATTAGGATGTTTTGAGAGGATGGAGTTATTATGTCTTTGGAAGTTTGGAAGCTTCTAGTTACCAAAAGAGAGCAGTCCAGGTGAGCAGGGAGATTTTGAAGGGAAATAGGGATCACAGAATCACTAGGCTGGAAGAGACCTCCAAGATTATTGGGTCTAACCCATGCCCTAACATCTCAATTAGACCATGGTGCCGAGTGCCACATCCAGTCTTTTTTTAAACACTTCCAGGGATGGTGACTCCACCACCTGGGCAAAGCATTCCAGTATTTTATCACTCTTTCTGTGAAAAACCTTTTCCTAACATCCATATTTTTCCCTTGGTGCAGCTTGAGACTGTGTCCTCTTGTTCTGTCAGTTGCTGCCTGGAGAAAGAGATTGACACCACCTGACCACAGCCACCTTTCAGGGAGTTGTAGAGAGTGACATCGTCACCCCAGAGTCGCCTTTTCTCCAGGCTAAACACCCCCAGCTCCCTCAGTCATTCCTCACAGGGTTTGTGTTTCCAGCCCCTCTCCAGCCTCTATACCCTCCTCTGGATGTGCTCCTGCTTCTCAATGTCCTTCCCAAACTGAGGGGCCAGAACTGGATGCAGCACTCAAGGTGTGGCCTCACCAGTGCCCAGTGCAGGGGAAGAATGACCTCCCTGCTCCTGCAGGATGAGTCTTCAGCTGTGGAAAAGGACACTTGACCTTCAGTAAACTTTATTCAGTAGACTGGTTAGGGACTAGACACTGATAGTGTAAAAGTCAGAGGAAAATGGAAGAAGAAAACTAAAAAAAGTTTCATCTGAAAACTGAAGTAGCCTTCTCAGCCAGGCTACTTGAGACCTTGGCTGAACTGCTGGATCTGTTTTACATAGGAAACAGTCATGTCCAAAGATATTTATAGGTAGTGATTAGGTTCAAATTGACTATAAATTCTTTGTACATTTTTCTCCCATAATAACTCAATGCTCTTTTAATCAAATTATATACAGGGAAAAGATTTCTTAGAGGGCAGAAAATGTTATATTATTTATTCATGATTTGACAGTAAGAACTCTGTAATTTTTAAAAGGATTTTTGAATGATAGGAAATTAAAATGAGCAAGGCAAGCTGGGAAGGAGCCCAGCTTCCAAGGAAAGCGGAGTGCAGAATTTATACATTACATGTGATAGATCTCATTCCCAGTCTGTCCTACCCAAGATCTTTGGATCTTGGAATTATCTTACAATATTTATTGGTCTCTTGGTTCAGATTCCAGGCTTGTCAGCAGTGCAAGTGTTGAAGGATTGTGGGTTTGAGTTAAACTCACTGGTAAGGGCAACTTCTTAAATATTATTTCCATCTTACACCCTTCTGTTTTCTGTCAATATCAAGGTGACAAAGAGACTGGTTAAATAGGACAGGATGTTATGTGAAATGCCTCTCTTTAGAGGCTGGCAAGTTGCCTCTACATTAGCGGCACTAAATGCCCTTTTCTTTTTTTTATGAAACCCTATGAAAGCTGTGCCTGAGGAAGGCTCATGAAAAAACACCAGAGGCACAACACTTTAAAACTCATTTAGGAGTGGAGCAATCCACAAGAAGTGGTGAAACACTCACAGTACCAGGCTTAGCTAGAGAGTTGGCAAAACTTCACAGGCAAAGGTTTCTTCTGGGGACTCGATCCTATAAATTAAGAGAGGATTTTATCACAGGCTAGATTTATGAATGTAATATTTATGTCAGGGAGGGACCTGAGAGAAGAAGGATAAATTTTTAAAACTGTTCAAAATATTTCTTCTAAAAAAAAGTTTCATTACTTTTATTTTTATGAGCCAAATGGAAAAATCAATAGAAAGTAAACTTAACTATTATAAGATTTTTGGAAGGATACTTGCATCTTCTTTTCTTTCAGTGATTGCACATTTCCCTGTTTCTGGAAACCCCTGGTGTTGGAATTTTTAGCAACTACTCTCTACACATGAATATCTGGGCTTATGAAGACCAATGCAGTTCTTTGCATCCCAGGCTTTACTGGTCATTCACACAAGGGAATCAAAGTGTTCTAAAGAGGTATTGGATGTTCAGGGTATAAGTAATAAGTCCCAGTTATTTTCACTTTGGAGGATTCAGATTTTGAGTGACAGAGAAAAGTGTTGGCATTTGTAACTCGTAGTTTCCTGAAATACCTAAATTTTCGTGTAATGAATCCCCAGGGCTGGCCTTCAAGCACAGTGTCTCTGGATCTGGAAACATAAGCCCCTGACAGCTGCTGTAGGCTGGTTAGCTTCCCCCACCCCCTTAAAGTGAACAACAGATCCTGTGTCTGAAGCACGTGGTTGTAGGATCTAGCTGCTCAGGAAGGATGAGGAGCAGCACTGTCTTCAGACCCTTAGTCCACAGAGGAGCCATTGAGCACTTTTGGCCCTTTGAGGAAGAATATTTAAGTCTCAGAAGACTGAAGTACCTGTCAGCATTTCTCTGCATGATAAGGATTGCTACAAGGAGAAGGAAATTTTATGGTGGCCATCCCACCCATCCTCACAGTCAGCAGGATCGAGTTCCTACTTTCCATAGTCATTTATATCCCTACCTTACTTCAGTGAACACAGAGACAGGGACTAGCAGCAGTTATGATCTAGAGCTGGTGTTTACTGGTCCTGTGCACAGGAAACCTGCAATGTGCTCTGCAGTGGTGGTTACAGCTTCTTTGTGTATCTTTCATGTATGAGAAGGCAGGCTCAGTCCCACTGTGACTGTTCATCTAATCCCTCCAGGAATCTAAGGCCCTTGCTACTTTCTTACATCCAGAAGAGATGGTCTTTGCTTTCTGCTTGAGACCCCTAGGGAGACACAGAAGCCATATGCAGGTACGGCTTTTCCCAGCCCCTGGAATGTGCATAGCTACTGGTCACGGGTTAACCACATTGGCATTCACCAGTGAGCAGCTGTAGTTTCCTTAAGAAAGGGGGGCTCACCGGCTCCTGGTGCAGACCTTGGGGTCCCTTACAACCTGGTATCATACAATTCTATGATCAAATGCCACAGGGTTAAAATCTGATCTCTAACAACTTCAAACTGTACTGAACTTTCAGGATAAAATCCATCCTGTGGTAAGGGCCAGTACACGGCCATCCAAATGACCTCTCCTCACACAGCATGAGATCAACAGCAGTGCAGCTGCTTGCTCGACCTCCCTCGCTGCAGCAGAGCAGGGCTGACGCATTCTGCTTTCTCTGCTAGCAGCAGGACCCACCAGCACTCTTCACCAGGGAAAATCTGGCCCAAGAGGAGCAGTGTCTCTGCAATTGTGCAGTACATCAGCATGCCTACTCATAAAGTGATTTATGATTCATGTCAGTGCAGTGCACAGCAAGGTAGGTACAACTGTGCCAGGAAGAGAAGATTCACCCGGGGTGTGGAGGATTGTCTAATGCTGCCAGTTCCAAAGGGTTGTGGTGACATACTAGTCCAGGCCCAGACATGCTTTAATCAGCTCCATCTTTATTATATGGCAAACAAACCTTGTGCTAAAGCAGACAAAAACATGCTGATAGGTAAGCCCTGTGGCCTGCAGCTCCTGAAGGGAGAAATCACCCTGTTCCATCTGAGGACTGAGAAGAAATACAGGTATGGACAAAGGAGATGCATTTAGAGATGTGCTCCTGAGTTCTTGTCACAATGCACATGGAGCCAACTGGAATTCTTCCTTCAGGGCTGAAATGACTTACTAGCAATGATCAGTAGTGAAATAAAGGGTCTCAAGTAAGAGAGGTGTTGCCACTGGGTTAAAGCACTTTCCTGGAGGATTTCTTTGTTCCCCTTCCCTCTCTTACCCAAAGCCTATATCTGTGGCAGAGGTATAACAGCTCTGCTATCATGTCAAACTGTGTCTTATGGCTGTAGTTCCTGATCACTCATTTCAATTCTCACTCTGGCTCTTCCCACTGATGCCTTGCCAGTCCCATATATTTGGCTATAAAAAATCACAAGGCCATAGATGAGCTTAGCCATCACAGCCAGGATGGCTGCAGCCAGATCAAGACACTTGTCTGAGCAGATGACACCTCAACCATGGCTTTGAATGCTGGTATAGACAAGAACTTTGGGGACAAGTGGAGCCTGCAGAATGGCACAGCTTAGGAGCAGTGGTGAATCAGCTCTTGCCAGCCTCTTCCGACTAATGTCATCCATTAAGCTGAAGTATCTATAGCTGAACTCAGTGGTGGAGTTGAAGACTAGGACAGGAGTCCTCTCTAGAGACTGAGCCAAGCCCTGCCAAGGCACCAGTCAGGGTCTGGGAAAGTGCTGCCCACTGTGCTACACAAACAGCAAAGAGACAGTAGATAGGGAAGGTGATGTAATAAGGGCATATTTGTCTGTGTGAGGTGCTTGCTGGTGGGCAGCAGGGAGCTTTCAGATGCTGTGGCTGCAGATGCAGAAGAAAGGGAAGCAAGACACTCCATTTTGTTAGTTCTTGATGCAGGTAGGCCATTGCTCTGTTTTTTCCAAATGATCATGGACTCTTCATGTTTTCTAAAGATCTCCCTGTCCTTCCCTTCCTTTGTGATCAGGGGAGTATTGCTGTTAGTCGTCCCAGGCCGGGAAGTTCCTCATCAAATATTTCAAATTTGGAAGGAAGAGGTGCAAGTTTAGTAATGCTGATTGGTTTTGTAAAGAATCTGTTGCTGCTTTACATCTCTTCCTGGCAGTTGCTGGCATCAACTGCATTTCACATAGCCTGGTATGACATAATGGTAGGGCTGTGCTATAGCTCATTGTGAACCTCTAGGCTGAGCCCTTTTCAGGTTAAAAACTACAAAAGTAACCAATCCCTCTTGACAATTCTGGATGCAGTAGTTAAGAGCTTACAGTCTGAATAAACAAACTGGAGATAAGGTACCAGAACAGAGGCATAATGTTAAAGAAATGCCATTTATTATGATAAATTTCTTAGCAGTGGCTTAAGATATTGAAATATTATCATACAAATAAATGCTTGATGAAAGCAGAAAGAGAAGTTCCTGAGGTAGTCAAGATTTATGAATTCCTGGTTAAAGCACGAGGATTTAGACCAGGACAGGAGTGAAAAGCAACTTGTTGAAGGGAGGATCACTTTCAAAAGAAATGTAAAGAAACTAACCCCTGCCTGGGAAGCTGCTGGGGGTTAAACACTTTTATGGTTATAACCATTACATTTCTTACATTACTCCTTGAAAAAAGACTGTTGCCCCATTTGATCTGGTGATATCAGGATGGTGCTGGTAGTGACAGTGGTCATGAAAGAAACACCAAACTCAGTAATGGAACTGGTCTATCAAGTTGTCACTGAAGGAGTCTTGAGAGCAGTTGCACTCAGATGGAGCAGACTACTTGTTCACGAGTGAAAATTGTAGCTTAGATTGGTGTAATGCAAATACTTTTTATTTCACACTGATAGTAAGCCACAGATAGAGGAAAAAAAAGTAGAATGACAAGGTAAAATATCACACACACTGTGAAAATTAGACAAGGAAGTGCCATCACACTAATCAAAGTGTATCTATAGGGGGAAGAAAAAGGTCACAAAAGGCATGTTCCAGTAATACTAACAAATCTAGTAAAAAAATGAGGACTTTTCTGCCTTACTAAGCAACTGAATTGCAAATGCACAAAATAAAACTGATATTTAAAATATCTGAAGCCATGTGTATGTGCATAGATAAGCATGCTACGCATATATTTAGGATAGATTGATTCATTGAGTAAACTGCATAAATAACAGTAGATAATTTCCTTTGGGTGACATTTTCCACTTTATTTTGTGACTACACAAATTTCAGGCATTGTTCAAATTCCCCATCATTCCTGAAACAGGATTAAAGAGTAAGTCAGTGGTTCACAGAAAAGACCCTCATCCATGCAGAATTGTCTGAATGGAGACCACCAAGGTAAGAAAACACACTGACTCTGTCAAGGACATTTATTTGAGACAAGGGTAATGAAGTGTGACAGATAAATTTCTTAGTAGAGAGGATCTGTGTGGAAAGGACTCATTTACAGTGCACAGAGCTCAGTAAGGGATCCTGTGATCATGACTGGCTCCTCTGGGCATGACCTAAATGGTCATATTAGGGTTACCTGGAGGCATCACTGTTCACTCTCTGTTCTAATTGCAGGGGCTACTTGAGCCTGGCTGCAGCCCCAGAAACAGCAAGAAATGGAGAACCTCTCCCTCAAGCCCTTTCAGTGGGTTGTAAGGGTTTCCTCCTTGACAATGCTCCATTCAACATACCACAATCTCATGGCTGTTGGTTTGGCCTGGTGCTGTGAACTGTATATTTGTGTAAAAACTTTTCTGGCAGATGCCATATCTGTGGTAATATTAAACATCTGCACTATTATTTACCAACTTTTTTAGTGAAGACTGTTGTGTCTGATTCAAGTTCATTATTTGCTGAATCCCACAGTCCCAAGGTTTCATAGGTGAGTTAATGCCTTGGTGATTTCACCTTCCTTACATGCACATCTAGTCGTGACTGAGCTGTAGAAATACTCTCTCTGATAGATGGGCCCAGGATCAGGTACTTCAGCTCAGCTCCTTTCTTTCTCTTTTTTTAGAGGCAACTTATAATGAGTTACAAATTGAGGATGACACAGTAGGACCAGAGTACTTGAGTTACTTCCTGGATCCATTAATCCATTAATATGTCTCACTTTCCCATGGCACTACAGCCAGAGTGGGAAGCAGCCAGGAATCTTTTTGTAAACTTCTTTGACCCAGCCTGGGAGAAACAGGTTCAGCACTCCTCAAGCAATCAAACAGGTTTTCTGCAGCTGTTTCAGCATAATGAACCTATGAATTTTCTTAAACAAACCAAGAAATGCATCAGCTTTTAGGCCAATCTCTTTCAAATCTTAGTTATGCTGCTCAGTGTGAATTGGGATATTTGAAAAGAAGTCAGCTATTTCTCTTATATATGTGCTAATCAGAAGTGAAGACAGGCCCAGAATTGGAAGAATCTTCCAAGGAAGTAAAATGGAAACAAGTCTGGACAATTGATTAATGTGTGAAAACTGACATAGAAATTTATTTTTAAATTTAATAGACATATTTTTTATTTTTCAGGCTTCATAAAGAGCAGAAATTTCATCCGAATAGAAATTTGAGTAGAATTATGCTCTAAATATCAGTTACATTTGTTTTCAACATGGTCATACATTCTATTCATAATATGTTCAAATATATATATGATTTTTAAATCACACTATTTGTTTATGACAGGTACATATTTTGTGCATTGTCCCATGATGTAAGTTCATAACTTAAGAATTCTTTAGCCTTATTTAAAAAAAAACAACTTAAATACCCCATGAGTTTTTCAGCATAGTGGAAAAGAATCAGTAAGAAATGTCCGAAGTATGAGGATAGAACTGAGCTCACAAACTTTGCACTTTGTACTCATGTGATTATCAGGGTAGTCAGACATTGTGATTATATTCTATTTTATAGGTGAATAGTTGAGGCTGCCTTTTGAAAAGTCCATATAACAAAAAAGGTACAATAATAGATTTCCTTACATATATCCTTCCCGAATTCTTTCACTGTTGCATGAACCTAACGTAGACAAGACCCATATGTGGTTAGGAAGGTGGAGTCTGTTTCACTGTCTAAAGTCTGCTGGGGTAAATGTGCTGTTTCTTCATCTAAAGAATCAGGATCACAATACTTGACAGACAAAGATGCTACAAAAATCTGTTCATCTCTTCATCCAAATTACAAGATGCAAAGTAGTGTCATACATGTAGAGGGTGAATTATGATTACTATGACCAAAATTAATTTGTCAAGAGCAGTGAAGGAGTGTTGGACTTGGTAGTACTTACTCATTTTTACCCATGCCTGTAAAAAATAGCTTGTAAGGAGCAGGATAACATCCTGAGAGTTGGTGGAACTTTATCTCTTAACCTGCACCTTCAATCACCTAAGAAAGGAAACTTCTTCCCACATAAGCAACATTGACCTGTTAATTATAATCAGGTCATGTTCTTTTGAGTCTGGATCACAATGTCACTAAGAGCTGTGGGTGATATCCTCTGAGCTGCTTGGCAGTAGTGAAAGAAAGGGCCTATGTCTGACCTGTTTTCTGCTGCTCCTGGCTGGACCCTGGACTGGCCGATGCTCTCACCATGGCTGGCACTGTCCATGGGCTCTGTCACCAGCCTGGTCTCTGGCCCTGCATTCAGCCCTGGGGAACAGTTCCCACGGGTGAGGACACATGAGGCTTACACCCGGTCCCAGCTCGCCTTTCCTGCAGAGCAGCTGCTGCAGCCTGACAGACATGAGAAGGACAGCCAGCACCATGGCAGGTTTCTGGATCCACTGGAATGGTGGCATACACTCTGCCTGGGTCTTCAGTCCTGTCACTCTAGCTAATCCTTCAAGCAAAGTCATCCTGTCTCTGGTGTATTGGACCCTCCCAAAGAGTGGAGTGGATTAGAAGGGCGGATGCTTAGAAACCCCAAAAATCATGCCCTGTTTTAGGAGGCTACATTGGACGATGAAGTCATAATACAGCCTTTCTGGTCACTTTGAAAAGGGCTGATCTGCCTTATTCTGCACCCAGATGGATTATTATTTTGATGTAATGAAGAAACACCCTGCTGGGAAAGTCCAGCCAAAAATAAAGTCACTCATTTATGACCTTCATTTTAATTCCCAGACAGCCTTCATTGTTTTCTGACCTAATCATGCCCACTGGCTCCTTAAATTAGCTTTGTGGATCTAAAAGACGCTGTACTTGTTTCAAGAAAGTTTTTAATTGAGCTAAGTTGTAATTACCTGATGTAAAGCTCTCTCAGGTAGAAAGAGATTATATATTTGTTCTTGTGCACTTATCTGAAAGCATGCAAAATGTATCCAGGAATTTGTCAGCTACAAGAAGAATCATGTTTCTTATACTGTTGATTACATATAATTAGGATTTAAAAGATATGTGATGGAAAGGCAAACAAGCTAGGAACTCATCTTGGATAGAAATTACCCATAGCTTTCAGTCATTTTAGAGCAAGCATGAACTGTCAAGGACTGCTCTGTGTTTTTATTTAAATGCTCACTCAGACCTGAGAATTATTTTGATTAGATTGTATTATGGTAACATCACTTCCTCTGTGTGGTCTTATCCATGCAGAACCAATTAGTGCATTATTTCACCACAGCTAGAGACACCAAGAGATGGGTGTGGATGTGGGGATAGGGGGCAAAAAGGGAAAGCAGATGTGGTTCTGAGATTTTTTTTCCATCTGATTTTAAAAACAATTTCCCACCACCCTAATTCTACTCCTGCTGGTGTCAGTTGGAGCTCTGCCATTGACTGCAGTGGGAGTAGGGCTAGGTCAGTGCATGAAAACTTTTGGAACAACATTCTCATTTGTTACATAATTGAAAGCTCCACAAATAATTTTTGTTCACTGTTAGAGTTTTTGAAATTGAGAACTGTCAGGGATGGGGGAACACCATGGATTTTGAAATAGACAACACAAATCTCAGCACAGGTATGTGTGGAGGTGACCCTTCAGATCCTGGGGTTTATTGCTCCATGCAGAGACTTGTGGTGCTCATGCCACATCATCAGAGCCCTTCTCTCAGAGGGCTGACACACCAGGGGTGAGATACCATTCTGTGACCTGGTGAGGTCAGAAGACCATGTGAAACTATAAGAAAGTGGGAATATGTGCTGGTGATTTGCTCGATAGAGGCAGCAAGTAATCCTTTTTGCCAGAACCCTCTACTGAGCCATGAAAGGGAACAGGTTTTCCTTTATTCCAGCCAGCATAGGCTCTCTCTCTGGATGTCAGGGGGGGAGATTTTTCTTTCCTTTCACTACGGTTTTGTTCTGTGTGAGGGGAACATGGCAGTGCAGGTGGAGGAAAGAGGACGAGTTGAGTGGATAGGAGAGCTAAGTAGCCCTTCTTGCTTTCTTTGAGACAGAGGTATTTGGCCAAGGAGGAAAGGGCTGTTCAGAACCCTCCTGGATGAATTTTTATACCCAATGGCTATATAACATCTTTCCCAAGTCCATAGTGTTGAATAATAAGTGCTACTGTGTGTTCTGGGATAGTGTAGCTTCCTAAGGATGTACTCAGGGCACACCTTGTATTAAGGCTTGACTCAGAAAAGCAGCCCTTGCATGTTCCTTTGGCTTGTTATGTACAAGTGCAGGCAGATGTGAACTTCAAATGACTAACTTTCCTAATTGCCTCTTAGTCAAAGAGGTGGTTTTATATATATCTATATAAAACATAAACATACGTATGTCCTGTGGCCACTGGTGAACCTTTTGGATTGTTGCCATGAATTTTGGTATTGCATGTAGCACTGTTTTCATCTGTGAAATTTCTGAACATCTGGAGGGGTTTGCTGTGCTATAATTTGCTCAGTGTGGTTCACTTCTTGCATGGATAAGGACATTTATCTGTCAGAAATTTCTGAGGGGGCATTCTTTAAATAAATTCAAATACAAAAGGGTTTCATTCAGAGAAAAGAGATAAAATGCCATGTATCACAAAAATTATAGAGAAATGCATTTATTAAGGGGAAGAAATCCCTCAAACCATGTTTTCTGTGAGCAAAATAACTAAAGAAAATGTTTACTAGCACATACTTTTGAAAACTTCAAGTACACTGTATAGATGACAGGTATAATCCATTCTGAAACACCCAATCAGTTTTAGAGTTAACACAAGATCCACTGAAATCAGTGAAATCATTATCTTAATCAGACTCTCACTACGACAGCAGACACTTTAAAGCAAATGCAAAGAGTACATGTTGTGGAGGGCTAGAATGAGATTTGCAGTTTTGGCCTCTCTGTCAGCTCTGACCCCACTCTCAGGGAGGTAGTGGAAGATATTTAGTCCAAACACAACCTTGTTCTCATCTCATATCTGTACTACTGTGCCACTAAAAGCATAGTTCCTTAAAATTAATCAATAATCACTGTGCCATCCTCAAGGAGAATATGTTGCAGAAGTGTAAGTAAAATTTTATTTCAAGACATAAGAGAGAGAATCTATAGAAAAAAAGGTGGAAGGATTTATCAGATTGTTCCCACAGTTGTGTCCTTGGAAACAGAACCTCAGATGTTCTAGAAGAAATATTAAACTAAATGCTCTCTGGCCATCTCACAGTTTTGGTATTGAAAAGAAGAGTTGGAGAAGACATAGTTCTGCCCAAAGAGAAACAGGTTATTTTCACAGGGGTGTAAAAACTAATGGATTGCAATAATTTGTCCTCTTTATTATGGGACTTCTTATAATGTATCAATTATAGGATACTGTGCATAGTTTGAATCAGGCAATGTTGCATTTGCTCCCACATTTCATTTTCCTGAACATCCTTGAATCCTGTTTTTGAGAAGAAAACTCACATTAAGTGATTGATTTAAGTCAATACTCTGTCTATTTTCAGATACATGGGAATATAACATATGCAAAGACATTTCAGTATGAAAATTGCCTCCAGCACATCTAGGTGATATGCTAATATGCTGGCTTTGGCTGACACAGAGTTAATTTTCTTCACAGTAGGTAGAATGGTGCTCTGTTCTGGATTTGTGCTGGAAGCAGTGTTTGTAACACAGGGATGTTTTTACTTTTGCTGAGCAGGGCTTACACTGCATCAAGGATTTATTTTGCTTCTCATCCCACCCCACCAGTGAGTGGGCTGGGGGTGCACAAGGAGATGGGAGGGAACACAGGCAGAACAGCTGACCTCAACTGGTCTGAGGGGCATTCCAGACCATATGGCATGGTGGTCAGCATATACAGCTGGGAGAAGAAAAAGGATCAGGGAGACATTGGGAGCTAGGTCATCTGTCTTCCAAAGTAAGAATTATAGATGAGGGATCCCTGCTTATCTGGAGATGGCTGCCCATAGGAAGTGGTGAATGAATTCCTTGTTTTCCTTTGCTTAAGCATACAGCTTTTGCTTTTCCTATCAAATTGTCTTTATCTCAGCTCACATTTTCTCACTTTTCCTCTTCTGATTCTCTCCCCCATCTGGCCAGAGGAATGAGCGAGTGGCCTGGTGGAGCTCAGTCCTATCTGGGCTTAGACCACAACAGCCAATTTGCTTGCTCAGTTAATATATGATAGCCTTGGAGTAATGGCCTTAATAATAAATGGCCTCAGGAGTTGGAAAGATTGTGCAATTCTTCGAGGTCCATATGGTAATTGGCAGGTTCTTTCTCTGAGCTTTTAAGGACATGGATGAAGTTTCTGTGAAGTAGAATCAAGAGGTTGCAAAACAGTATTCATGAAATAACATTGTCATATGCTTAGAAACAGTGTTTGCTGATACCTACCACTTTCTGTAGTGAATTATGGATTTCACACAGAAAGTACCTTGCATATTGTCAGGTCTCCTTCCATGCTGGCATGACTCCTGTTACCAGGGTTTAATGATGTTTCTCTAGATCTTTGTCCAGTCTAGTGTCTGGATAAAGACATTGGAGACTTTAAAACTGAGAATTACTGTGAATTATTCTAACAATTAGTTTTTCATGGTGTTGCTTTGCACCCCTTCATTAAATGAAAAATCTTAATCTTAAATTATTAAATCTTAATCTTCTCTAGAGGTGCATATTAGACTTCTTAGGTGGCTTGTTTCGGCCCCACTGTAATTTCTACCTCAAACGATAATGCTTGCTCTGTGGGTGTGCACACACAGGAAATTACAAGAGAAGCTCTAGGACTGAAAGGGACACTTGGGCTTTTCTCTCCCATGTGGTCAGTCTGCTGTAAACTGTGGGGAGGTAAGTCCCTGGAGTTGGCCAGGTGATGCTCCTAGAAGCTCCTGACAGACAGGGTGAGGAGCTCTGCTCTGGCAGAGGGGCAGCCCCAGCAGCTTCACTGACAATCAAGGGCTCTCAAGAGCTTAATGAAGATGTATCAGAGGAACAAATCAGGCCATCGCATTGTTTTGTATCAATCCATTTTCAAGCCCTGACAACAAGGACATGCCAGAGATAGGCAGGGCTGTGTTCGTGATGTTCTCAGCTTTGGGAGTTCTCTGATGCTGCTGTTTTTCTACATAATCTGCAAGCAAGATCTGTGGTGTTTGGATGGGGTGGGTTATTCCCTGTTCATGTCATACTCTGGAGTCATCCCAAATCCATGAGACATGACGGTAGATGAAAACCACTCTTTCTCCCCTATTTCAGGGTGGTTACATTTTTGTTTCTGTAAGCATACCAGAAAGCTTCACATAGATGACCAGATACTTATGTCATTAAAAAACTATTTTGAAGACATGCTCAAAATTTTTCGAGCAAGGACTAAAGTCTTGAAGAAGAGTGATAAAACTAATTTTTTACAAAAAGAGTTCAAATGGAAAAAAAATGAGAGGTAAAAGCAAATGGTAATGAGAAGCAACAGTGCATAAGCATACTCTGGCCTTCCCAATGGGGCTGTTTAATGAATTACAATTTAGTCTTACCAGTTAATCTCTTCTCAAATATTTTCTTTCGTTAGCTCTAGGCAGGAAATGCACCTGAGTGGAAATTTGTGTGAAAGAGACAATCTGTAAACAGTGCTTCTATCCTAACTGGGAGCACACGCATTATTATAAAGCAACTTTAATTAGAGGCAACTTGGAAAAGATACCATCACTCCGAGAGCAACTACTGTGTACTGAACAAGATGAAACTCAATCCCTTGGAACCAAAACAAACAGGCCATCACAAGACACTACGGTTTTGAAACATGGTATCTTAACTTTGGAAGGAAATGCCAGAAAATATGATACCATGAAAGCATTTTCTGGGTTACTCGCCAAACTCAAAGGTTTTTAGAGGGCCTGGGGCCTAATAAATCCCTGGTTTACTATATTAGTAATATCAATCTATTGAAAAGATGCATTGAAAAGATGCAGGTCTTTTATGTTTTGCCCTCAGCTTGCAGGATAGAGTCATATTTAAAGGTTTAATAGTAGAAATTATAGATTCACAAGAAAATTTGTGTCCAGTTGCACTTTTTAATTTATTACCCTCTGTTGTGGAAGTGCTGACTTGCCCTGGTGACAGACCACATGCAGCAGAAGAAATGTTTTTCAAGACTGTGGATTTGCAATGTCATTCAGAATAGGATGTGATGGACAAGAGCCTGAAAACTAGAAGAAAAAGGAGAAATAAGACAATCTAGCTCTGCTACAATCATGTGGGAAACTAATTAGTCAGGGGTATGCACAACAAGTTCATATACGTACCACAAATGTGATGAGCATGGGCAGCTTTCATCAATACTGGGGGTCACGCTTGGAAATCTCTGGGAAGAACCACAGCACAACTTCAGCTTGCCTTGGCTCACCTGTTTCATTAAAGATGTCACCACATTGTGCTTGCTCCTCTGAGTATGGTGACATCCACACAGATATGAAGTCCATCTAGAACCATCCTTTGTCATCTTTCTTACAGCCCTAATGCTGCCTGTAGGGGCAGAACCCCCATGAGATGTTTAGGGCTGCTCTTGGTGTGAATAGAGGCAAATCCAGATTGTGCACGTTTTCTGTTTGGTAGTATTTGCCCTTGAACTCAAGGATAAGCAGTAGAAAAATTTAATCACCAGGCAGAGTTTTAAATGGCTTTGAAAGTGTTACTCCAAACTTACTTTTGGCCCTTAACACTTGCTGGTCTATTAAAATAACTCCACCAACTGCATGGCAATATGTTTTTAGTTTGGGTAACTGAAGATCAAGATTTAAAAAGCACCAGGGGAATGTGTGATGCTTGCAAGACTTAGGAAGTTATTTCTGGGTTTTCTGCACTTCCCCATTCAGTTGTCTACATGCTTGTCAGGGAATTGAGAGCTAAGAACTGTCATTTGGAATAGCTTTTGGGCATTGGGACTATTCTGTAGTAGCAGAGGATGATAAATACATGCTGAATAGTGGTCAAAAGGCCAATTTCACTTCTAAGATGAAAGCTTGTGTATCTTCAATAATGGGTCCAAATCTTTTTACTAGAAGGAATTGAGTGTTCTGTAAAGACGTGGACTAAAATGGGATGATGCTTGCATGTGATTGTTGTCCTAATGCTCAAAGCAAGAAGTACAGATATTTTTGCCTAGGAAATTACAAAGCTGGATGCCAGTATTTGTCCAGGAGCAGTAAGGGCCAGCCCCCATAGGAATTGTCAGGGCAGGACCTGTCAGACAGAGCTTGTTCCACTGCCTCAGTAGCTGCAGGGCAGCCAGTGGTCCTGAACATCAACATAATTGTGATGATGATGGGTCAGGGGTGAGATGCAGGCGGGAAGTCAGTCTGTGAGTCAGGGTAAGTGTGGTACACAGCCAGTTATAAGCATGTTTGCAGTGTAGCTCAGGAAGTTTCACCAAAGGTGAAGTGAGCTAAAAATGAACCCTGAAGCAAAGTGGGGAAAAGCCTGACAAGCCTTCTCACAGCTCTCTGTTACTTAACTCTTTTCCAGGCAGTTTGATCAGAGGTCCCAGAGCTGTACTGTTCCAGGGCCAGGTAGGAGAACAGGAGGACAGAAAACCGTTCTCAGGGCTGTGATAGGATTTTTAGGAAGTGAATGAGCATATTAGTTTTACTGAAACAAAATGTCAGTGTGAATAGCATCCCTTATTTTAAAACCTCTGTCACATAATGTTTTATAGGCCACATCTATTTTAAATGCAGTTCCTTCACATCAATATGCTAGAAATTAATGTAACACGTTACATTTACCTTACTTGATTTCCTTCAGTTTTGCTTAAGCAATTAGATAAAAGTGTTGCAGTGAAATTGGTTTCTCTCAAGGCACAGCAACTCTTCTGTTAACTGGTAGGCATACAGGCCCTGCTGTGATAGAACTGTTGAGCTGGAGCCCTTCCTCCCTCTCTCTCAAGTGGGCTTGTGACAAGCCCCTGTGCAGGTTAAGCAGTTTAGGTCTGGTGGTTCTGGTGCCCAGGGATGGCAGGCATAAGACTCAGGTATAAGACTCAGAAGAAAGCAGGCTGTCTGGAAGTTTGACCTTGATGGAGTAGGATGAGGCCATTGCAGAGCAGTGGGATGAACTGTGGAAATCCCATTTAGTGGGGCACACACACCTGCAGGATCCTTGGATCCGTCCTCTGCCTCTTCATCTGCTTTCTCTTCCTCTTCTTTGTTTTTGTTCTGTAAAGCAAACCAACTCCAATTTTGATTAGAGGAAGATATCAGTTGTGCACACTTTGTAACGGCTGTGAGGTTCAGGATAAGATAAATAAACAACCAAGGGAAGGGTGTAATGCTGTGAAATACACTTGTTCTCTGAAGCAGTTCTGCCACAGATTATTTTACTTTCGTATCAAATAACCTACATTTTGGTTTTATGCCTTTGTGTGCAGGTGCAAGTATGTGCATGCTGTGACACATAGGTCAAATTAATCACTGGATTGAATCCATTTCTCAGTGGCATTATGCTGAGAATGAGCTTTGCTCACAGTGTGTAGCAGTGTGTAGCAGGAATACCAGATATATGTCTGTGTTTCAATAACAACTGAAACAAGCAAGCCCAGATATCAATCACTCTAGATCTTACTGATTTTAGTCTTCATCCTGTGTGACTGTGCACTTAATTGTGGGATTATTGATTTAAAGGTAATCCAGATGACTTGTCCAGATGACATCTCTGAATATTAAAAGTGAAACCATTCTAGCATACATTTCCTTTATTTACCTTTTCCTTTTACACTGCAAACCTTACACAGCTCCCTGGATTTATGCTTCCTCAATTAGCAATCAACAATCTCCATATGCATGAGTGTTGCAGAGCAATGCCCAGTGAGCCAATTGCTTTTCATAGTGATAAGAATAAAATAACCAGAGGAGGAAGAAATAGCTGTAGGAGTTCATTTCAAGAGGTTCACATGTGAGTGGAAGAGGAATATGACTGAAAATTAGCTGTTGCTGCATGTAGCCCACTCTGTAGGACTTGGGTGCTGAACCAGACCTCTGCATGTCCCAGAAGGGCACACTGGGGCACACTGGGGCACACTGAAGGGGGCTTCATCCTGTTACAATAAGCCCTCAATTCTTTCTGTGATCCTGGTGTAGTTGTCACCACACCTCTTTGCTGGATAAACCACAGCAAGACTTGCATCTCTGACACGCATCCTGAAAAATTTCTTTCATTTTCAGAAACCACATATTTATTTCAGGGTCTTTTTTTGTGGATGATAGATAACACATTGCCAGAATTTCTGTCTTTAAAGTCAAATTCTGTATTGCTCAGTCCCATTTGTTTAGCTTTAGAAGTATCCTACACCTTCCAGCCCACTCATCAGAAGGCAGCAATCTATTTCCCTGAATGATTTGAACATTGTCCTGTCTATTGCCTTGAGCTTGCTTATATTAAATGTTTCACTATGTTTGATTAACTCTCTCTATTGTAAGTGATAGTAAAGCAGAGTGATCACCTACCTGCATTTCAGAGTGGGGATATAATGGATGACCCCCTGGAATTAATGAAACAGCTATGCCTGATCACAATTCATCAAGCAGGCCAGTATATTTAACTCTCCTTGCACTTTTATCACATAGAATAAGATAAATCATGTAAGGCTTGTGAATTTCTTGGCCAGGTCTGTTGATGATTTAACTCTTGCCAGTGAACTCCCTAACTTTCTCTGGATTCAGAGCTATTAAAGAGAAGTAAACACACGGATGTTCAAAGGCTTTCTCTTCCCTCTGCGGCTCTTCCCATGTTGTTTCTAACTGGAGATGAAAAGGAAAGGGCAAAAATTGCTCTGTCCCAACATGCATTCCAACTAATGAAATAATTATCTGACAATGTGGTTTAATATGGGGTAATTGTAAAAGAAAACTGCTTGGCAGCATGTCTTGGGGCAAACAGCTTCCGTGATGTTTCCAATCCTTCATCCAGGGAGAAGCTCAGCAGGAGGGGTGGGATTATGAAACACAGCATGTTTTGGAAGTCCCACCCTGGGCTTTGCACAGGGTGGTGCTGGTGTGTGCTTTTCAAGTCTGTAGTTTCTTATCCAAGTTTGTGAAGACTTGAGGAGTAGCCAGCACTCCATCTTCTGCTTAGCCTATCTTACATAACATCTCCAAATCCTGTAACATTTTGACAGTTTCTCAGTCGATGCCTAGGACAGAGATTGAGCTATTCCCTTGTATACTTTAAAAATGAGTTGCTCCAGAGCAGTGTAGAGGATTGACAATGAGGTTGCACAGGGAAGCCCACCCTAGCTCTGGCAGCACATCGTGTATCTGTCTATCTATCTATCTATCTATCTATCTATCTATCTATCTATCTATCTATCTATCTATCTATCTATCTATCTGTCTATCATCTCTCTATCTATCTATCTATCTCACCTGACTGTTCATCAGACCAATGTATTTGTACCCTCTTTGGTCAACTTTGGGTCACATTTCTGAGTTTCAGGCAACAGGAGTGATTTAGTGGGGAGAGAGTGTCTCGATCTTCATGAAGGCACATTTATAATGGCAAAGAGTGAACTGAGCAGGGACACTTTTGCTGTGATTTTATAATACTGAAAGGCTCCAAAATCATGGCACCACAGCCAGACAAGCTGTTTATTAGGCATGCAAACCCCTTAAACAATGCTATAAAAGCAGACGATACTTGGCCAAATGCTGTATTGCTTGTCCTGAAGAAGCTTGCAGATGTGAGAAAAATGTTTTGCAACTCCAGGGAAAGAATTGTTCCTTAAAAGAAGAAGACTCTAATTTCAGGGAGAGGAAATATTTATCCATTGGGAACTCAGCCTCCCAGATTTACTCATATATTTGAAAAACAAGAGTGTGTTGAAGCAAAAATTAACAGTTCTCCCGAAATCTTGACCATGATTAGTCTGTCCGTTGAACTCTACCTCAATGCTTTGTGAGATGCAAACCAGAAATAAAAAATCAGTAGTGTAACGTGCATGGTGGACATGTTCCAAAGCTTTTCTTTACAGAAACTAATTTAGTTTAATTGTTCAGACAGTTTTTCCAGCACAACTCCAAATACAATCATTCCTAACCCAGAGTTTTCAAGTAGTTGGAAGTGCAGTGGTTTCAAAAAGGAACTAAATTATTTATATTACTTGTTTGTTTTCTAGAGACTTGTCTTCTTGCCCACTTGGCCTATCTGTCCAAAGGTCTGTCAAACCTCTGTGCCATAGCAGCACTTGAATTTACTCTCCAGTTCTAAAGAAAGTCCCCAAGATGCCTCATTCCTACAGGTTTTATTAGAGACTCTTTGAAACAGTCCCCCAGCCAAGACTCAGTTTGTCTGCAGAGGGTTTTGTCAACACTGAGTCTCTCATTCTCCACCACATCTTCGTCAAAGAGGCTTTGTCAGGGAGTCCCAGCTGTCTGCAGCTGCAGTGGAGTCAAGGACCTGTGGCTGGTCCCACAGTGCTGCTGCCATGGTGGAAGCCGTGTGATTCCAGGGGCAGCTAAGGGCATCTGGATGAAAGGCTTTGGCTGCTTGGGTGATTGCAGGTAGAGGCTGCTGGACATGAGTCCTTCACAGCCCAACCAACTGCTCATTTTGGGCACAAAGTGTTCTAGTGAATGTCACTATCATATCACCCAATCCAATACATCCATTAAAAAAAAAGATAAGGGGAATTACTTGTCTATAACAGCAAACCACACAATTGACCTGTGTGGGATAGGGAAAAAGGGAGCAAGTTTCAGGCTTCCAGTTCCATGTCATCAGCTAGAACCAGGTTGCTTCACTCCATGAAGAAATCCCTCAAAGCTCTGAGATTCCTATTAGGAGATTCCATCTCTCTGCAGCACCTGGTATGTTTACTCTGCTACCAAAATATAGCGTGAGATGGGTTTGCTGGTTTTGGTTTGAGTAGAGTTCATTTTCTTCACAGTGATGAATATGGCTGTGTTTTGTATTTGAGCTGAGCACAGGGTTGATAATATTGAGATATTTTTGTTACTGCTGAGCAGGGCTTACAAAGACCAAGGCCTTTTCTGCTTTTCCTATGGCCACACTGGTGTGGAAGTTGGGGACAATGGAAATCTGGGAGGATCAGCCAGGACAGGTGGTCTCATCTGAGGGTATATTCCAAGCCATATGTCAGTATATAAATTGGGGAAAGAAGAAGAAGCAGGGTATGCTTGGAGTGATGGTGTTTGTCTCCTCAAGTAGCCATTACATGTGATGGGGCCCTGACCTTCTGGAGGTGGCTGAGCACCTGCTTATCCACAGGAAGCAGTTGGATTAATTTTTTGGTTTTCTTTGCATGTTTCTGTTCATGCTTTTGCTTTCCATATTGAATTGTTGTTATCTCAAGCCATGAATTTTTCAGCTTTTACCCTTCTGTTTCTCTTCCTGATCCTGCTGCTGGGGGAGTTAGTGAGTGGCTGCGTGGGACTTGGCTGCTGGCTGGGGTTAAAACCAGGACAATGGGTCATTAAACTTATGTAGTGTGACTGTTCTTGTCCCTCAGCTTCCTGTATATCTGCTCCATTAATGTGTTTCAAATCTTCTGGATATAGCTGCAGGGAGCACTGCACTAGATTTAGTGAAGCAAATTCTCAGAACTTGAAAGTGGTGTTTTTTAAACAAAGAATCTATTTTTTAACCTTCCGTTGGTTTGGGGTTTTTTTAGAAGTTACAAAAACTTTTTTTATAACAACCTGGAGCTATTCTGAGATGAGAAAGTGTTGGCTGGTACATATAAAAAAGCCACCAAGCACATTTTCCTTCTTCATATATGTTTTTGTACAAAGAAAAATGATCCACCACTAATCAGTAATGAAAGATGAACTTGAAATGTATCAGCACATTTCTCCTGAAAATCCAGATGGGCCGGAAGATCTGTTTAACGTACCCAGCGATGAAAGTGCCCATTGTCTCTACCCTACAATATTGACATAATATAATTTCCTTCAGTGTTTCAGGAAATTGCAGCATAAAAGTAAATATTTAACTTTGAGTTTATATACGAGTTCCCTATCTTGACCAGGTTCTGCTTCCTTCTCTTTCTCCAGGCTTTGTTAGGGTTGCTCAGATGCCACTGACTTTACTGGAGAGCCCCCAAGGCAAAGCTAGCCCTCATGTCATTACAGTCATCCCTTCAACTAGTGCTAAACACAGTGAAAGAGCTATAACACTTGTTTAGACTTCTAAATATGAACTCAGTCTTAAATTCTGATTAATTACACTTATGATATCACCATATCCTTCCAGTTTCACCAGCACACCACCTGAGGGGCTGTACATGATGGTCCAGCTCAGGAGAGGGCCAAGAGAGCTGAGCTGGCCGGTGGGGTCAGAGCTGCAATCAGAGCATCAGTGATTATCCTGTCAGCAGCCAGGATATTCAGCAGGGCTGCTGGATTTTTAGGACAAGAGCATGTAAAAGCCCTGAATTGTTGTCCAGACAGGGAAGTTGGCCAATTTATCAGGTAAGCCTTATGCTCAGGCACAGTGCTGCAGAAAACAGTGAGACAAACCAAGATAGACACTGGTCCCCTCTGGTAGTAAGGGACTGGCAAAGGTGTCCCAAAATGAGGAGAAGATCATGCTTGTTTTTCCTTGTCTTTTCAAATGAATGTTGAGAAATTTATGCTTTGGCCGACTGTAATCCCATAACCTGTTCAAAACATTTGTATTGTTCATACAAAACTTTACTGAAACAAGTTTGTTTAATTTCTACAAATCTTATGTTTGAATGTACCAATCAAGTTTTTTAAGACATTGAACCAATTTGTAAAAATGAATACTTTTCACTACAGTTTGTTCAAAGCATTCACTTAAAAAAGGAGCAAAATGTTAAATTAATTATTTGTATGATCATATTTTTGGCTAATATTCTATTGCTCCTGGTGTAGTAGGACTTTGAATCTCCTGCTGTGAGCTGATACCCATTTTATGAGGGACTGTTCAAGAAAGGAGAATCAGTCCTTGTCCAGGGTGCTTGGAAGTCTAAATTTGTGAGGGCAGATATTACAAAGGACTGGAAAGAGAGCTGACATTATAGGACTGAAAACGAGGGCTGAGAAGATAAAGAAACAACAAAATAACTATTTCTGTTTAAAGCAAGACTTTAGAAAGAGGCATAAGTGGAGGAGCTACAGTGAATTACATGTTAATCCATATGCATACATTAACCCAAGAACTGGCTGTCACAGGCCCTGAGTATGTTAAAAGCATAGGGAAATGTGTGAGATTGAACTCACCTGACCAAGTGGAACCAAGAGGCAATGCAAGTTGTTCCCTGAACAGATTGATCCTGAGGAGAGTATAGAGCAGTTTTGTGTCTGTCTTGCGCTTCCTGGACACATTAAATTTACTAACCTAGAAAAGAAAACATTATTAAAATATTCTGATTAATCATGACAAGAAAAAAAGCATCTCTAAACTCAGTGAATAGGTTTTGTGTCAGCCAACCAGTACCGTTGTTTCAAGGTGTTCAGCATAGCAGTGGTGGCTGAAGCCGCCCCCTCCTCAATCTGACTTGAAGTGAGTATGAACATAGGTGAGGAAAAAAAAAAAGAATAAGAAGGGTAGTAGGAAGGAGTGGAGGCATCCCAAGACACTCCAATGATTAAAGTACAGACAGCTAGGAGAGTGAGGGTTGACATTATACAAAGACACAGGGAGACCTCAGGGAAGAGGGTCCAGAAGATAAAATATGAATATGGAAGAAACATAAGAAGACACCAAGGGCACTTATTGATGAGGTCACACAGAGATCCAGATGAGTAACAAAGGCAACCTGGGGGCTGTTCACATGAGGCTTGGCTGGAGACAATGAAGGACCTGGCCTTAGGAGGTAAAGGATAAGAGTGAAATACATACAGGGATCAAAGAGGGTAAAAAGCATATCTGGGGAGTAGAAGGGACATGGAGTCATTGCAGGAGCTCTCAAAACTGTTAATAGTAATGACATGAGAAAAACTGATAAACAACAAATTATTATTTTTATTTTAATCATTGTTGGAGGAAAATAACTGACAATTGCTTCTTTCTAGTACACTTGATATCTTTTACAAGTTTTTATCTCTGGTAGGAAAACCTTTTGGAGTTGGGCAAACAATTTTTGCATTAAAACTTTGTACAGTTTTGACCATTATTTTAATGACATATCTTGGAGTGTATGTTGAGTGTATGAATACATTTGTTATTTGCTCAATACATTTTCATGAATTAATTATTTGTAGTCAATATTTGTACTCACCAATGCCAAGGCGTTATTGATATTACTATATTACTATATTGCTATAACTATTACTTGTTATTAAGTATTCTGCATAACTCTTCAGCTAAAGAAATCAGGTGATTTTAAGATCTCTACCTTGTATTAGAAACCTGCAGTTCTCCCAGCTGTGGAGCAAACTTTTAAAAATACATGTCAAGAGTTAGAAACAAAAGTAAATTAGACCTACAAATACACAGCTTGAAATATTTTGAGATTTGGAAGTCATTGTCCAACATTTAATCCAATAAATAGTATTTAAAACAGTACAGGTTGAAAAATTTGCTGTTGCACATATTTATATAGTGCACTTTGCACTTTGCAGTGAGTGAATGTTAGAAGACATAAAATTTAGAGAAATAATCTTTATCTAAAAGGTAACTAAAGATGGCAAAAGCAATTTGAGAAAAGGTCAAAATAATGTTCATCTGTTTGATCAAAATTCTTTAAAATGTTTAAAAGATATTTGAACTACAATGTCATTCAAATTCAGCAAATAGGGCTGCAACTGATTTAGGCTGGTCACTCAGAAGTGAGAAACTCAGTTTGATATTAAAATACAGTCAATCAGATAGGAAAACTGAGGGATTGGATAGATGATGAACAAGAGAGTAGGGGAGAATTAAGTTCTGTGGAAATGAGATACTGAAAAATAAGACTGAATTTGAATCCTTGGTTTGAGCTCCACTGACATTTACAAACGTAATCTCAACTGTCAATTTAAAACAGGAATGGATGGGTAAAATAATCCAGGGAAAAGGGGATCCATCCAGCACACTCAGCCCAGCCATGTGAACCTGGTTTCGCTGCTCTCCCGGTCCAGCTGGCTTTCTGTCTGCATGCACAGACTGACTAATCTGAGTGGGCTGCTGCTGCTTGGTAAGCCAATGCTTAAAATAGTGGCTGACCTAATTATATAGCATGGATCTTTACCTCAAAGATATACTAAGACTCTTTACATGAAATGCATACTGGATATTTTTTAATAATTACTTTTTACATCTCATCACATCTTCCTTCACTGAGCACAATTAAAGTGATGTGTGTTTATGCATCAAACTTTACAGCACAGATTTAGAAAGCAGAACATGTTAAACTGATTGCTTTTCCCTAGTAGGCACTGAGAAGGTGGGTAAAGGGGAGGAATAGTGATAGTGTCATTATCTGTCTTTAATAACTTCTCTGACATAGGTTGAAAACTTCTAGACATGTAAAATTGTCAATGTAGTAATACTACCAACCAGGTACAAGTTTTGATTGCTGAGTTCATCATGTAGCTTGCTAGGTTTTGGATCAGACTCATTAATTACTGTGAGAGTGTCAGACATTGAAGAGATTCTCTTGGTGTACAGTCTATTTAACATCTTCTCTATTATGAAAAAAGTAACATATTTTACAGGTGAAATCAATTGAGACAAACTAATTATCTGCCACTGATAGATTAATTGGCTGTGGGGTGAAATAATGATCAGTGCCAGAAACAGATTGGCAAATGGGCACTACCCACTGTCTCTGTGCAGAAAGCTGGTTCATAGGCTGTGAACAGTGGTGGAGTGCTATTGTTAGAGATAGTTTCTGCAGCTCCTCTTCTCTCTTTATTAGGCCCACCTTGGATCTTTCTAGAAAAGCTGTAGTCACAATTTCCAATGTGCTGTAGTCATAGTTTCCAATGTACTGTAGACATGGTTAAATCAAGGTTAAACTTCCCCCAAATTATCCCTTATTCTGGGCTTTTATGAGGCCAGTTGTTGCAGAATTGGTTGTGTTTCAGACAAAATAGAGAATTTTATTTAACATGTCAACTTCTCATTTAGAGTGTTTGAATTTAAGGACACTTAAACAGGTTGCACCAGTATTTTAACATTGAAAGTTCAGATTTTAATTTCAAAATTCTGATTTTCAACAAAATTTGAGCAACTCCTATTAAGAAATAGAAGAAAAGAAACTAAATATCACAAGGTGGTTCAAAAGTCTGAAAATGAAGTAAGTTTAGTGAAACAAAATGTCTTGGATTTGCCCAAACAATTTTTTCTTCTTTTAAAAGTCCTCTAAAAATTTTATAAGACATTCCTCTCACAAATTTATTTTAGCTCTCAATTAGAAGAGCTAAGACTTTATTTATCCAAGATGGTGTACCTCTGATATTCCCTAGGCATTCTACCCTCCCTGATCTTACATACTTTGGTAAATCTGAAAAGATAACAAGCTGAGAGGGGAAAAATTACAGAGCTGGAGGCTACAGTTAGATATCAGTATTACAGGCATCATGATAGGCATCTAAAGTATGTGGGGATCTATGCACAGAAGAAACATAAGCAAAACCTCCTGAGTATCATAGGCTCTTGGGTTTTGTCCTTTCTTTATATGACAAGTGACAAGACCAGTGCAGGGCCTCCTCACACCTACAAAATGTGGAAGGATGAGAAAACAGTGGCATTTGTGTAATGTGCAAAAAAGCTTGAGGATAAATGCAGTTCCATAAGTAAAAAGGAAGCAAATAAAACCCAAGAGCTCTACATAATTTTGGTGATGAAGTCAACAGTGAATCCCTCCGGGGGAGCCATCAGTGCTGTTCATCTGCAGCTCCAATGACTGCTGTGTACATGGTGGGGTTAGATATTTCCTCTGAGCTTCACAGGTAATTAATTCTCTGCTGGGATCCTGGGGAGTAATAAATTTGGTCCTGTGGTTTGATAGCAGGTGACAGAAATGGCCTAATATCAGGACACTCTGGTAGGAGACTCCTCTTGTGGTAGGACATGAGGTCTCCTTCCTCAGATGATGGTTGGGTCATGTACACATTGGACAGTTTGGAAAAGTTCAGCAAGCCACTCTGTACCACTTAGGAGTGGACTAGATTAGACAAAACTAGTACAAATGAAGAAATGTTAGTGAGGGTTCAGGGTTTGGGGGGAGCGGGTGCTTGCTTTTTTGTGCATGCACTTTCTGCTGAGACAAGATTTTTTTTTCCCAAGTGTGCCCTTTTCATCATATTGTCCAGATTATTTAAAATGAACAAACAATAGGCTTCCCATGTTTCCCTCAGGAGGCTGATTCTACCATTTTTTCTAGCTGAGCTAATGTTTGATTTTTCTACTTCAACTCAGTGCTGCTAGCCATGCCCCACACTGAATAGTCTATTGGTTGTTTTGGGCTCTGAAAAGAATTAGAGTTTTATTATTCTCTTTTTTTCTCAGCCATGTTAAAAATATTCAACCACTATCATAACTTCTTATAAATTGTCTTCAATCCTGTCAGATGCTTTCATTTCACTTCACTGAATTTCCTCACGAACGCTGTTTTTTAAGCCATTCACTGTTTCTAAACTTAATCGTACCATAAGTGCTGCTAACATCTATAACGGAGTACATGAGCTGTGGCACAGCCCATGGCCATGGCTTAAATAGGTGTCCTCACTCTGCTGCCTCTCTCTGTGTTGTGATGAAGAAAGGCACTGTGATACGTGGAGCCCAATGTACAGTTGCTTAGACAGGATCCTGAATTACTATTCCTAGCATAGGCTATTATTAACATTTCACACATCACAAAGATTTTTTTTTATCTCCCTTTTTGCACCATGCTCTGGAGTCACAAAGAAGTATATTCTTTTGCTTTACATTAAATGTCTCCGTTATCTGCCTTTCCTCACAGGCACTGGTGATACACAGCTTTTCTTCAATTATAAGCAGAGCTGCACCTGAAAATGGCTGGCACAATTCTAATGGGAAGAGTTGAGTGGCCCAGGCCTGAAGGAAGACAGTCTCTGGGGGTGGCCTAAACTGTTCTAATTTCCACTCTGCTGAAGTGTTGCTCTGTGGGTGGCTGCCCATCGTGGACCCTATGGTGCTCTGAGTTTGGGAATAGTCCTAAAGATTAACAAATCTTTCAACTTCATGTGCTAAGAAAAAAACTGCTTTACTTTATGCTTATGATTGCATTCATCAAGCTATAGGGCAAAAAATACTTGTTTGCAACTTCAATACACCTATAGTCCATTGAAGGGGGCCATATCTGGAGAAACAGAAGTGCTTATTCCAAGCCAAAACTTCTTTGCTTTCTAAAAGCATCTAGGCTAAATCCAGTAACAAATTAGCTTGGCACCCAGTGATCTCAGATCTTTTCAGATTTAGACTGCAGCTGAGCAGAGGAATTGAAGACCAACATTTTGGCCATAAGCTGTTCCCATTCCCTGCTAAATATGGTACAAAGCTGCACAAATAGTTGTGTTGGGAGGGTGCAGGGAATTCAGAGAAAGAAATCTACAGCTGGAAATGAGTGGCCTCTAGAGGGTTTGACAGATGCCATCTAAGCCTGATTAATGCAGACACTGAAAAGTGGCAGTTTGTGGATGAAGTTTCATAGGTCTTCAGTGCAGCTCTCTCATTCATCCTCCTTATTTGTGTTTATGACAGCACTTAAGAGACTCTTGGCATTTTTCATGAGCAAAAAAGAGATAATCTAGACAGTCATCAAAACCCTGACTCTGAAGGCACTGCAGTGTTCTGCAGTCTGGATGCCTTCAAGGAGGAGCCAGAGCTGGCAGCCAGAAGTGCAGCAGCAAATCCTACCTGCCTGTACAATACAGGAGAGTCGGAAGGCTCCTGCCAGGGTATATATGAAGCTGATTTTAGGGTAACATAATGATGGTGTTTTGGTGCAAAATGATCATGTGTGTAAAGGAGGAATGAGGGCAGCATTACTCAATGATTATAAATTCTTAGTATAAGAGGCCAACATTTAAATGAGCCTAAAATCTAAACCTTGGACATGGTCTGTGGAGGTGCAGTGGAGACTGGACATTCAGTCTTGCCCTTCACAATTTGCACTGAAACCCAGTTTTGACTCTTCCCTTTGTGGAAGTGTCCAAGGGGCAGACTGAGAGGTAAATGAAACGGGAGGTATGGAGGAGCATCATGCTGTGACCTTGGCTGCTGCAGGGGACAGGGGTCTCCTCTGGAAGAGAGGATCAGAGGGCATCTGTCAAAACAGGACAGGCTGTGGGGAGTGTCTGGGACAAAGGCAATGGCATCAGGGGTCACTGTCCAGTGCTATAAAACATGACACACTGGAAGACATGGGGAGATCTGTCATGAATTGTGTTTGTGGCCTTGCCAGTCAGTGTTGTCCAGAAGGAGCAGCTTGTCTGAGTTAGCCATGGTCTTCTGACAAAGCTTGGAATAGCCAGGCACTATGATGGACCTCCACTCATCTTAAAACACTTGGCAGAGAGAGTGCAGGTGTGCTCTGGCTAGGGAGGGACATACCTTGCTGATGGCTGGACAGGGAGGTGGGAGGATGGACAGGGCAGCAGGCAGGGTCAGGGCTGGGGTCACCAGTGCTTACACCAACCCACCCCTCACTACACAGGTAGGGCACAACTCATCCTCCTGGCTGTGAGTGATAAGGGAAAGAGTAAATGGATTTAGGGGAGAGAGGGGACAAAACGTCTGTGAGACCCAGAAAAGCTGTTTGATTGTAGAAGTGATGTGAGGGTAAAGCAATGCTGCTGGAGTAGCAATTGTGCCCTATCTTTAGAGGGAAGTGTTTAGAGGAAGTGGCTGGAACACAGTGGTGTTTTTCATGCATTTGAACCTAGGATAAAAAGACATAGTTTCCTTATTACCTTCAGTATGCCCTTGTTCCACACTTCCTTGTATTTACTGTAGGAAATACCTCCAATATCTCAAAGAGTGAGGTTATCTGACTGCAAACACTTATTTAGTCATCTAAGTAACTTGCACCAGGGAAGAAAGTGGGTAGTTTAAGTAATGTTGCTCACTCATTTCCCCAGAGGCTGCATTAAATTTGCTGACAGACTCAGTCCTGTGCACTTTTGCATCACTTCCCCCTTTGCTCATGATCCCAAGCACCACTGGGATTCACTGAAATTTGTTCTACTCCCTTTTGGTGCTGTGAAGTTTTAATCTACTTATAGGAGAGACCTAACCAACATTGATTTTGAGTGGCTTCCACCTCTCAGCCTTATCACATACCCTTTGAAATATTGCCTTTTTCTTCCCCAAACCTCCTTACTGCCCGGGCAAAAGGGCATCAGAAGCGCAGTAGCACCCAAGTGGCTCAGCAAGTTGCATCTTCAGCCAAGTGTTTCAGGAAACACAGATGGCTTTAACCTGTATCTGTCTGTTGAACACACAGGCATGGAGTGTGAAATCTCTGCAATCTGGAGACATCAGTCAGAAGAGGGCACACAAGGGGCAGCTTTACACAGTGCACCTCTCCCAGGCAAGCAGCTCACCACAGTGCTTGGGATGACTGCTGCAGCCATGGCCGAAGACTCTGGTGTAAAGCCTCTGGTGAGGGATAAGTGCATGGTTGACAGATGCTATTGTGGCAGGAATGTCTCCACTTGTGCCTCAGACTGGGTTGAAAATTCCTCTCTCTTTTCTTCAAACATGAGTGAAAAGAGCAATCAGATTTTGTGAGATAGCTATTTTATTCTGAGAAATTCACAGCAGCATGGTGCTGTCAGTAACATTAGAAGATCCTAATGGTTGTTAAGACCAGCATGGTTTAATCTGCACTCTTTAAAAAGTAGGAAGAAGTCCTACACAGAGTTCTCTGCAGCAAGACAAGTTGTAGTGTCTATTTATTATAAATGTGTAATGTCAATAGTGCACAATATTCAGTAGAAAAAAATGGAGGTGAATCTCTCTGGTCTTACAGACAAATTGAGAACAAAGTATTAATCAAAAAATTAATGATTGAACAGTGCTGTTAAATTTCTGCCTTTTATTTCATAAACAAACTGCACAGAGACGTAACAGTTTACAGTTCAGGAAGGACATAGCTATTCCCTGTGCTGACAACCACTTATGCTCTATTTAACACATGGAATTTAAGTGGTGCAGAAAGTACACTTGGCCAGGAATTGCTGTCTGAAAACCTCTGCAAAGAAAAATGCATTTACCGCCAAAAAATTAGTTTTCAGTAAGAAATTCCTTGGTATTGTGCAGTCATAGACTTTCCTCCTGTTTTGTAATTAGACATCAAAAGAAAGCCTGTCATTTAAATTAAAATATATTACTGCATGTTCCTTTGAAACAAGCAGCATGCTGAATATAAACAATTAGTCATATTTCTGTTTATTTTTATCTCACGGATCTACTGTTGAAAGCCATTGTTAAGCATGCAGTCTGGCATTAGAAAGACTCTTGTTAACTTTCACAGGCTCTGGGATAGGCTCCAGAGCTTAACAGGTTGTGTAGATGAAATAGCATTCATGATTACAAGCATTTGTCCACAGCTGGATTGGACAGGTTATGTTTATTTTGTTTTATATGTGGTGACTAGGCAAAAATGAATGGCCTTTTCTATGTGGGAGGTCAGAGTAGATATCTTAATTATACCTCTCACACTCGTGCTTAGTGCATTTACAGGTTAGTAAATGGGATGAAGAATTGTTACACACATGGAATGGAGAATGGGGAATGGGGGCCTTTGTCTGAAAGAGATGCTAGTGAAAGCTAGAGACACGGAAAACACAGTCAGTCCTCTGCTGTTTTCTTCCCCAGCTTTGCAATAGGAAATCCTAAATCAGGGAGGCGTAATGTTCGGCTGGGTAATTCACATAGCCCGAGGCATACTTGCTTGTGTAAGAGAGAGTTTGCACAAAGCAAATGTCACTTCAGATTGAGCAATAACAGACTGTTTCAGAAAGCAGAGACACAGCTCTAGGAGTGACATGTACGAGGATGAATCCATGGACATGTGGCAGAGGCTGTCTCAGTGCCTACCTGTCTATGTTTCCTACTCTTGAAGAAGAAATAAGCTCAGGACAGTGGTAAAGGCAGAGGTGTCAATTCAGGACCTTTATGGCCTAACCATTGCTATTTTGGGGTTCATTTGCTTAACTTTTTTTAGTACAAAACCAATAGCAAAAATGGTTGTCAACAAAATAAACCAGAAAAAGGGACAATGCTTAACCCGTAAATAGGGATGTGGTAACTGGATGCAAATACAGTAAAAAAAAACAGGAAAAGTCTTAAGTGTTGTTATCCAGACCGTTTTCCTTTCAAAAAGATTGTCTGACAAAGGTACAGCTTAAAGTATAATAACCTACTTTGCTATGACTGAATGTATCAGTTAAAAAAACCCCAGCTGCAGTAATAAAACCCTTCAGACACTTTTTTTTTCTGTTATTAGTATTTGGCATTGAATTGACGTGAATTGCTCACACAATTCAGCCCTGGGTGTTTGATGTGATAAAACAAAGAAAACTATAGAACAGTCTGTTTGTTACTGACCCTCCTACTCAAAGATGATAACAGAGGCTCTTTTCTAATACTTTGCCTTTTTTTCACCTTGTCACCTAACCAAGAACAACGGAACAAAGTAAAAATAAAGGTAGTAAAAGGAAATTTTCTGTTATACTTGTTTTTTATCTAGTAAGAATATCTTAAACTCTCATGAAAAAAAGAAAAAAACAGAACAAATATCACTGTGTTTGCTCAGTCACTCACAATTGCAGAAAGTGGGTCCCAAACACCCTTTGATATTTCTTGATGTTTCTTTGTATTACAGTAACAGTGAGACACCAGAGCCCTGTTTTTGCCTAGCCCTGAAAAAAACCTCACCAGGGCAAAGTCCATTTCTGCTAAATTTCTTTCTAATACAAACCCCATTCATGAGGCAACAGATGAATGCAGTAGCAAGCTTCAAGGTATCAAAACAACTTTTCTGTAGAAATCACAATCTTTTTTAAAACAACATCCATACTCCTTACAGCCATGTTGACTGACCAGTTCCCAGCTGGATTCTCCAGAATGTTTGCACATTTAGGGGTTTCTCCTTCTACCAGGACCTTAAAAATAAAGACTCTCGAAAGCTCCCTCATTGTCCTTTCTCTTAGACACATTCTTCTGCTCCAAAAAAAAACCTAACACCTGAGTTCCCTGTGCACCAACACAACAATGTAAATTGTCTATATCAGCACCAGCGTCAGGTCCTCTTGGAGTGTTTTTAATTAATCAGTTAATTCTGTGAATGTGCTTTAAAGTTCAGTATTATTCTAGCCAGTTTCTTACCAACCTCACAGTAGAAATCCTTGGAAGAGAAATGTTGCATATAATGCTTTGAACTGAGATGGGTATTTCGCATTGAGCTGCACTCAGCAGAAGCTCAGATAACCCAGGTAATTGCAAACCAGGTGACTCTGTTATGCTGCCCTGCCCTTGGCTACATGTAACCAGTGCTTGCAATCTCTGGGTGTCTTATCAGCTGGATTTCCCCACAGAACCTGTATTTGAAGGTTGTGACTTTTCCAGGCATGAAATCTGGGTAAACCTTCTGTTTCTCAAAAACCAAGATCTTTCTTGTGCTTGGTGGCATGAGCCACTTGAGTAAGTATAAAGGGAAATAGCTTTGAATAATGTCCTTGGCACTGAATGGTTGCAGGAGAACTTTTTTACCCCTACTGTCTCCCCATGTGGCTGCAATAATGTATTGGCTCCTTAGGCACCTAATGTTGATTTTTGTGGTATAAAATCCAGAAGAAGGCTGCCAAGAGCAAGGGATATGTTGATTGCAACCTGGTTTCAATGGACAATGAGAATATAATGAGAGTATAAAGAATCCTTAGCAGCACGGCAAAGCAGTTCTTGCAGGTGCTGCTGGGCCACGATTACCCACCCTGCATCCTGTGCTCAGAGATGGGAGGTACTGCCACTGTTATTCCATCTCTTGCCTCTTTTTTCATGTCAAGCTGTCAGACAGGCTGCCATTTTTTCTCCTTTGGTAGCTTAAGCTCTGTAGAGCCAGGGTATGTTCTACTCTGTGGTGGGTTCCTTATCCTGAGAGGGCCTCTAGGCACTGTTGTAGTAAAGGCAGTTTTACTCTTTTCCATGCAGCGATGAAAGTAAGGGCAAGGACAAATGCAGCAGCTCCTTACTGAAGGAGATGATTAGCAGAGACAGTCACTCCATGCAAGACACCAAAGGACTGATGGCTCTCTCCCATCTGGCTGAACTTCTCTACAAACATGCATACATAACTCATGTCAATTTTAGTATGAGTAGAAAGCAGAGGGTCAAAACCCAATAATTATGCAAAATAGACTTTGAGATTTGAATTGTGCTTATGCCTTCAAATGTCTATTTTACCCTAGGCTTAGCTTACCACTGCTTGCCAACCTGCAGTTCAAGTTCCCATTTGCTACCAGGGTGCCCCAGCAAGAGCTTTTATATGATGCTCCCTGCACAAAGAGAAATCAAAAGGCACAGCACAGTAGCTCAAAAACTGAGGTCTTTTGTTGTTTCAGAGGGAGTGGAAGTTGAAATGATTTACAAGAGGTGACTCAATGGGATTCTTAGAGCTGGTCTGCATGGATGGGTGCAAACAGGTCCAAGTTCCTTTGCTCTGACTAAACCTGGTTCAGAAACTCTGGAGCTGTTCTACTGCTGTGATCAAGTTGACTTGCCTTGTTGAGGAGCTCATAGAGTTGTGTGGCTTTCAAACCAAAGCTGGCTACCGGCCAACCAGCCTGGAGCAGAGGCAGAGTGAGCTCATGTCTGCTTGCACCCACCCATGGAGACAGGGCATAGAGGTTATGTTTAACACAACTGCAAGGATACTGTGCTTACATATTCCAGGCCTCAGTGAGCATCACAATTATAAACCAGGGCTCTGGGTTTCCCTTGACCAGAAAGAACAACTGATGCCAAGGGTGTTCCAGGGAACGTGAGCTGAAGGCAATGGACAAAAATAGGACTCTTGAATTTCTGGATCACTTTGAAAACCTTGGGTAAACTCCTTTCTAACTACAGCTTATTGCATGACAGTTCTGCCTCAGCAAAGGGTATAAACTTGCTGAAGCTTTAATTGTTCTGAATTTTTCCAAAATCAACTCTAAATTAGTTTCAAATTGTTTTGTTTTCTTCCAGTGTCTTCTGCTTTTGTTTATCCTACACCAACCTGAGGGTTCTACCTGAAGTTTTAAACATTTCAAAATCTATTATTTAAGACTTTGTAAAATCAATCTGCTTAGACAGAGTCTGTTTATGTACACTCAGGCAGCAACTGCAGCTTGCTATTGTTTTAACATCCCAAAAAATAAATCCAAAGGATTAATTGCTTTCCATATTATGCTAGCTTTAATAAAGCAGCCAAAGAAAAAATTGGCATCTGTTTCCTGGCATTTTTTTCCATTACTTATCTATAATATTTTGAAATCATGAAGTTCTTCTCAAAATACTACAGTATGATTAGACTATGAAATCTGAATCCAATAAAAGAAGATCCTGTGCTTGAAGGATATCTTGTTGTCATGAAGCCATGAGTTAAATTTAAAAATAAATAGTGTTTAAAAAGTGGTTTCAATTTACTGACACATTTTCATGTAACTAGATTGAGTAAAATAGCCTTTTAAATATGTAAATACTTCTTAAAACTTAAGTGGCAAAATGAAGGTGATTTCAAAACAGAAAATTAATAAGGCTATGACTTCATAATTATTTTTCATTAAAGTTCCCACGCATTAATAAATCAATAGCATTGCCTTAGTTTGGACACAGGTACCCAAAAAATTGTCCTCTTATCAGGCAGGGTCACACAAAGATGTAAATTTGGCTTAGGGGTGTGGTGCTGCTGCCTGCATGAAAGATCTGAAACTCAGAGCAAACAGAAAGGTGGAGAGTCCTCGTTTTCAAGGATTTCTGAGATGTTCTGTCTCAGATTAGGGGTGGCGTCAATGAATTTTTATCACAAAGGCTTTCCCAGACCTCCTTTTTTTGGGATAGCTTTTCACCCTGGTGTCACAGCTTCTTCTTCCAGTTGCTAAATATTACTATTCTTTTCTGAACCTTGCTGAATCTTTGGACACACAATGAAACCTTGAAGTAGCAAGTGTTTGTAGTTGGTGTTTTCTTAAGAGTCTGATCTATTTATGTTTCTATTTTTATAGTCCTTTAAGCCTTGATTTACACATGAAGGACTTTTATACATGTAGCAATGGTCCTGAACCATTAATTCTTTGTTACCACTATATTGTCCTCTATATGTCTCTTAAGAGTAAAGACTTTTATACTTCTTAAACTCAGACCTTGACCAGACTATATTAATTTCTTCCCTTCAAAAAAACTCCCAAGATGTTTTGAGATGCTAAACAGAACAGGATGTACACAGTGAGTGCTTATATTCTCAAAATAGTAGCATGGTTTTAATATTGTATTATGGCTTCAGAGTATTTTATTAATTTACCAGATTGCAATTGAGGACTGATCAGAGACACTGTTCCTATGAGCACTGAAAGAGGTTTCAAATCTCTCCATCCTCCCACGTTAACTAGATTTCATCAGAGGTAGCTGTGATTCCACTATGAATTTAGTGTTAAAATGAATGTTTTATTCATATATATATATATAAAGAATGCAACCTATTAGAAGAATACTTTTTCACCAAGGGATTCCAGTGACTTTTTGAAGCCAATGTCATGACTTTCAAAGGCTGAACTTGCCTATGTTTGTGAGGCTTGTCTGAATGTATGCAAGCATACATCAATACCTCCTTCAGGCAGCGATGATGAGCATTATAGAGCATAAAAAGCATCCTATATTTGTGAACTGACATAAAGTTTCGCAGTAATAATAGCAGGTCCCCATTGTCTTTTTCTGGGTTAAGCCAGGATTTGGTCCTGGGTGTTGGAATGGAGCAAGAAGTTGCCACATCAGCAGCCTTTAAGGAGATCTGTTGTTAGCTACAGAGAACTGTTGGAGTTGCCTAAAAACATATGGCCCACTTGCAGAGCATTCCTGGTTATACACAGGAGAACTGAATTTATTCCACATGCATGGATAAGGCCATTAGCATGGAATAAGAGCAAAGAGGCACAGACAGTGATGAAACAGCTCATAGCTCCATTGTTTCCTAAAGTCTTGTCAGTGAGAGAGAGAGCATCCACTCAATATGACTAAGGAAACTCCGGCTTTTGTGGTTCCTATTGTAGTCAAGTTCCCTCAGGCACCATGAACAAGATCTAAGGTCTGACAAGGATGACTTAAGGCCAGCCTTTGAAGATTAAGGTTAAGCAGTGGCTGCTTTGCATAGAAGAAAAACAGTGGAGAGTGCCTCTGTGAGTGTGCCATTTATGTTAGGACATCTGCTCTGTGCCTGGACTGCTCCTGGAATGCTACCAGGGAGTGCCCTCAGAGGGTCCCCTCAGAGGCTGGCCGCTCCAGGAGCCAGCAGAAACACAGGCAGATGGCACAGCACTTCATAGAATCATAGGGCCATTTAGGTTGGATGAGACCTCTAAAATCATTGAGTTCAACCATTAAGCCAGCATCACCATGTTCACCATGTCCCTAACTGCCACCTCCATGCTTCTTTTGAATACCTCCAGGAATGGTGACTCAGCCACTTTCCTGTACAGTGCTGAACAGTATTGTTCCAGTGCTTGACAACACTTTCAGTGAAGATATGTTTCCTAACATCCAATTTCAACCTCCTCTGAAGTAACTTGGGGCCATTTCCTCTTGTCCTTGAGTGTTGAGTGCTCACTCTCTTGTCAAACTGGTGGACTCTATTGGAAAGCACCCTGACAGAGCTATGAAGAACTCTCTCTCCTCATGAGTTTTATTGCCCAGACATGTCTCTGCTTGTTCTGATGCCTCTTGCATTTATTGTGCAGACCCCTGGCCAGCCTAACCATGAGTTAAGCATCTGCCTGCAGCCCTCAGAGTGGCTCTGTTGCTGGCCTGAGTATGTCCCAGACAATCTGGAAGAAACTTTATAGTCTGTCAGACCTTTCTGCCACTCTGAAAATATTTGAGAGGACCAAGAAAAGGTCAACAACCTCATTTTACCCAATGAGATAAGTTGGTCAAATTTAAGATATCTAGATTGCCTCTAGAAAATTTGTCCTTGTAATGTCTGTTTTAGCTTAGAGAAGATGTGACTCTGCTGCCGTATTTGTTAGCACCGTACCTGGGAAACAGCAGAGTCTCATTTAGCTATGGGATAATATCATATAGGAACCTGAAAAAAATGGCATTTAAATTTTGAAAACATTTCTAAAAGGACATCTACATGTGTCAGCCCTTTTCATCTTACTTCCAATCATAATTCACCCATTAGTTGAACAGGATGAGCCAAATTAATGTGCATTTTGGCTGGTGATTTTAAAAGGTATATAGTTACAGGGGGCTGACAGGATGTACTCAAGGATTTTATGAGTAATTTTAATTTCCTCCATACTGCTGCAGAAAATGTTTGAACTGCACTTTTGAACAGCAAAGAGATACATGGAAAATTATATGTCCCTCTTGCTTTTTTCCCTAGATGATTAAATAAACTTAATATGTAACTGTCACTGCCCAACCAATTATCAATATTACATGGTAACACTTACAGAAGGGCTAGTAAGAAGTGGGCAGAAATGTCAAAATAGAATAGGCAACAGCCAATCTCTAACCTCACAAAAATTGAATGTTGTACCTCATTTCTTGTTGAAAAAAACATGTGACATGACTGTGACAAAGTGGGGAGCTACCACGTTACTTGTCATATGATTAAGCGCCTGATCTTCCAAAGCTGCTTTCAGTAGGAAATCTGGAATTAAAAACGCTGAAATGAAGGATGCATCATAGCAACCATTGGAGAGCTACAGAATATATAAGACTTAGTCCTAAGTTCCTATACACAACTTTATGGAGAGTGGTCAAAAGTGACAGTGGACAAGGAGTGGGCAGCAGGGGAAGACACCTGATCTTGAAAGGAAAGGGCAGAGCAGTTCTGCAGACACCCAAAAGGAATGAGTAACCTAAATCATGCTATATGGAAGGTACAATAAAATCACATAAAAATCAATATTGGGGCAGATTAGATATCTATATCTCCTGTGTGGCCAACAGGAGCCATGAACACAGGCAAGAAGATAAAAAACTTGGGCAGTATTCCCCCAAATATTCCTCCAATAATTCTCATCACATGGATTTACCAAGTTTGATTCCTCTCACTTTCGCAAGCTCTTCATGCACTGATTCCCCTAAACCAGGGCCCCAGGTCCACTAGAGTGGCTTGTTCTCCTGAATTCTACCTTAGCAATTGTTTCCCTGTCTCCAATTATTATCACATTGAAGTTTAAAGTTAGATTTAATTGATAATGTCACATTTTGCTCTGGGTTTTGTGTATGCACACAATGTCTACACCAACAACTAGTTTGATATAGATATTGATATGCATATACACACAAATATAAAGATATACATGAAGTAAGTAATTTAAAAATGCCATTAACTAAAGTTCATTGAAGAGCCTATTACAGGGTAAAAAAAAAAAAAAAAAGGCAGAAGAACAAAACCAAATAATATTCAAGTAAAGTCTCAAACAAAACAGATTAAGCGAAAATTATTAACAGAGCCAAGGATGTCAGAATTTAAAAATCTTATCCTGAACATAGACTTCTCTGAGAGTATATAGTTTGGGAGATGCAGAGAATGCCAACTAAAATTATATGCTATTTGTGTAATGTAATATTGAATACATTTACTTTACAGATGATTGCTATTGTTACGGAATGCATATAATCATGTTAAATTCAATAACATCCAGTACCACAGTCCTGTATAAAGGAGAATTTTAATTTCTTTAGGAGAGTGAATCTATCGATTTTCCAGGTTTCTTTGCCACTATTAAGAAATCAAAATTTTATAAGACTCTCAGCATATCCTTTTTCCTGCATTGATTTGTTCTTTTCAGTGAGCCAGGAAGATGTGAAACATTTTAAACCCTTTTCTTTTTCTATTCTCATTGGTGAATAAAAAATCAGCTTTGTGGCAGAAACTTACAAGCATGAGACAAAGGAACATAGCACATCTCCTCTCAGAAGATGGGTACTTCAGTTCAAAGCATCTTCTTCCTGAGTGGACTCAAGTCCTCAAGGTAATGAAGCATTTGTGTTCAAAGTCTCTTCTCTTAGCAATATCTTGTCTCTAAGGGTACTCAATGGCTTTTGGAAGAAGTCTAATTTCAATGAGCTAAATGAACTGAACTGGCAGAAAGAGTTCATAATGGATTTGCATATGAAATGGCCAGAAAATGTCACCAGGAGACAAAACCTGTGGGTTCTTGTATATGATGCATCAGAAAAACTGTTACAGTGTAAAATACCTATGAATTATATGTAGTGCCCCTTTCCAGAAGGTGTGCTTAGGGCAAATGAAAACAATTAGAAAATATATTAAAAGATAGATTATATATCTTTTTGGGCAAGATGATCACATTTTTCTACATGCAGGATATAATACGATACAGAAAGTTAAAATTTTGTGGCATCGCCAGCCACTGATTAAACTCTCATCTGAAGGGTCTTAGGTAAGCAGTAAATGGGGCATTTTCAACTCTGGGAGAATCAATGCCAACCTCACATTAAAAAAAGAAGAGTGGGTGAAGAAACAGTTGCAGAAATGAGCTGAGGTGGGCTTACTAGAACTAAGGAAAGAATGGCTCATTTATAATGCATTAAGCCCCTTGGCCATTAAAGGATAAGTATGCAGTCTTAGATACTGCCTTACCCCAGCATCTTTATGTCCTTGGTTTTGGAAAATGTCCAGATAAAGGCCATAAGATGTGTAAGAGTAAAGCAGAATGTGATAATAGCTTTGAGGTTGTAACTTGCTCAAGCCTACGTGACATGTAAAGGGAATCCAGCTGGGATATACAAGCATTCATGAGAGAAGTGAAAACTAAATTGTCATGAAAGTTACATCAGGTGCCTCCACTGCAATGCCCATGGTGGGTGTGTGTGTGCAGTCAATGGTGAAGGTGACCGAGGGGGGAAGAATCTGCTCTGACAGGAAAACAACACCAGGAACAGAGATGGTCCTCAGACAGGCTCTCTGCTCAGGGCTCTGCAGCAAGTATGTGTGTTGAAAAGCAACTTTTGGCTGCTACATTTCCCTGGAGAAGTGCTTTGAGGTGAAAATCTCGGAAAATATCTGTCTAGCCAGTTGGCTTTGCTGCCTGACTGGCTGTTGCAAGATAGAAGGTAGGGAAAAGTGGAGGGAGTTAAGCTGAATTAGAGAAAAAAATATGAGGTGAACCTGCCAGACAGTTAGAGACAAAGCCTGCAGTTAAAGTAGAAGATGTTCAACAGGTTAGCCAGACTAATTTTTCAGCTGTGCATGAACATTGCACTGAATGCATAGGGGATTTCCATGCATTCAGTGCATACATGACTAAAGTGCCTTATGAAGGACAGGAGTTAAATTCTTATACTGACAAGCTGAAACTAATGTGACTAGAAACATAACCATCTGTGCATAAAGAAGATGTTGTAAAAGAAGTTGTTAAGCTTCTTTTAAAAAGCAAGCATTAAAATCAATTGCTAAACTGTAGGCCTGAAGAGCAGTGAATTTGAAATTGAAATTTGTGGGGTAGTTGAAGCAGTAATAGAGTGATGAATCTCCAGTGGGTGGCATGCTATTTTAAATAGCTCTTATAAAACCACCTAGATGAAAATTAGATGATTACAGTAATAGTGCTGATTTATGCCAAAGAAAAACCTTCCTTCCAACTATAAAGATTCAATAAAGTGTCAACCAATTAGTGAGTAAAGAAGCACTTGCATATATAGTTATTTGGATTTTTCTTAAAGTCCCTCAGTGAGGCTATTAAAGAAAACCAGGCACCTAGAGGGTGAAAGGTAATGTTCTTCTGTGCTTTGGAAGTGGGCTATGAGACAGCAAAATTCAAAGCATATAGAGCGAGCTTTCTTCTAGGAAATGAGATTAATAGTGAAGTGTTTGCAATGCATCTGCTGTAACTGAGTCTGTTTATTAATAATCTCACAGCAGGGCATAGTAGCAAAATTTACAGATGATGCTAAATGATTTAGATCAGTCAGGGATTAAGATATACAGACAGACATGACACAGTGAAGTCACCAGGCAACGTACGTGAGTTTGATTCTTGTTGGGTTTTTTTTGTTGGTTTTTTTTTGTTTGATTTGGGGTTTTTTTAGGGTTTTTTTTATTTGGTTTGTTGAGGGGTTTTTTTGTTTTGTTTTCATTTGTTTGTTTGTTTGCTTGTGGGGTTTTGTTGTTATTGTTGTTGTTTTGGTTTTGGATTTTTGTAGGGTTTTTTAAATCCAAATCCAAGTCATAAGCATTGAAAGAAACTGTGAAGTTCCTTGCAGCACTGGATTGTATTCTAAATGAAGTGATAACAGTTTCAGAGCAAGACTTGCAAGTTATAACAGATGGTCCACAAAAATCCTCTACTTAATACCAATGAAAGAAAAATGGTTTTGACTCAAAAAGGGGCAACAAGAACAGGGCAGAATTCTATACAACTGTCATATCTCAGTCCTTATCATCCCCTCACTCTTAGCAATGTTTGCAGTTGTAGTCTGCCAGTCCTCATCAAAGTGCAGCCAGTGAAGGAAATCAGTTCCATGTAAAGAGCAGCAGATATGACCTCCAACAAAGAAGTATTCCCAGAGACTAAGAAAGATCACTAAAGACAGTAAGAGGGAACAGAAGCGGAGAGGCTCATGAGAAATAAAAGAATGCTCATCAGTTTTCAATAAAACAGCTTTAATACAAGAAAAAGAAGAAACTGGTGATGACTAACAGTTTAAAGATAAAAAAATAGCTATTAATGCACAGTATGTAATGAACTTGCATAATTTTTTTCAGAAAATATTAAAGCAAGTAGTTCATGAAGACTGTCAAACTGAAAAATAAGTATGCCATCAGAATTCAGTATAATATTCAGTGGATCAAAATTTGGGAAGAACTACATTTTTACAACAGTGCTGACTCAGAGATATGAGCTAAACTCTGTAGAGGGTTAGGAAAATTATTTTCACTATAAAGATTTTTCATATCTTTGTACAATAACAGTTATATCTGCAGTGGGGGGGTCACACTTTATCACAGACCTCTATTCTGTTTTCATTCTCCTCCATTGAAAGACTCTGGCCAGTGGTACCCTCCAGCCTTGGAGATTTATATTTTTATTTAATTACCTCAAAAATAATTCCAGGCAGACCCTCTTCAACGTTCAAAAGTTTTGCATTAAATATGCCATCTGAATGACACTCAAGCTGTCGTCTGCTTCCTTGGCAAAGGTAATTTTGGAAGCACTGGATGGTCCTTAATATGGGAACATTATTTCAATTATGTTATTAGCACCCGTAACTAATAATTAATGGAGAAGGAAAAGAAATATAGAGAAACTCCAAAGAGAAATAGAGTCAAGTGTTCTGAAGATACAAAATTAATATAAAAGTCAACAAGATGAAGATGAGATGCTTGGAAATTACGAAATGCCTTGTCTTAATGTATTATCACAATGCCCATTGACAATCAAGTAAGTTGTCCTTGATGTTTTCCTTCTTCTCATCCAAAATTATTTAAAAACAGCCACCTACTTCTCCGTAATTTCCCTTCCCAACTGGTCCAAGCAAGCCTCAACTTGTATGAAATATATCAGCACCAGCTGCTTTTGAAGGGCATGTAATGCCTCTGCAGGAGAGGCTTTGTTTCACACTAGAACCATCCACTCTCATGTATGGATGTGGAGCCTCCATGCAGATGTAATTTGCGTTTTGCAGGCAGAGACCTGGCAGTGAGGTTACTTTCCCAGAGGGGTGCAGCCTGGGGAATCCAAGGCTGCAAACCAGACACCCATGCCTTAGGTCAGGCTCAGCTGTTGCATGTCTGGGAGCTACCTGGGTCCAGGTGGGAGAGAGAGGTAAAGGATTTGCCCTGGGCTCATGCTGCTGAGCCAGAGGTCCTCACTGCTGTCCTACCCCTCCCTTGACATTTGGAGCAGAGGAATGCCATTTACAGCACGGCTAGAGCTTGCCAAGCTCACAGAAATGGAGGGATTTCCATTTCCAACTGTATGGAGATTTGCTTTGTGCTCTTTTTCATGGTTTTCAATTCATGCAATGCAGTACCATTTCAAGGTGTTTGTAAACTTGAGTGAGCACTTATAAACTGAGTTGGGAGGATTATCAAACCGAGGTACATAGCAAGCACTCTGCTCTGAACATACAGTAATGAGGTTGGGGGAAAAGATACAGATTTTTACACTAAGACAAACAGCTCTGACTAAATAACCTGGTAAATGAGGAAATGTTCCTAGTGCCGAGGTGCAGGTAGTCACACATGATCAAGTTCCCTCCCTTCCTAGGGTAGATATGGGCACATTTCACCTCTCTTTCTCATCTCCCAGTACATTTTCCCCATGCTGAGGATCCTACCTATGACAGGATCACAAGGAGACAGAGACACTGACTCCAATTCAATAGAACCCCAAATAGGCACAGCACACTTGTTTTCCATTTATTAAGGCTATCACCCTTCTTTCTGAAGTCTTAACAGAGAGCAGACTACAGAAATCCTAAGTGAAACCACGGATTTGAGAGGCTGTGCTGGGTGCACACTTATCCTTTTTTCTTCCCTTGTCTGAATTTTCCACTGGATACCTCACCAAAAGCTTTGTTTTGCACAAAGGTTGCTCTGAAGTTGCTTAACTGGCACATCAGTCTGGAGGACCTGGGCAAGCTATGTCAGAGGTTGTGTCAGAGCAGGGGAATGTGAGATGCTTCCCTTCACTAGCCCTCATGCACTGGGCTGCCTTGCACACTGCAGAGACAAGCCAGCTCTGCTCTCAGGGAGCAAGGTAAGAATAGAGCTCTGAGTGCCTTCCTAGTGCAGTTTTGATTTATCTGTTGAGCAGCCATCAGACTCTAGCTTTATGCTTATTTATAAGCAGGCTTTTGAAAACAAAACGTTTTTCTGTAAATGGCTACTACTGAACTTTCAGAAGTCTTTGAAGCTACCAAATGGTGCAGGGTAATATCATCAAGCAGTCATAGCCATCTGCAAACTCATTGTGTTTTTCAAATCTGCTCATTCCTCACTACACTTATTGAGATGTAGGAGAGCCAGCCAGGTTCAGATGGCAATGAGAGAGCCATCACTAAGGAATGTGTTGTGGTGAGGAGGAGCAGGATTCATGTCCCAGACTTCAATAAGGTTTTAGGTTTTAATGACCGTTATAGGAAGTAGGTTCATATTCTCAACTGTGATAATTTATGATAGTTATGCATGTTTCCAAACACTTAAAAAATTTATACCTCTCTGGTTTTGTACTAGCTGGATGTGTAAGGCAGGGTTGTAATTCAATAATAAGAGCATGAATTTTGCTGTTGAGGTCAATGGGATCCCACCCTCACAACTTTAAAGCAGCAAAGCAGTACACGATTGATTTCAATGTACTGTTCTTCCTAAGGATACTTTTTTCCTTTGATGCTGTATTTAAAGAGTTTGTGCAAACGTGCAGGCAGCAGAAAAAATTGAAAAATTGAAGTTTGGAGTTCAGCTTATTTTAACCTCATCATGGTGACAGGAAAGTCACCGTGGGAAATATCAGTAGCATTCTGCAACCCAAATGAATAAATCGATTTTCTAAGTTAAATGCACCAGGCACAAAGGATCTTGCTCTTCTGCAGCATTTCCAGGGAAAACACTCCTGACTGGACTACAATCACAGAGAATTAGAGTTTTTTCCTAAAATCTCCGAGATTATAATTTCCTTCTGTGTTAGAAGCTGGCTAGCACTGAGGCTCTGGAGGGAATTAAACTGAAGTCAGCTGATCAATACACAAAGCTTAGGCAACGATGTTTTCTTCTGGGTGGGGAAAATTCTTCGATCCATCATTGTTCAGCTTCATTCTTCAGTGAATTAACATCTCAAATGACCATTCAGGTCACATAAGTTCAAGTCTCTAAGACAGAAGCATCTTTGCCTCTGAAGGACGAGTATCAGGTAGTAGGGAAGGTAAATAAAGGGGTTTGTTTAATGTTTAAAAGAGCGTACTAATGGACAATTAGCCAGGGGAATTGAGAGTAGTTTTTAAATCCACAAAAAAACAAAGCTTCTAACACTCAGCAAACTCTGGGCTGTGTTTTGGGCTAACACCACAGGACACATCACAGAACCGAAGAGCTGATGGTGGCGAGAACCCATGATTGTCACAGCTTCTGCCGGGAAGTGGTGACAAAAAGTCACAGATGTCTTGAAGAGACTAGCAGATAAGCGAAGTAACTTTTGCAGGGCAAGGAAACATCTGTGCTGAAGTATTTGCCCCAAGCTTCCGACTTTGACTGACTCGCATTTCTACCCTATCACGGCTGCCATGCCTTTGTTTGTACAGATGATGCGGGAAGGAACACCGAGTCATCTGGTTCGATGAAATCAACACAGCCATGCAGTATTTCAAGTCCTGTCAAACTCTTCAGTATTTTAAAGAACATTAGCTTGCAGTTATTTCTTATTTAGAGTGGGCTGAAGAACAGTCCACACTGGTACGCTGCATGCTGCTCACAGCATCGCTGCTGTGAAGGAGCACATTGAAAAGAAGGCAGTAGAAGTACCAAATCACTTCTCAGTTTTCTGAGAAGTTACTTGAAACCTGATGAAATCGGGTGACAAGATTAAATAATTTATTTTTCTTTTCCAGCTTGGAAATGGAATCCAAACAGTCAGAACTACTGCTGTGAACTTGCCAGTGAAACATATGATGAAAATAAATTCAATAAAGGACTAAATTAGCTGATCTGAGACAAAAACTCCATCCAAATTAAGTTCAACTAGTATGAGACATTCATTTGGCCATTAATCTGTTAAAAGAAATCTCAAAAATGTCTTAGAGGTCTTCTGCTGATACTATCATCTCAATGAATTATTCAGCTGCTGTCAAAAGCAGGGCATTCAGTTTTGCTTGTTTGTGATAGTAGCTGTTAATTAGGAATTTTACTTCCTCTCAGGTTGCCTGTTTCTAAGTCATAGTTATCAACGTTTGAGATGCAGTGCCCTGCTAAATTGTAGAGTGCGCTAACAAGCTAACATTTTCCAGACATTGGGTCGATTCTTGCTTTCTGTACATGAATAGACTCAATTGAATCCTTAGTCGCATTAGACCAGGACAAGGACGTCAATAAAATAGTCTTCTCAGCCAGCTACAGAAATGCAACGAACTGACATTTCCTGAGAAGTTCAAATTTCTCAAAATGAGGCAGTAAGCCAGTTTCCAGGCAAGACATACAGTATGCATGGACAAAGCTTAAAGCTGTGCATACATTGTATTTCTGTACATAAACTGGGCTGTATGTTCTCATTATGGACATTTCAAACCTGAACAAATGACTTACGTCAAGATAGAGCCCTTACTGACCTCTACTAAATTTTAAACTGTCAGAGAGGAAAGGTTGTAGTACATGTTGAGAACTTTATTTGAGCATGTCTTATTACATTATTTTCTCCCAGATTTACTAATAAAAGATTATTATCATTATTATTGTTATTATTATTGCACCTTCTACAGTAGAAACCTGAAGTGTTTAGTCCTTCCCAGACACAGCACACATGATCTGTGAACACTCAAGTGTTTACAACCTGTGAAAATCTTTGAGATCTAAAAGAGACCTAAAAAAGAGAGAATCAGAAACTAGATACTTTTATTGCTGAAAGGTATCAAATTCTCAGTGAAAATATTATTAAAAGATTATTCAGTATTTTAAAACATCTGAAACGGTTTCATCTAAAACCCTCTGCAAGTATCTGTATTTTTATCGGACTTGTGTGTGACCCTAGAATCAATTTTTGGTTTGTCAAAATTCTGTGAAATCACATTCTTTCTTGAATCTGTAGCCAGGCTTTCAAAGTAATAACGTTTTTAAAAATGTTCCTTCTGACAGCATTTCTGTAGCAGTACCAATTGTGAATTGTGCTGAAGCTGTAAGGAGCTTATGGCTACACAGGCATCTGTGTTTAGGGGGCTGCATCACAGGTGGCAGCAACACTGCAGCCACAGCCAGTCCTGCAGCCGCCTCTGGCAGCCCATGAGTCGGTCCAAGAGCAGGATGCAGCTCTGAGGTGTTTGGAGGCATACCAGGCTGACTGATCTCTGGCAGATTGTAGCTTGGGACAGACAGCAGCAGTGGTTACAGCCCCAGTGATTCCACAACCCTTCCTTGTCCCACCCCAGGCTGGTGTCTCTTCCAGTAAGGAGTGCTCTAGTCCCTGAGACTCTGCATCATTGAAAGGTGCAGGGTTGGGTTTGGGCTCTGACCACCAGCATTTGTTCCCAGGCTCTGTTCAGGCACTGGCACGGGGCTGGAGCCGGTGCCATCCATGCAGTGCAACCCCTGTGCTGAGAGGATTCAGCTGCACATACCCAGGCTGCTCTGTGATTGCTGACTGAGGACAGGGGACAGCTGTAGCTGAACCCCAGGAGAAGCCCTTCCTCAAGTTCAGATGAAAGCCTGAGAGTAGTCTGTTAGCAGCAGGAAGGCAGCCGGAGGAGGGTACAGGTAAGGTAATGCTGTGGTCTGTAAGAGCACAGCAAGTGACAGGAATTTGTGCCACTCCAGATTTTTTCCATTTCATCTTCCTTTGGTGGGAAGAGTGATGGGCTCACTGCTGGTATCATGAACTTCTCAGCTGCTACTGCACTTACAGGATGCAATGCATCCTCTCTTGTCTAACACTTAATTTTTTGTAATCTCTTCTAGCTACCACTTAATCAGAATAAAACTGTGATTGTGGTGTAGGTAGGAGCAGAACAGATGTCTGGAAACAGGTTTTTTCTCCTTAGGAGCTGTGGCTGTGCCTCAGACAGTCTCAATACATCGTTTTTTATTCTCCCTGGATTTCTGTATGATGGCAGCCAGGTGTAAATGTATGTTTCACACCTGTGGAGCTTCTAATTCACTTCCATTGTCCATAAGAGACTTTTCCAAACTGAAAACTCTTTTTTTGTTCTGAGGTGATAGAAGCTCCTGAGGGAGATCAGAATGGTCTTGAGCTCACTGCTGTGCCCTGGAGACAAAGTATCTTGTGGGAAGAGCAGTCAGCCTAATTTAAGGCCAGTAGGTAAAAACAGAGAAGCAAACCCAAGTAATTCCTGTGGATTACATAAACAAATCAGCAAACCAGAGGCTACATTATTGCTAAGATTTGTTCAGACTTCCAGACTTCTCAGAAAGTTAGTTCAGCCTCCAATGCTCATAGGACAGCAAAAGAATTTAAAGTTCTTTTCAAAGAACTAGTGTTTAAAGTGTTGCAAATAGTTAAGATTAAGGAGCAAGAAGGTTCAGCGCCTTTGTAGCCTTGGAAAAGTAATTTCTCACCTGGAATGTTGAGGGAAATAAATATTGTTCAGACAGTAAGGAATTAAAACTGAGGTGACAAACTGCAGCTATAAACTGGAAGTGAGAGTTTCCAGCATACACACCTTAGGCTTAACTGGCCTGTAGGTATGCAACTCAATTAATAGCTTTATCACTCTTTTACACCCGATAATTTGCCTGTTTATGTAACTATGTACTTTGCACTTTCAAAGGGTACTTGAGAGGGAAGGAAGTTTGCCAGTTTGGAGGATTTTCAATTCCACCATTATCTTGCTTAGTTTACGCTTCCTCCCTTTATTCCTGAGCTGATCCAAGTGTCTGCTTTCTATCTTGCTCCAGACACATCACTAGCTTCAGGTATTTTTCCCTCACTCTCTTTTCTGGGAGCCAACATTATTCCTATTGCTTACATGCAGGACAAGGGAGAAACACATCAAAATAATCTGCCTGGGTCTTGAAAAACTTGTCTCAGATCCAGCAGCAAACGCAAAGCCCCAGGCACAGGAATGCACCAAAGAGCGTGAGCGTTTGTAAAGCATCTTAAGAGCCTCCAGCCACAGGCTCTGAGAAAGGGGAAGGGTCCAGGCTAAACCACTTCACTAAGGGGGCATCAGACCAGCTCTCTGCTCTGCCTCATTCCTGAAGGGATGCCTGGCCAACTGGTTATATCCTCTGCAGCCATCTCTCTCATAGGACGTGCAGGAGATGACTGTGCAGGTCTGTGGCTACTGCCCATCCCACAACTGCTGCAATAGCAAACGGCTCTGAAACAGCCTCAGGGTGACTGAGATCTTTGCAAGCTCTCCAGCTGGTGTGACACAGCCTATCCTCTGGCTCCAAAATCAGCTCTCACAGAACAAGGCTGCATTGTACCACTACCTGACTTGCAAGACCACAGCTCAAGTCCTCACAGTTCCCATTGTAAGAGAGAAAAAAAAAACACTTTTTAGGGCTACCAGTCTAGAATTTCTTATAAGAAAAATTCTCTACACAGCCCACTCCAACTAAATCTTGAGACTGAGCCTTTTTTTTTTTACTGAATTGTTTAAAAATTAATCAAAACTAAGAATACTACACCACGTAGAAACCCTCTGTACCTATAACTCACAGAAGATGAGTTAATATTTCAGTACTCAGAATCAAGAAGAACTGAGGAGTTGTGTCTAAAAGAGGCAAATCCTAATTTTTCCAAAGGCAGAGCTGCTGATTTTCATGACAGAACAAGGCTCATCCTCTGATGTTTGGATTTGTGTCAAAAAAGGTTATCAGTAAAATCACAATTTCAGATATTAAAAGTGCCTTATACTATTGCATTTTGCAGAAGTTTTGTTCTTTTCTCTTATTGAAGAAGCAGATCTACCCAATGACAACTAGGAATGAAGCTGTGGTCTGGAAAAAGAGAGCCGTGCCATCTGGATGAGGTGACATGGGCAGGGACCAGGTGTCTGCTTCCTGACTGTGGGCTTGTGTCTCTAGGTAAACCTGCCCCATAGACTGGCTTTTCCTACTGTCAGTGGTACTGGGCAGGACTTTACACTCAGCCAGGAGGACTGAAGGGAAGCATGTTACTTGCAATGAACCTTTGCCTTTTGCTAAATATGTTTGTTTAATCCTGAGGGATACAGCCTGTCACTGAAAAATCTAATATATGAGATTTGACTTTGAAAATACAGCACCATGCTCTGTAAATTTCAGCCAGGTGTATTTGGCTGCATTTCATTCATTTTTCCCTATGAGAATTTTCTTTCATATTTTCCACAGGCCAAAATGTGAGGGATAGTTTACTGCATTGCTCTAACATACAGCTCTGGTAAAACTTGAATGACTTTGATCACAAACCAGGAAACATTTCTCAGACCTCAGACTGACTTCACTGCAAGAAAAATGTTGTGGAAAGAAAAATAGCCAAACCCCCCTGCAATGCAGACTTTAAATCTGCAGCTGGCCTCATGGAGGAAGATTATTGATACAAGCCTTGAACATTCTTTTCCATGTGAACTGGGCATCAGTTGATAGTGCTTAATTATTCCTTTTACTACTACAATGTTTATTTTCTGGATGACTATCACACATCTTTTTATGTTTTGTAGCAATTTGCCTTCACAGTCTGGTGACAACATGCTAGAAAATAGTATGCCTGTTGCTGTTGATTCAAAGGTGTATTGATTTCTAAACAACTTCCTTGATAGCTGGCAGCTTTTTACCAGTGCTTGATGTGGATGGTGTATGAAGAATCAACTGCTCATTGCTGGACTGGCATTTATTTTTATCATTCACCACATAAATGTGTCTATGATCCACAATTAGTGTAAAAGCAAGACTTTTCATTATGAAAAACAAGATGAATCAAATGTTGATGGGTGAAAACTCATTTAAACATAGGATAAGAAAACAAAATGGGCAAACTGCATCAATTTGATAGTTGGTCTGTTGCAGGACTGAATTTCTATTACTCAGTTATTACCTGTGCAAACACATGGTTTTCTCCTCTTACTTATTTAAGAGATTTTTTTCATTCATGAATGAACACCTAAGCTCCAAACTGAGACTGGAACTCCAGGTTATGTGTCTCTGAATATAGATGGCAACAAGAATATGGTCAGGCTCTTGTACTGGAGTAGATGAATACCTGCAGTCTCATTCCATGCTGTCAGCAAAGAACATTTTGCCACACAGACAGAGAGGAATAAAGCCTGCACCTGTTGATTTTGGTCCACACACACTGTCCTAGTAGACTTGCTCCTTTTTGCTACAGATATGCAATAAAACCACACAAAGAACAACCACGACTGTACGTGAAGGGATGCGATTTCCTGAGTGCACAGACATGGATCTGTTTTGTACTTGGTGTTCCAGAAGAAGGTAACCTCTGTGGCCTTTTGTGACTGCAACTGAACAATTTAAGTAGCAACACAAAGAAAGAGGCCAGCAGCTCTTTGTCACCGGAGTTTCATTGTCAGAAATGAAGGTACTAGGGTAAAGGGCTGGCATGAAGCACTGCTTCTAGTTGCTTATTCTAGAGTAGCTTCTGAGGCAGTAACTGTAATGAGGGGGAATTAAACCTACACAGGGCTCAAAGTGACCCAGTTTCATCTTATGCCTCTAATGAGAATTGTTCACAAGATCATTTTTGAACAAAGTGCTAAAATCAGTACTTACATATCACATTCTTTAATCCTGCGAGATTCAATGTACTTAGAAGACAAGTAATTTATCTTTATGCTATCTAAGCACCTGGCCTGTTGAGAGTACACGTGAAGTGTTTTAGTATTCATCACTAATCCTTTGAAACATCAAAACAATGCCAGTCCTGCATGGTGTTACTGCTGACAGAGAAAGGTGTCCTCTTCATGTGCTTTAGCAGACCTTGCCCAGAGAAAACAGAGCACTTGTAGCACCGAATGAACAGCCAAACTGCCCAGGTAAATTTTGCCTAGCTGCTGTGCACATTGAACTGGGTAGTCTCCCTGATTTGTACTGAGAAATACTGAAAATAGAGTCCTACTGCTCTTGTCATTTTACACAAAGCCCTGAGGTCTGCTCCAGCAATTTAACACTGAACTGTTGAATTACATTGCTCAGGAATGTTCCCTGGCACTATTTAATTTACTAGTATAGGCATATCCCAAGTCTCCCTAAGAAAACAGATCTTGTAAGATCACGTAGCTGTAAGTAGTAAAGTCTGAGCAGAATGGAGTGCTGCAGTACATGTGGATGGAGGGGGTGCCTTTACCACTCCTGGGTTGATTTCCTGGGCATTGTAAGTGTTTGCTTGTTGTTTCAACTGCAAAAAAAGAGTGGTTCAAGCTTTCAACACACACACATAAGATGCCATCTCTTCTCCTTTCATTTCCACCCTTTGCAAAAGAAAGTCTTTCCTGAAGCTTTTAGCTCTGCCTGAAAAGACCCAAAGGGATGACAGAAGAGAAATGTGTCTGAGAATCCTCTTTCCTAATTCCTGATAATGGCAAAAGTCCCACTGATGTGAATGAACTTCTACTGCTGCAGATTTACTGTTCATTCTAAATCCCAACTGCCCCGAGGCAAGAACATCCTTAAATAGTTGCATGTTCTCCATTTCCTAACAAGCAATACTTTTTCTGATTTAAAAGCAAAAATCTGTAAGGTATGACTTTTTGAACCAACTCAGCTGGAGAGAATGGTTTTCCTGCTTTCATGCAGATCCAAGTTCTGGAAATACTGCATTAGTTATTTTATTAATATTCTCCTCTTGCTTTTATCAGTCTCCTCTCCAGCACAAAAGCTCATCTGCAAACTATTAGAGTCCCACCTTTGGAACTCAGATCAGAACATCTGTTGCTTGTGAGTGGAGTTTGATACCAGTGAGAGTTGACTGTATCATCCATCAGATTTATAATTTTAAGGGGGAGAAAACCTGCCCAGTTGAATATGTTGTTAGGAAGTGTACCTGTCCCTTAAGTAAATAGACCTCTGTTTGAATTTCCTATCAGTCTGGAGACAAACAAAATAAAAATCATGGGCTTTAACAGCTATTAATAAATTACCATGCACCTCTGTTGTCAAGGTGGGCAGACGATATAATTTCAATATTTACGAAAAGGGTATATTGGAAAAAAAACCCACTTTTTCTTTCATCTTTTCAGTCATTATTTGGATCTTTTATTTGATTCATTATTAAAGCATGTTATAGTTTGGTTTATAGTTAATTTTATATTTAAGAATACAGAGGCGATATTTCTGAGTAAAGTATTTTGGCATGTTCTTCTCCTGTATGCTGCATTAGACCAATTCTTTGCTGTAGAATTGGTTTTTGGTGCGAATACTTAGTATTCAGAAGTCAAAATCTGCCCATTGGAGAAAATTTTTAAAAGTAAGTGAATCAGTATTAATGGTGCTTACAACTTTTATTCCCTGTTCACTTATAGGAACAGGTTATGTTTGCTACAACAATCAAGAAAAATACAGCACCAAGTACTTCTTCAGGTGTTTAGTGCCAAGACTTCATTCAAGAAAGCAAGTAGAAGCCTGTTTCACAGCACTAGAAGAGTTGATAACTGATAAACAAGGACATATCTGCCACGAAAAATGTGACCACATCCTCCCAGTCCTCCCAAGACTGTTAGAAATGTTGCAAGCACTTGTGTAGGAACACTTGACAGAATTAGACTAGCTGGAATCTTCCATTTATAAAAGTGCTTGGTATTTTGTCCCCAAATGTCAGCCTGCTCCATGCAGGCTTCACCTTGGCTTATGTCCTGGGCTGATGCTAAATTGTATCCCCATTCATCTGTTTAGTTCAGAAATAAGTGTTGTACCTTTAAAAATTGAATCTAAGAGTGAAGAAGACACACACCTCTAGTTAAGTATGGCTAGAGGTGCTCAGTTCCACAGAAAGACTTGGCAGTCCAGGCTCCCCGAGTTTGAAGGCTTCTCCTCAACTGGGAGCACTGGCAGCTCTCACTTGCTCCTGCCTCCAAATTTTTGGCAGCAAAATTTACTCAACTTCAACTACAGAGCAGCACTGGATGCTGGACAACAGTGAAAATGACTTGCTGTGGCTTGCAAAAATCACAAGCCTGCTAGCAAAATTATTGACTGAACTTGCTCTGCATGGAAAGGTACTCAAATAATGTTTAATGGATTTCCACACACAAGCAACAGAGGTTGTTTTCAGACCATTTGTTAGAGGAAGAATCTACATTTGTTAAAGCAGTTTTTGCAAATGCAGCATTAGCAGTACAATAAAGCTTCCTTAGTTCTTTCAGAACCGGTCAATAGAATGTCAAGAGAAATGGAGAAAAAATGGGTAATTACCTCATCAGGGGTATGGTGAAGATGTATGACTTTTTCATAGTTAAAATCTCCCTGCATTTTGGGGAAGGATTACTCTGAGGTACTGGAATATAGAGTATATAGCTTGTACTTGCATCCATGAACCCCCAAACCTCAATTTATTCTCTGATCCAGAGCTTAGAAGGCAGATAAGATGGACACTCATATTCAGACTTCTGTAATGTCTATTCCAGAGACTGACTAGAGACCAAAGAAAGTCTATGGCAACACATTCCTCCCATCTGCTTGCTCTGATATGTACAAATGTGCACTCAAGGTCTCTATTGTGTCTAGTATATTAGACAGCTTAGAAAAATATAATTTGCCCTTGCCAACCTTGCTTTGCTTATGAATAAATGTACAGAGAAGAAAAAAAAAAAAAGGTAAGATTTACAATAAGTATGATTGTTGAGGATGTTGTAGCATAAGTACCCAGTAGAGACCTATCATGCCCTTGTTCAAGCTGAGTTAGCACAAAGTCTCCTTTCATTCATGAGAAGAAATAAACTTAGGTACCTCAGTTATTGCTGTTCAGTAACTGATTAGTTTGCAGTATAAAATAAGTGCAGCTCCTGGGATGTTTTGTTCCAGCTGCTCCCATCATGCTTTCACTTTACCTCTATTTTCACAAAGTAACATGTTCCTTTACTTGCCCTTACGGATGAATGAAAGCTCAGTTACCGGCACAGGAGTTAGCGCTGGTGAGGAAACGTTTACTCAGAACAGCAGTATTGTGCCACCAGCTGTGTTAAATTGCTGCCTCTAAGCTATTGCAGGACAATTCAAGCCTGTTGTAAAATAGATAACAGGAAGGCATGTGAGTTGCCAAGGAAACCCTTGGCTGCAAGTTTATTGTATAAATAACACCGGGGTGGGGGAGATGTGGCTAATGGAAGAGGGGGGTAAAAATGAAGTGCCTGGCATGTTTCAGTGTCTGAGGGAGGGTCATAAGCAGAAGCAGTGAAACATATTTACCAGTAGAGCAGTTGATCTTTCTTCAGCTGGGAAAAGCAAGGAAAACAGGTCCATCATACAGAAGTGACTGGGGAAGAAAAAAGAGGCTGTCAGTATTAATATGATCGTGATGGGCAAAACCATGCACTGAGAGGTGGAGAAGCAAGAGTAGCCCCTGCACCTTCTCATACTCACTAGAGGAAAAGAGGCTGGTGTAAACTACTGCTGGATTTGCTCAGAGCTATGCAAGAGAAGAGGCAGATGAAGGTTGTAATGGCAAGTACGAAAGTAAGGGTAATATGAAAGAGGGAATCATCATAATTATATATCTAAGCATTGGGACAGATTCAAAACCAAGAGCAAGACATTTATGTTCTCCAAAGATTACCTGTGTATAACTTCTTAAGGTTGTGGACAAAGATGCTACTAGAATTCAAAGAAAAGCAATTAATCCAACACACTGCACATCACACGTATGCCAAGATAAGAGGAGTGTGTGCTGAAAGCTTTTTTCTTCTTCTAAATCTTACAGAGTGTCTATAATTCAGCAGCAATTTCAATAGTCATTAGTGAAGTAGTCATATTAGCTTTCATTTTATGAGCTTTACTGCTTCATACATAGAATCTGAGCACTGTGGTGCTGTGAGAAGTACAGCTTGGGGAGTGGGCTCTGTCAGAGAAAGGAAAGGGCTTACAGCTCAGGGAGAAGGGCTGATTTCCTTCCTGCCAGTGATGGGAACAGGTCATTCCAGTACTTCTTACCTCACATGAGTCATTCAATAAAATGGGATAACACTGCTGTCCCTGTAAAGCAGTTTGAGCTATGGGTCAGAAGAGTACTCTGTGAGTTGACAGCACTATTAATTTCAGCCCAAATCAGGTGCACAAGTACTTCAGGATGAATGAGCAAAAAAAGTAGTTGCTGGGCTATGGCACCCAGTATGCTCCAGTATGTGCTGCCACTGTGACCAAAAAGATCTGGACTCCTTTCATATTGCAGATGGTTACAGCAAAGACTGGATGGGAGGCAGCAAGCACTTGACACTTGGGATCATTGCTGTTCACCTTAGGCAGCTGGCTTTGGTCACTGATGGAGCGTGATGTTGTTCCTAAACTGTACCAGCTGCTCTGTCTGCCAGCTGCTGCCTGCACCCAGTGAAAACCCACTGCTCTTCAGTGGGATGATCTGCTGGATTCCTTGACTTCTGGCAATCATGGCTAGCAGACATCCAGCAGCCTGGACCGGTGAGCACAGTCTGTGCAACATGATGTTGCTCTGTAGGCATGTGCCAGGCTGTGCATCACTCAGCTGCTGCACAGTGCAGATACAATGCTCCTGGCCTTGCTGATGCCCAGGATTGTGAAAGGGAGACAAAGTGGCTGCAGGCATAAAAGGACACTTGGCTGATCTCTGGTGTGTCCTCCTGTCATGAACGAAAAGGCTCAGGATAAGGGAAGAAGCCATTTCAGTTTGCAGCCTCAGTCTCTGTGATCACATTTCAGGCCTCAAGGAACTTGTACTCATTGTGATTCATATTATTTTTTATTAAATAATATAAATGTATATTTTAAACTTAGCCAATCCTTTCCAGTTTTGTTCTTCTGTAGTTTTTGGTGGGTTTTTTTGTATCAGAAGATCTCACAGTTCTAATTGCCTATTTAACACCCTTGTGTGAGGGCTGTTGGCCCCTTTGGAAGCATTACCTTTGAATGGGAAAACCACTTCTGTCTGTGGAAGGACTGAGATCTGCTCTGTGCAATTGGCAGGACTGAACCCATGATGCCCAGAGATATTGTGAAACTAAGTCTTGGCATTTGGAAACATCTTCCTAATGCTTCAAACCAAGTTAGGAAGCATCTGGGTTAAGAAAAGTTGTCCAAAATACAATGTCTCGTTCAGAAACTTCAACAGGTCTCCTCAGAGACCAGGGCAAATGGATGAACACTTAAGGTATTTTGCTTTTGGAAGCTGTCATGCACTATTCAGCACCATCATATTTAGTGCCTATACAACAGCATTTCCTTGAAGTGGAAGTCACTATTGCTGGATTTATGATACAATTTAATGAACTGGGCAAGCTTCACAACATGTTGTAAAGTGCCTTGGGTAGAAAAATAATCTCTCATGCTTAATTTATTAAGTGAGTTACAAATGAACCAGTTGCCTTTTTGCAATAAATTGTTTTATTTTTAAATTAAGCTGGAAATCATTCACCCAATTTTACCTTAATGAATGAACATTGCAAGTCAGCATCCATTTAAGAAAAAATATTTCAGAGCAGGTTAGTTTTGCTAAAAGAGATGGTGGCTTTTTTCCTGTTTTAGACATGTCATTCTTTCAGAGGTATAAGATGGAGAATCTAGGATGGAATAGAAACTGCAATTAAAAGTGTATGTCTCTGTCAGAACATCTTGGGGGATTCCTTCCTATCCAGACTATCTATCCCTATTTTAACAAAATACCTATGTCTAGGTGACACTACATTATTCCATTTACTTCTCTGAAATTTTAATAAATACTTACTTTGTTCCATTTCATTTCAGTCCTCAATACTGTCAGACTCTGTAAAATGTTGAGTTGAACTGCAGCTAGAAATCCTATATTCTTTAATGTTAGTCTGAACTGTTAGTTCAATTCAGTTTCATTTTGCTGTGTCTACTAGGTAATAAATATCAGTTTTACAAGAAGGGTTCTTTCATGTAGTAATTTATATACATATGGGATTTTAAGCTTCGGTGATTTCAGAATTCCTCAGATGAAAAAATTTTAGAATAATTCTCAATGAAAAAGCTGGTAGGTTTCATATACTTGCTGGGCACTGAAAAATCAAGGATCTTTTAAACTTTTATATTGATGAGAAGAAACAAGCAGTTTACATGGATTCCTGCTTCATGGGAATTTAAATATTTCAGACAAATCACCACTCTTTATTTGCCTATAAAGCATATTCCAATTTTTTAGTATGAATTTTTGTAAGGTTTCAGATAGACAATTCCAAACTAGAGGAAAGAGAGAGATTTCATGTGTTCTCTTCTAAATGAGTGATTCATATTTATTTCCCCTAACATTAGCAAACCTTTTGAATGCTGAGCTTTCAAAATCTGTAATGATTTTTTTCCTTGCTCTGGTGATCACTCTGAGTGGTAAAGTGCAACTTAATACATGACACAAGACTGGCAGTCAGGGAAGTGGGATATTGGGTGAAACCCAGGTCATGCTCTACCCTGTTTAATTGTGGATTTAAGTGAGACCAAGACTTTATTTCTGTTCTCAACCTTGAGTTACATCTGAATTCATGAAAAGGGTTGTGATGAATTAAAATGGCTGAGGCTGAATTTGGATAGCTGGACTGAAGAGACTTATAGCCAAGACTGGTGCTCAATCCCAGAATACTTTTGCAGAAGAAATGGTTATGGTGCAGCATGCTTAAGTGCTTGCTGCTGTGGAATTTTCCACTCCTGCTGTACAAATCATCTGATGTATACCATGTATCTGTATTGTTGGACACCCTAAGAGCAGCAAATGGCCCTGGTTCCTTCTCCTAGGGCATTAAATGTTGACTGTGGCCCACATGAACAATGATCCAGGTGAAAAGAGTAACAGAAACATCAATATATGAATAGGGCAATTGTTTCAGCTTGGCTTTGTCTTGTCTTTAGTGGTTTTTAGAAGCTACATGTTCTGACAAGGGCCACATATCAAATATAATGCTGCTAGTGGACTTGATGGAGTGACATCTGTTATTCATGACATGTTTTCATTTTCTCTTGACATTCTGATTATCAAAAACACTCTTCTGAAGTTAAAAAAGTCAAATAATCCTTGTGGAAAGGCAGAAATAGAGAAAAGAGAATGATTATATATGCAAACATATGCAAACAAAGCTCCAATGAATTCTTAAAAGCTTGCATTGTCAAAGTGCATTATAAAACACAAACAGATCAGTGCTGAGGTGTGTGACTGCCAGAGCTCTCCTCCACCAAAGAGGTACAGTCAAATTCCTCTTTCCTTTGCCCAGTCAATCTTTGTATCCTTTCTGAAAAGCATTCTCAAGTGCATCTCTCAAAATCAATTCAGGCAGCTGCCCCAACTTTCTCTTGCCTATCAGTTGTGCTCACACATTAGCCTCCTTGCCTTCAGAAGAAATGAAAGGCCAAAAGTCCACAGAATAAACTGCAGATGAGGCAGACTAATTGGTCTCAAAATCAAAACATATGGCTTCTTTCAGGATCTTGACTTTTTAAATACTTGTTTAAAGTAAACATTTGCAATTCCTCATGAAAGGCACTTTCTTCCCCAAATCCTCTTGACCCTCAGTGACCTTTCTTACCAATTGCACACTGCTTCACCCTTGGGGATGATTAAATCTTGAGAAGCTTTTTTTCTTTTCTTCTTTTATTCCCCACATTTGTCTCTGAGGACTAACTTAAGAACTGACTTGAAGAAAGCGAACCTGGGTCAGAAGGACAGAAACACGCCAGAGGCCCACCTGAGCAAGCCACATGGGTTCTGAGGTTAAGGCTGGAAGGGAAGGTTCACACACATCATCATAGAACTCTGTATTTAAAAAAATGGACTATAAAAAATAATCACCAAACACTGATTCACCAAAGCTAAGTTTTTGAGCTAATCTTTGAAATGAAAGCCAGCTTTTGTGTCCAGTGGGCAGAGAGGGAGCACGGGGGGGCAGAGAAAAGATGGCCTGAGGCAATATCATCACTGAGACAAGATATTTTAACAATATGGCCTATGGCTGTTGTCTCTTCTGACAAAAAAAGGCTGACAAAAGTGATTGACTCCAGGCTATAATCACTGGACAAAGCAGGTAAACCCTCCCAGTTTTTCTCAGGAGTGCCAGTACATTAAAGTAGATCGAAGTCTCTCTGAAGTCACTTTATTTTTAATTTGTGTTTCAGGCTAAAAGTCACTCCCATGCCCTTGTACAATTGTTAGTTAGGCAGTGTCAGAGCTTGTGCAAGGCCAGACATCACACAGCTGCTCACGCCCTGGCACAGAGAGCCTGATGCTTGCTCGCAGGACCAGGAGAAGTTGTTGTCTGAATCTAGGCAACAATCGTTCCAACCTTTCTTTGCATACTTATTTGCCAAGAAGCTGGGAAGATTAGTTCTTGTAAAGAGCTTAGTTTTCAAAAGCTCTTCTGCTTAACACCTCTGTCTGATGCCATCCTGATCCTCCCATGCCCAGTGCATAAATAGAAACATCCTGGTGGGGCTGCAGCATGTGATGGGCAACACCCACAGTCCAGAGCCACGCAGAGGCAGCAGGAGCATCCCCATGTCCCTGTAAGCAGACGAGCAAGAGCCATGAAGGCAACAAAACATCGTGCTGCCATACACAGATAGTCACATGGAGAAGAAGGCTGGTAAATCAGCTGGACCTGGAGAGATCTGCATTTTCAGCCAGGTCACACAGCCTCGTGTGACACTGTGATGCTTCATGCCTCACGCTTGGGTTAATTCCTAGCCCTGTAGCTCCTCATATGCTGTGCAGCTGGAGATGGACTGTCTACAGTGCACATGACATTACAACACATACATTTGCCTAAGCTTACTTCAACCTATCTGCTGACCAGGTCTGCTTTATGCAGACTGAATAGGTATCTTGTCTAAATAGAGTGGATTTTGCTGAGTTTCATTCTCTGCTGAGCGCTGCAGCTTGGCTGCTTTGTTCCCCATTGTCTGTCAGAGATTTTTGTACCAGAGCAGGAAGTCCTACACTGAGACCCCAGCAGGCAGGACAAGAACCTGCAAAGCTAGATGGGAATATTTGCCAAGAAGGTAGTGAGTGCCTAGGTATGGGCACATATTGTATGTGCAAGGCACCTCTTTTCACCAGCAATTCCTCAACTCCCAGCTCCAATGAGTGATTCAAAGAGAAAAACGATCTCTCTTACAGAGAAGAGAGGGCTCTACTTCACAAAGACCTGAGATGCACAGGAATTCCCAATTCCACTGACTTGAATTAGGACTGTGATTCCAGATTTCACATGTTGAGAGGAAGAACCCTCACTTCTGCATGCTGGATACTCTGTCCTCTTGGTTGAATCTGTTTCCAGTTTGTGTAACTCAGGATTGAGGGAAGATACTTGGCTTGTCATGTTGCATCTCTGCCAAGTGCTTTAATCACTGTGCTATAAAGTTTTCTGATCTGATTGATATATATTGTTCTTGAAGAGTGGACTTCAGAGAAAGAGCTCACATCTGATTCCCATGGCCTAAATGCTACATCTCCCACCAGATCTGTATTCTGGCCCCTTTCTGAGCAAGGTAAAATGAGGTCTCTTGAGTTGCAGGAGAGTGCCTTAGGTTGGGAGGGAAAACAGTGACAGCAGTTGCTTGTTATCAGGGAGATGATGAGAAGATGAAGAAGACAGTGTCCTTCAAGCAATTGATGGGGAAAAGCAGAGTCTGAGCACCTCTCTGGACCTTAGGCATTTGTCTGGTCTCTGCACAGCTGAGCAGTGTCAGAATGCAACTCACCCAGGTTGATGGAGAAAGTATTGGGAGTTTAAGAACATTCAGGATTTGATTGATCACCAGGATCTGAACAAATGCCTAGAGCTGGATCCAACAAAGTACTGATTTAAGGCATCAGAGTGACCTCTTCTGTGGATCTACTCTCTCTTACCTGTGACCAGGAGTGTTTTTTCTGTTAGAAATCCACGCTCATTTCCATTTTATCTCATTCTCAATATTCCCATTTGTCAGACTTCAATTAGCAAGATACTCTTAACTATAAAAAACACATTTGTACATCAAGGATAGTTTTATACAAGACACTGGGAGAGCTTGCTGACACTGTGAGAATGTTACTTGAAATTATTTTAGTCTTCGGCAAAACGTATTTGGATGTCCATTTATTTAATCCAGGAACAAATAGGAGATAGTTCAGTGAATAATGTATTATCATAGGATTTAGAACAAAAAATTGAACCCATATTTATCAGACTCCTTCTGGGCATGCTCTGGTGCCTCATTTCTTCTCCACCTGCAAAAGAAAGGATTCTCTCCCAGCTGTGCCCTAGGTACAACTGTAGCAGAGGCCTAGAAGTTATATAGCCAACTTAATAGGAAGCAGGGGTTTAGCTGATCTTAAAAACAAGAATCAATGTACAAACATAACCTAATGTGAGGGCTTGCTGGGACTTGACTGAATATATTTATAAGCTAATTTGTCGGTTTCTTTCATAGACAAGGTCTCATATGTGGTGCATCCACACATACAAGCCAGCAAATGTATTCAAAAAATATTCAACACCATATGCCAGAGAGCTGCACAGCCATTCTATAGGGAACATTTCTTCACAAAGGTGAATGCACACATGCTTGTGTTTACTAATTGTCTTTGCTGATTAATTTATCCCTTCAGATTTTTTTTTTCGCTTAAAAGATCTAACATTTTATCTCACATTAACTTAAGTCCTGGAACTAGGTGGGGAAAATTCTTTCCTGCTTGCTGATAATGAGGCTCCACTATCTTATTTTCAGTGCAGGTGATACAGAGATATGCATAAACTTGTCTCTGACTACATCTAGTCTGTGGGTCTGTCTTAGTCTTTTATCTATACCTTGGTATGACTGGAGTGTGTTCTATCTAACACTTTGCAAACTGCATGCCTGGGTTTTTTGCTCAGAGATTTGGGAAAGTTGTGTATGCCCAAGACCTCCAAATTAGGCTCCAAGTCAGGAGCTTGGGTAAGGTTGAAGGATCTTCTTCTGCATAGTCCTCCAGAGGGTTCAGACAGGGAGCTCATGATGGGCCACCCAACAGGAAGAGTATCCTGAAACTCTACAGAGCAGTAAAAGAGAAAGTTATTATTCAAAGTTTTTTATAGAAAATACTAGTTTCCATCTGAATGGAGGTTCCATAATACTTTCAAATATTGAGACTGATACTGTATCTGTTCAATGAAGTTGTTGTAAAAATAAATTATAAACTAACTTGGAAATAACTCATCGAAGATATGCAAAACAGTTTCTTCATCTAAGTTATCTCTTTAGGTGCAGATAAGACATTCCTTCTTCTCCACTCCCACCCAAAACCTCATCATGAATCCTCAGTGAAAACAACTCTCCCAGTCTCCAGAGAGGTGAGGCAACTCCCTGCACTCCACGGTCTAGCAGTGACATTATCATATTTATACATGGATTCTCAAATCAGTATGGTTCAATTAGTGTTGAGTGAGGAGAGCATCCATCTCTGGGGCTGTCCCTGAGCCTCCAGGCTTCCCTGCAGTCATACTCCCGACCTTTAAGCGAATTCTTTTAATCACAGAGGACCGGGCTGGGAGGAGGCTGTCCCGATCAGTGTCAGACACATACACACCATTTCTCTGACTAATTTGGCAATACAATATAAACAAAAGACACACTTCATGGAAAAGGCATGAGGCACACCCTGACCCAGTTGCTCTGCACACTCACCACCCTGCATACGAAAAGGCTGCATACCTAGACTATTTCCATTAGCTGAAGTAAACACTACTTGAGTGAAAATAGGAGGGAGACATGCCTCCCATTGAAATATTTGAGTCCTTTCTGAAATGGAGATCTTTCAAATGTTTACTGTCTTTTTCCTAAGACTGTTTATTAGTACCACACAGTAGTGGTGCCACCCAGCATCCCTCTATTTTTTCATGAATGAGATTTTGAATTAACTGGTTCAGATTCTCTTTCTGTGGGAATTTACCTCATGGAAAAAAATAAATAGCAGGTTTTTTTATAACCTGAGACTTTCGTTTTAGTGGTAATAAGAAGTCTTCACTTTTAAAATTGATCCTGCTATAGTTTTCCTTTGTCTCAGCTTTTTCATCTCCATTAAAAATGAAATCTATTTTGGCTATTCTGATAATCAGAGAATCAGTATGAAGAAGATTGCTGCTTCTCCAAATTGTGTATCAGCCATAGCCCAAAGGCTGATTCCTGGGCTGAAAAAGAGATGTCTAGGAGGTGCCTTCTCACCTTTCATTGCCCTTTGAAATTCCAGTCCCTGCTGTTATCTGCACCATTGACTCCAGCCCATAAACCTCTTTGCAGAATGGGATTAGCAGGAATACTCATCACTTCTCACATTTTTTTTTCATTAAGGTGGGTAGAACATGCATAGGGTCCCAAGTCCATGGCATGCTAAACAATGCAGAGTCAATGATCTTGCTGCCTTCCCCAGCAGCAGCATTAACTGGAGCTCTGCTTTTAAATTGTTGTAAAGCACATTCTCCTCACCAGAAATTAGGCGTTTTTACTCTGGTTTTCTCACTGGTAATCTGTGAATGTATTGCATATGTAGAAGATTTTCCAGCAGTTAGTGATGGCCATTTCTACAGCTGTGCTTTTGGCTCTGAATCATGCAATGTTGGCTGAGCTGGTAGAAATTGAGTAATGCAGCAGACAATTCACAATGAGAACTTCTCGGCATGGAAATTCAACCGTGAACAGTCTTGAGTATAAAATCTACATTTAATATATGTCTGCCGGAAAATTTCAGTTAAACAAACCATACTCATTTTATTGACTGACTTTTAGATGGTCATTGATGCTTGGGGTCCTTGGCATTTTACTGGCAAAGGATGAGGCATAGGGAGCCTGGATTTCTGCACCAGCCCTCTGTGAAGCTGCGCTTTGCTCTGTGTTCCACAGGGCACTGGTTTAAGCCTTCACTCAGACAGGAAGGACAGGAACCTGAGGTGAAGGGACAGTGAAGAGCAGGATCTTCAGGTGTTTCCCAGCCTCAGAGCTGTTCTCCGTTGTCAGCAAGGTGAGCAGTTGCCACAAGTTTCTGAGCTGAGCAATGGCACAGCTTCATTCCTGGCTGCTTTTTTTCTCAGCCAACACTGCTCTGTTGTCATTTTAACTCAAAGGTCTGCTTCCATGATACTCACATGCTTTCCCCTTGGATGACAAATTTTGTCATCAGTTTGTGGATTACTGAATATACCAAGCTCTTCTTTGATATTCCGGCCATCTGCAGCCAACCTTATCCCTGGTTATGCACAAATGGAAAAGCTAACTCCTGCTGCAGCCTGAGCTGACCCTCACATCCTCCTCTATGTCCTGATCTTAAAGGAACACAAAAAGCTTATTTATAAAGAATCTTTTCTGGGAGACAGAAGTCTCCATAACCCTGAAGTTGTAGAGGTCCTGTCAGGATGCTGCAGTTGAGTTACAGATTATTAAACCTGGGCCTGGAGCTATAGGAATGCAACTCCATAGCATCAATCTGTTTGTAGTGTGGACACAGCGAAACTTCTGCCATCCAAACACCCGGGGCATTTTCTTTCCGAAACAGGAAGGATAATACCTCCTCCAAAACTGACACATTACATGGAAACCTTTGCAAAGCTTTCAGATGCACTTCTGATTTGAAGCAGACCAGCAATAAAATTTCAGATATGTAGATTATAATGTGAGTTTGTGAGCTTCTAGCTTACCTTGACTACTCTTGAAGTGTGAGGTACTAAAGAACTTTGCTGCTGAAAGTTTTCAAAAAGATTAATCCCCCAAATAAGTATCTATCTTGCTACAGCTAAGGGAAAACTGTTGAAATGTTAGAATGACTGATTTCCCTAGAACAAGCACAAGTTATCATTGCGTGCAACTAGCAGCAAAATTCAGCAGTGTGAAGGGATCAATGGGAGAAGATGAGAATATAAAGCAGCTAAAATCTATACCACTATGACAGTGGACAGAAAATTCATGTGCATGAATTATGAGATATAATGAACATCCAACTGAGGATTTCAGACACAATTTTATAAACTTTGGAGAGTTCTAAATAAAGTGGAACAGAAGAACAGAGCCAACAAATTGCAGTCATATTTCAGATGAGTTTCTCTTAGTATATATATACTCTGAAAGAGCATGAGTGTTATTAGGTAGAAAGAGAAGAATGAAGAGTGATTTTATGCTGTTTGCAGTGATGTGAAGAATAATTTTGGTTAGGATGTTAACAAATCACGTTGTTTTAAATTTGCCTCTGACCTATCTACTCACTGCTGCATCCTCAGCACTGTAACATGGCCTGCTTTGGGTTTTTTGCAGGTTTATGTTGCAAAAGAAGGTGACAGACGCCAGACTGACCCCTATGAATAGCTTTGCAAATTGGTGTTTCACATCTGTGTCTGCAATTGGACAGTGGTAGCCACAAATTAACCTTTCAGAGCAGTTTCATGCTTTCCAAATCTCAGATGTCTGCAAAAGTGATGTGTCCAAGCACTAAACACATTGCTGACATTCACAGGCGCAGCTGTGGAATCAGACAGCTGTTTTCAAAACTTTGGCCATAAATGAGAGAAGAATTATTTTTTTAGCTGATGGAACAAATGTTGACTTAGTTGAATGTAGTACCTATAGTTCAAAGGTGAATTAAATAGACCAGAAAAAGGGCTTGGGGGCCATATGACTAAACTCTTCTACACTTAAAAGATTTTTGAAGTCTAAATTTTCTATTTGGAACAGATTCTGTCCCATTCTGCCTCCCCAAAATGTGTCCATCTCTTTTCTGAGAGAGGCTGACCAGCATGAGATCAAGCCTAGCTAGGAAGCCTGGCCCTGCTCGGCTCACTGATGTAAATGCAGATAGCAGTGACAAGGGATGATGCAAGAGCAAACTGTGGCTGCATCACACAGCCCAAACAACACAAGGCATCCATTTGGTGGGGTCAGGAAATCTGAGCCTGTCCTCTAAACTTTCTGCTATAGAGTAGCATGGGGCATATAAGGAAAATGTCTTAAATTCCTTCCTCCTTTCCTTGTTATTGACTTGCTTTGAAAGAGAGGAAGAGAAAGAAGGGGAGGAAGAGAAGAAAATACTGACCTTGCATAGGTTTGCATAAAATATTAACTTAGTATGTAGGGTATAATCTGACCTGACCACAAAAGGGATCTTAAAAACACTTTTGCAGCCATATAAGAGTTTATCATTGATTCAGGAAAGTTTCCTTCCGTGTGTGCTCTAAAAGATAATCATGAGATTGATCCAGGCTATTTTTAATAAGACTTTCACGGTCATCTTTTTTTCAAAGAAATCTGAGAGACTGACCAAATCCTAGATATAATCCCTCTAAGCCTTTAAACAAAAGGGAAATATTGACACAAGGACATGTATGTACAAACCAGGTAAGTAGTGATAAGGAGGTACCAGGGGGAACAGCTTTGTGTGGAAGAAGCAGGGGAAGCATTGCACAGCACTAGGGGATGAAATGGTGATATAGTTGCAACAGCCAGGAACTGGACTTTGAATCCAGTGAATATTGCCTCACTCCTGTGCTCCTGTGACATCACTCTGTAAATAACTTCAAATTACACACACAGATTTTTATTCTCTCAAGGCCTTACACTACCCAGTCTTTGCTCCTCTGCATCTTCTCTGCACAGTGAGAGAAAAATAGAAGAAACATTCTTTCATTAAAAGCTGTAGAGTTATAAGAAAGATAAGTCATCCAATTTATATATTCAGTCTCGCACTGGTCTGGTATGTTGATTTGAGATGTAGATGATTTATGACACTGTTTTTTAAATGAAGGGTAGAAGGAGGCAACTTCCATTTCCACTCACTAAACATTAGTAGCAGAAAGGAAAAAACCCCAGGAAAATAAGTAAATATTAAACACATAAATTCCCCAGAATAAAAGAAGTCTCTCTACAGTCCACAGCTGATGTGCTCCCTCTCAAAAAGCTCTCTGGGTGCAGTTCACAGACTTTTCAAGGTCTTACTGATCAAGGTCTTACTGAAGGTAGCCTGAATATATCAAGGACGTATCTCATCTTTGTAATATCTTAATAACAGGCTGCAGTCTCATAGGATATGCCAGGGACATTATGTTGTGCTATAAATTGCAAGAATTGCTTCATTGTTTTCTTGTGCCCTGAGTCTAAATACTCCCAGGGAGGAAGATGAGAGCCATCCATGGTCAGTGATGGCTGAAGTATTTGCTGGTATCTGAGTCATCATAAAAAGCATTATTAAAAATAAGCACAAAATCAGATATTTTAATTGCAGGTGTCCCTGAGGGTAGAAGCCTTTTAAAAACCCACAGAGCACTCCATTAATGAGACAGGATGCAAGAGAACCACTGTTGGGAAATATATTGCACACTTCCTCTGAGTGACCAAACCATTCAAAAAGCAATTGAGTCGACTCAATTTAAGTACAGTCAAAAGAATCATCTGCCCAAATATAATTACCGCCTTAAGCAAGAAAACTATTTTCAAATCAGATAAAAGAGTTTCTATGGAACCCAGCACAGACTCAGTTCTGCAGTCAGGATCAAGGGATGGTACATATGCTAAGGAAGAGCAGAGAAATAAAGTTATCTTGTGCACTATTACAGTAGTTTGGCCTGTACTTGCATTTAGAAGGTTCTCTTCTCACTCTAAGTGACAATGACACTTTTTTCCCCCACTGGAAAATGCCAGCTTATCAAAACAGAATTTCTGTTGCAATGCACTTTAGCTAAGTTTCTTTGGGACATCAATGACAGGGAAATACTTCAGCTCAGAGAAGGGAGGAGAAACACTCCAGAAGATCCTAACACCCGAGATGGACAGTGTTCACCTTGATCAAGAACAGAGTGGTTCAGTGAATTAAATTAACTGAAACAAACAATGATTGGTCTTTGGCCTGGATCTGAGTACCCTCTGAAGTAGAATGTGGCTGCACAGGAGGAACCAGGAGGAGAGGCAACACAGAAACACCATTATTTTATCAAGCAGCTTAATTTATTTCAGGACTGGATTGAAAAATGGGCAGTCCATGCCACAGGTCAGTTGTAGGTTGCAGGGAAGAGCTGAGACCTAGCAGCTGCATCCCATTTTTTCTATGTATTTCTCAGACACCACTTCCTCACAGTCAGCATTTCACTGGCAAATCAGAGCAGCCTTGTGTAGCTTTCTCCAAAACTCTAGCTTCAGGGGTAACCTTGGACAGTAGGATTTCAGAAGGAGGACTACAGCCAGATAATGGAAAATAAATGAGGTTATTTGCCTACAGAAGAAAAATATCTGATTGATCTGGGAGAGGAATTTCTGAAAGATAGAACTTAGACAATAGTCTCCTGTGATCCTCAGGAAAATCTAGCCTAGATGTCTTGCTACACTAGATTCAAAAGAAAGAAAAAATGAAGAGGAAAAAAAATAGAGGACTGTGAATTTAATATCATATTAATCAACTGAAGTATTTGATTCTAAATCCAGGAGTCCTGTATTGTTTAACAAGCAAAATGATCTCTTAATAGGCTAAATCAAAACTAAAAATCTGCTTTTCTGGTCCTTACCTATTTACTTTTAACTGCCTAATGGCTTCCCCTCAAAAGGTGTGACAACATCATCCCTTCCTACTTCAAAAACTGTTTTTCGTTTATGAGTTAATAATTTACTAGAAGCCTCAGGTAGTTCTTTGTAAAAATGCATGGGCAATCCCAGCTGCAAAGTCAGCCCTGGCACAGTTACACATCCACATCATCATTAAATTACCTTAAAGGTGCTCAATACAAGGTAAAGAGCCTGGCCATGGCATCTCTGCTTCATCAGCACTTGTTATCAATATAATCCACCTCTACTTGCAGGCATCCTAAAGGGCCTGAAACACCCATCTAACTTTTTCACCAAGAGGTGGAAAGCAAGTCTAAAACTGCTGACAGCCTCTCTGATTTTGTAACTTCTGCTCAAAGGATCCACACTGTTTGTAGGAGAGGTAGACCTTGGTGTATTTACTGTGAAAGCACATGGAAATTCAAGTGGATGTGCACTTGCTACACCATGTGAATAAAAAGGGAGTCTGCACTTCTGTATCATATACCCATGGAAGGGAAGGCTGGTGCCCAGGTGAGCCATCCTGCTTAGTGAGGTCTTGGAGATCTTCAGTGGGAGGAGTGAAAATTGGCAGAGCAGCTCCCCAGCCACACTTAGCTGGCACTAGGGGTGCACCCCAAGGTGCTTAAGGAACACTTGCAACACACCGAAAAGGTGAAAAGGTTTCCCCTATAAAAATGTGTGTCAGTGATGGGTCATCGAGGAGGAATGTGAATCTTGGACAAATGAAAAGAAATAGGAAAGGATCATTAAGTACTGATGAGGAAACAGGTGAAGGTGGTCATAGGTATGGATTGCATATGTCAGGCCTATTTTCATGTGAAAAAGCTGAGGATTTGCTGCTTCTCTTTGAGGATTAACTCTCAGAGGCCAAGTCCTCTGCTCCCCAAAACTGGCATATTGATACTGAGTTAGTTGGGGGTTTTTCCTGAGGCAGATCAAGTGTTTTCTTTTCAAGCTGGAAATTAATTTAATGATAGGATACTTGACTTGGGTAACTTTTACTGAAATGTAATTACAAAGGCTATTCTTCAGGGAGTATATTTCATAGGAAATCTGACTATTAATATCACATACAATGCATGATTGAAAGTTACTAGAGACTATGGAGGAAAAAACTTATTTACATTACTTACATATTCAAATAGTAGAAGCAAAACATAATAAATTGAACCAAATTCATATGCAACTTCACTGAAACAGAGATTTTTGTTATGTACAGTCTGCATGCTCTAAACGTTCTATTTTTCTTCATAATTACATCAAATGCTTCCTGCCCCATGTCTGCTACATGGAGAGTACAAACTTTGTGTAAATAAACAAAATTTAGTTTCTGTTGATAAACTTGCCTTACATATACAAATACATTGAAAACTATGAATAGTGTCATACAAATTTTGGGGGTGTCAATGAATAGTAAGTGTTAAAATGAAGATCTCATACACGTGTCTGTATATATATATATGTACATACAACTGTTCTAGGCTAAAAATGAGGGACTGCTCTTTCCCAGAAAGGAAAGCATATTGTCTAGAGAAGAGGTTCCATGTTTAATAAAAGTCCTTCTCATGTCAAGCTGATTTAAAAACTGCAGCTGCTGCATTTGTTGGAAACTCATTATAAACCCGACAGAGTGTTTTATATTTGAATAACTGCAGTGCATTCTAACACTTCCTTTGTTCACTTGAGTTTCTATTACTATTACACAGAATACAACAGATTTTTGATAGAATTTGGAACCCATTAAAAGGGACAGATATCTCAAAGAACTTTGCAGATTGTATGTATAATATTTTTCAAATTCCTCAATAAACCATATTTCTGTGCAGTACTCCCATGATTTTTTTAATGGTCTCAGTCAGTAGAGTTTATATGAGTACATTAGTCTCCTAGATGATGTGTAAACCCGAACAAGATTTTCAAGGATTGTTCTATGTAAATTTTTTGGTAGCTGTTCCTTTTGTAGGTGATTGCAAAAGTAAAAAACAAAAAAAAAGCATGACTTTTATTTTCACAAGTTCTACCTTGGAGCGTTTTCTAAATTAAACTATGTCTTTCCTCTTCTACACTTTCCTACCTTCCTACAATTTATCCTTTTTATAAGATGTAATATACTATCAATACCTTCATAAATTTTTCCTGTTACTTCTCCTCAGTATTGTTCTTTATATCTTTTTCCTATTATTTATGCCCTAGCACACACATTCTACTCACACTTTTTTTTCATGGCACAAATATAATCCATTGAGAGGACAAGAAAATGAAGTCTACTGCTCTTTGTCAAATCCCTCTTCAGCCCCAGACATCTAATACAAATTTAAGCCATCACAAAATAAGAGGCTCTTTAAAGACAGAATTACAGCCTGCGTAACCTATATTTTGACACATACAAGATCCTGTGACCACAGCTGATAGAAATGAGAAGGCTTAATGCTGCACACAAACTAGTAATGTACCTAGGACTGTCCTGACAGATGTAGCCTTAAATTGCATTTTTAATGTACTCAAATAAGCTATACATAATTAGGATTAACATTGCTGTCCCCCGACTGATTCATTATTAGTATGTGTGGGCTTTAATATTGCTTAGGAGTAGGATCAAGTGACCCTAATTGTATCCAGCTTGTCTATTTAAGCGCTTGATTTTTTTTCTGAAAGAGTTGTTTATATAAATAACACAGTGAAGGGAAGCTGATCTTTTTCTGGTTAAGTTTCTTTTAAACATGGTGTAAATTACAATTTCAGTTATTCGTGTATCTTGTAGAAGTGTACTTCAAAACATTTCACATTAATTTATTAGAGATGATGAGGCAATGCATGTAAATGTGGGAAATGAGAAACCTTATTCATAGGCATCAGTACAATTACTCTAACATGTGGAAGTGATTCTTCGTATTTGAGCTAAATATTTTCTTTTCCAGTTCACTGTTAAAGCAAACAAAATATGTGTGCTTTTTAACTTATTGTTGATTAAGAAAACCCTCCTAAAACCCTGCACCAGACCTTAGAAGCATCATTGTGCAGTGACAAAAGCTTTTTACTGCTAATTGTAAAAGCAGGGCAGTCTCCAGCAGAGAGTTGCTGGGTTGCTGACTGATGCCTTGACAGATAACAGACAATCAGTGCGACACTCCGAGATTCCCGGTGGAAAAACAAAAGACGCTTAATTTACGAACAACAACCAGGCATCCACTTAGGGATACCATTATGCGCTGGAAAAGACTCCGTGCCACGCAGACATACAATGAGCTCCCTGCAAAGTAGGGAAAGCGTTGGGTTTGCCCGTGAAGGAATGGCCATGACACTCATTAAAAGCCCCCAACCCTTCTTTCCCAGCTCGGGTGGGGCTATCTGGTGTTTACAAGGTCTTGGCAACAGTGAAGAGGTAGACTGTGCTCACTCGGATGTTTAGACTTATTTTAAGGGATTTTCTATCCCTCAGTTTGTCAGAATGAGACTATTGGATATTTCAGTGGTCTTCCTCACTGTAGTGGGAGGGTGTCAGCAAGTGAAGACACCACAGGCAAGGCAGGAGTCATCAGGACACTGCGGACACAGAACAAAGGTCCAATGATTAATGGCATTTTTGAAGCTTCCCGGTAGCTTATTACAAACAGGTTGTGGCTGGATCCTTTTTCTTTTGAATATAAATCTCACACCAAATGCAGCGCGGGAGGAGTATGAAATACAGAATTTTTATGCTGGCAATGGGCAAGTTTTACTGAAGCTGCAAGGCAGATCTAAGCTTGTTGATTGCTTACTCCAGTAAGTTCCTCTTCACTCTGCATCAAATCTCTGTTGTTGTTATTATTTTTATTATATGGATGCAGACTGTGATGCCAGCCACAAGCAACACAATGAAGACAAAAGTAGATGCAGGTAAAGAGGAAGAGGGGATCTCTGCCCTACAGCACCAACTACATGTCAAAGGAAAGCTTGGGCAGATGCCAGGGAAATGTATGAGAAAAGTAGAGGATGCAAAAAATTCATCAAGCATCTGAGAGAGGATGAGATCTACAGATCTTTCAGAGCAGGAGCTGGCTCATTCATAGTGTGTGAGAAATTCTGGGTAGGGCAGAGCTATCAAAGCAGCTCTGAAAATACAGGGTCTCTGCACAGCAGTTTGGCTACTGTCATTAGTTTTATTAGGTCTTTTGCTTTTAAATTCACCCCAGCCTTTTCAAACTCTATTGTCTCGCTGAGCACTGAGCTGGCTGTGATGATTATTGCCTTATGGAATATTTGCAGCTGCAAATGTGGAACATGGGAAGAGGAAGTGAGGGATAAAACACATCCAAACCCTGACTGGCTACAGGACAGGCTTGCTCCTACTCCTCCTGACTATGCAATTAAAGCCACACAGAGTCTGCCAGTGCCTCATGGAGCACTATTATGGAGGCTGGGCACATCCAACCACTTGTAATTAAACCAAAGGCAGGTTTGTCCAGACATGGGAAAGAGGGTGTGTGAGGAAGCAAATCTGTCAGACCCTCAGCATGAAATCAAACCAGCTGAGAAGTTTCTGGAGAAGAGTAGGGGCTTTCTCAACAGATAGCCAAAAAAGCCATCTGAGGAATAATTGTAATGTGACAATATATTACTGACTGGGCTGAGGTTTGGTTATCCCAGACACTCTGCATCTGGTACGATGGCAAAGCTGATTGGAAAACTGCTCCTCCCCAGTATTCCCATGCAAGCATGTGCAGCTTCCTTACTGCTATCGAGATGCTCTGCATCACACTCGAGAGAAATGGCCGTTTTGAAACAGTTTGTAGAGTGGGACACAAGCTATGTTGAGACACAAGCAGTGACCTTTTGACCATGTTTGGTGGTTTTTAACACTGTGCTGGAATGTACACTGAACAAAGAGAACAGTTTCTATGAAAACAGGTGCATTTGAACTGGTCAACCAAATACTGCTAAACAAAATAGAAATGCTACTGAAATTCCTGCCAGACCCCCTGGGTGGGAGCTTTCAGTTAAGACCAGAGGAAGCTATCTTTTGCATAAGATACAGTTAATTCCTGTGGCACCCTATAGCTGAATGACCTGCCATCAAAAGCTGCCCTTCTCCTCTGGCATGCAGGAAGATTGTCCCTTCCCATTCATATGGACACTAGGAGCTCTTGGAGGTAGCAGGAACTTGCTCTGAAGTTTGTTGTTATTTTTTTTTTAACTCTTGAACAATATCCGAATTACATTCCAGAGCTGAAACAAACACAGCAGTGCAATGCTCAAAACTATTCAGCAATTTCCCTTAAAAGTTACGAAAGTGTACCTCTCAGTAAAGGAAAAAGAATGCCTGTTAGCTTCATTCAGCCCACCCAACGGAGTATCCTGCTGGTAAAATCCCTGTCTGTGGGCCCATAAGCTTTACCCCTTAAAACTTCTTTTCTTCTAGGTTTGCTTTTTTGTTTTTACTCTAAATTAGATCACAGGGCTTAAAAAACTGAGTACGTGTGCATGCCAGAGTAAACTTTATTGTAAATTTAATTACCTACACATTTAGTATCAGCAAATGAAATGCAGTACTTCATGCTTAGAGTCCACTTTTCACATGGATGTTTGATAGGAGTTCATCGCATGAAACTATGTCTTTGGGGAAGTCTACAGAGGCTTGATGGCAATTCAGCCTACTGCAAACAGTATGAAAACAGATCAGTTATGTGAAGGAATTAGAATAGTCATACTTGTGGGGAGGTCTCTGTAAAATAGGTACCTTTTCTGTTGATAGAGTGTATATGGGACTAGTAGACATCCAAAGACATACTTTCCCTTTCCATTGAACAGTTTTAAGTGGAGAATGGAGCATTGGTCTTGGCTCAGATTTTGTACAAAAACAAAATCTGAGAATTTTATTTGAATTTTTGCTTCTTTTACCCTGAATTAAAGGACGTCTAGTATTTAACAGTTATTCAGAAAGGAAGTATATTTCACGGTTTGTTTTTTTTTTTTTTTCCCTTCTTTCCCCTATGGAAAGAATGTAAATTTTCATTCCTTTTCTTTTGGAACAGTGTAAAGTCATATGAGAAATATCCATTTTAAAAATCAGCTGAGCTTTTCAAAGCCTGTGAAAACCAATTATGTGCAAATTCCCTTTGATTTAATTTAAGTGACTACATAAGGTGCACAGGAATGGTAATCTGGCCTATTTGATTCTTAAACAGATTATTGAGCAGAACAGTAACTAAACACCAAAAGAAAGAGGGACACAGCACTATTTGCTGAAGTCTAAAAAGGTAGATGCTCTAACTTTCCAGACATTATTAGGTATTACAGAGTTTCTGCAAGTCTGTTCAAGCTGTAGTGTCTTCTGGAGTAAAAAATAATTTCTCATCTCTCTGCAAAAGTAAAAGAAGAAAAAAAAGCACAGATCCAAAGGGTTTTTTAATGTAACAATTTTTTTGATGGATAGATTCCTGGTTTATTTCTTTATTCTTAGCTTAATCTAGGGTTTGGACATAATTTACAAGAACATCACAGCTCTATATTGTGCATGTGCTATTGCTTGCCCTTACTTGTATCATCTGTACATTGATGTGCTGTGCCTACCCTGAAACTTATTACCAACATTGCCAGCACTCTCTAAGTAACTTCTTTATAAAAATCCCCCCAAAACATATTAATCCTCTTTCATTTCTTCTAACAATTCCTTAGATAGCTCAGTGACAGCCTTATACAATCAAGAGAAGCTACCCACACCCTCAGAAATCACATTTGTCTAATCTGATGCTATTTATTCAAAAGTCAGGTATTGCTGAACTGAGTCATTATGGCTTCTTACAGTCAGTCCTTCCCGAAAACAATTCAGCCCACCTATCTGAGAGACCTTGTTTGGAATGAGGTAATTTCCTTGCTGGCGTCAGTGCTGTTCACTCTGCTGGCAATACGAAGTCCCTAGGAGACTGGTTTAGCCCAGATTCCTAAATTTCAGATGCCTTTAGACAGATGTAACAAATTCCTTCCTAAATCCATTGCTATTTGCCTTTAAGGCATTGGAAGAGGCTTCTTCCCCCAGCTTGCTGGGAAATTTTTAAAACTGCTTTCTTATCTAAGCAATGCTCTTCGCTTAAAACGGAAATGCTTTATAGGAAGCAGAAAGAAAATGTTCATGGACTAAAGCTCAAAAGGATTATAGAAGGATTTAGCCTGACCTCCTGCATATTACAAGACACAGACTACACATGAGACAATAAAGATGTTATTTTTCTGAATTACAACATGGAAAGTGTTACTTTTAGAGAAAGGCCTTTTAATGAAATAATGGAATAATTTCCATTGAAGACAAATTCCTGCAACATACAACTTCTCTTTATATTCTTGTTCCTAGAAAAAGCAATATATTCCTCTAGACATTTAGTTTGATCTGGCTTGAACACACAAATGCTTACTGAAATGCTAGAGGCGAGCATAAAACACAGAGACAACTTTGCCTCTGAGTATCTTTAAAAATTTGATTTGTTTTTGGAGAAGATTTAATGATCCGTTTGCTTTTTTAAACATAGTTTTCTAACTTCTCGGATGAATATTCAAAGGAAACCACAATCATTATCCACAGCTTTTTTATTGGAGGAAGCCAAGTCAATCAGAGATAGGAGACTCTGTATCTCAAAGACAGACCTTCAGCTTTCCAGCAACAAGACGCTTTTCCTACGGGCGTTTGAGTAAGCGAGAGCAATTAAAGCTGACGTGGCATTGTGCAGCTACTCAGGCCAAACATACAATGACTGTATTATATATTACAATAGTCACTTTATTTGTTGTATTCCAGTCGTGGGTTTCTCTTGGCAATATAAGTCTAGTGAAGACAGTAATTGTTCTAGCTGCCTTCCTTTTAGTCTTACACTATACACAATAAATTCTCACATATATATATATATATATATATATAGTATAGCCTTTATAGTCTGCATACAGACTTGGCCTTCCTATACCTGGAAAGCTGATGTGAACTGAATCCATAGGGAAATACAAACAATGGCCCTTTCCTGCAAAACCACATTATCACATTGAATTTTGCTTTAAGAAGTGATTTTATTCAGTGCAATTTAGGCTCAAATTGGTCTTGGAATATGCAAAAAATAGCATAGCATTCTGCATCAGAGAATCAGGCAGTGTCAACTTCAAATTTAGAGAGAGGCTGCTCAGGAAGCAAAGTCTGCTGTCACAAAGAAAACCATAAATCTTGTTTCTGCTTCTTAGCACATGGTGGTATGGACAGACAGACACCAGAAGACACAGAGCCTGGTTCCACAGAGCATGTTCTAACCTCTGAGCCTGCGGTGGCCATCTCAGAAAAGGCAGGGAAAGCATAATGTAAAAGGGAAAGTGGTTAAATTAGTTCCTGAATTATAGTATGTAATTATAGGTAATGGTGTAGAGAACAGTTTGCATAATACAGATGTATTTTATTCCTATCTTTCTTGTGGATGTCTGTGGAGCTTTTAGCTCATACCAACCAAAAAGGGCTTGATATTCTTCCAGTTAGTAAAGATGGAGATGACATATATCTATGTCAAGGAGCTGAATTGATGTTTGTGAGTGAGAACAGTGAAGGATGGTGTGTTAATTGGGGTCATTCTTCCTTGCGTTACATGGTCCCAGATGTGCCACCCAAGATGCACGGTGGCTGCATTGCATGAAGTATTTGGTTGCCCCTGAAAAAAGTGACAATAGAGGATCTATTTGTTGCCTTTTAGGTTTTGATTTCTAGTCCCAGCTGCATCCTTCTCTGCAGTAGCTTCTCTTGCTTTCTAGGGATTTAACACCCAGTGTCCCCAAATTACATACCCCAGAGACAACCATACCAATCAACACGAATCAAAAGAGTACATTTCTGCAGGCTGGTTGTGGTGAGGTGGCCAGGCATTTTCTCATTAGAAGTTCTCTGCATGCTCTGAGATTAAATTTTATAACCTGATGATTCTTTTGAAAAAACACCAAAACAAAACAAAAAAACCCCCAGAATTCCTCTGGAGGAAAGTTCTTGGCTGCAGGAACAGGACACACAGCAGCCAGGGAAGTGACAAAGGCTGGGTGGAGGGGTTGGGGTGCAGGAAAGGTGACCCCCAGGCAGCTGGCACCAAAGGCTGAGCTTGGGAGAGTGCCTTCGTCTGCAGACGATGCAAACGCACTTGGGATACTTGGCTCCTAACCCTGGCATATTTCCATGGTGCACACACCTTCCTGACAACCACACGCTGTCACTTAATGTGGGAGGCTGCTGTGATTGTATACTAACCACAGTGCTAGAAAATTATTAACCCTCCTAAAATAACAGCACTTTAAAGTGTTCCTTTTTATCACCCTCTCTGCCTATCTTGCAGCCTGTGTCAGTGCTCTGTACTTGTTTAACACCATCTGTGGAGAACTTTTCCCCTTGATTTGTAGTAACTTAGCATTAGACTTTGAAATTGTTTTCCTCTCGTCTCTGCTCTCCTGCAATTCTTCCTATTTCTGATTTTGTAGATTTGTTTTGAAGCCCTCTCCATCTCGGGCACCTAGGAGACAACATGTGGGTTTCCAGCATTTTTTGATTTGTGAGCTTCTAAAAATTTGTAATGTAAGTTCATACTGTGGTACAGTGTAGTTAGGCATGCTGGGATTAGGTTTACTATTCAAAGTTACCTTTCTTTGACCTTCTAGAAGCAGGCTGTGCACTATAAATACTGGTTATAAAGCTGTGGTTGTAGGCATACCAGTATAATATCAATTTCAGTGCCCCAATGACAACAAAGGAGACCCAGGATGAAATATAATCAAAAACATAGAATCTAAATGTAGTGTGAAGAGCTAGAAAAGCCATTATATAATCATACCCATTTTATTAGAGGTAATTTGTATATGTGCAACAGAAGCCCACTTTTTTGTGAGAGGGAGTAAAAGGGTCAGAAATTTCTAAAAGATAGTTAAATGTACATTTCAGATTATTCAGATTTCAGGTATAAATAAGGTAAGCACAGAGGAAGCTTTCCTGAATATCTTGGTGCAACAAAAAATTCACCAAATCATTTTCAAGAAATTCAGCCCACTCCAAACTCATATTTAATAGAACCATCCCCAAACTCATTAGCTTCAGCAGATGTGATTAACACAAAAAAGAATAGTCACTATTAATTTTAATCACCAACATTTCATTCTTAGTACCTCTTCAGTTTTGTGACCTTTGTTCTCTGGAAAATACAGTCCGAGTCAGTGACAAGACACAAAGTAGTTAAAAAAACCTTTCTGCTTTGATTCCCATTGTGGACATAATCACATTCACCCTTTCCATGAACTGTCTCTTCCCAAATATCTATATATACATCTAATGCTAAGAAGATGTATGGCAAATTTCCATTTCAAGAAATAACTTCATAAACCTCAATCCTTGTGAAGAATAGAGTGCTCTATGCCAAGATGAAATTCTCAGCAGCCAGAAGTCACAGTGTGGTTGATAAGAACCTTGTTCTTCCACTAATGCACCGTGGAATAGAAGTACTGGGGAGACAACAGATACTGATTTGGTTATGCACAGAAGGATGCTGAGCAACACAGTGAGCACACTTCATATATAATCAGGAAAATCTTCCCTTTGGGAATAATTTATCTTCATATACCCCTTCATATAGCCATAAATTTGAGATAAGGAATTTGTTTCACTTGAATGATCTCAGCATTTTGTGTATGCCCTAGACATTAACTTCTTCCACTGTCTTGCCATCAAATAGGTTAAAAAGTGGCTTTCTGCATTGCATTTCTAAGATAGAACCAATTTTTGTCCTGACTGCAACTGTCTCTGCTCTTGCTCTTCTGGGTGTCAAGTCAGATGATCCTTCTAATAAAGAGCATCAAAATGAACTTCTGATTCTCTTTACTTTATTATTTTGGGAAAGTTAAATAGAAAACAGGGGAAAATGCATTAAAAAACCGTACTACTGGCATTTCCTGCCAAATTCTGTACACCCAGACAGCGGTTAAACTCTTCATAATTGAACGTTTTTGCTTTCATTTGTGAATGAGCTAATAATTTTAGAAAAGGTAAGATTGTATTTGTGTTTTGGCATTACAGTGGTCAGGACAGTCTTGAAGGATAGCTTCATTGTTGATGCTACAGCTTGTAAACTTACAGGGTGTAAGTTTAATTTCTGAATTCCTACTGAAGCATAGTTCTTGTTGTCTGGAGAGTCAATGTATCCATATCATTCCATCTTGCAAATTGTTGAAGAATTTAGTAGGGTCTTAAACATGATAACACATTGCATGAGCTAGAACCTTTAGCTTTTTAAAATCACTTCTGGGACACTGGGAGTGGAGAGAAAATATTGCATGTAAATGTAGGAGTGAAGGTTTGCAGTAATGCTTATTTCCTGAGAGCAACTTGCTAAACTGACATATCCATCTTGGCCTGAAGAGTAGGCATCCAGAGTGATTTTACAGAGATTTTGAGCACATACATTTGCCCAAGTCTATTTGGACTAGGATTCTTTATTTGGGGCTTCTAAGACTAAAGTTCAACATTGCCTGATTAACCTTGCCTGATCAGTTTGATCTGCAGCTGTTCTCCTCCTGATTTGTTGCTTTACAGGACCAGCAGACTGCTGATACTCAGTTTGTGTTTTGAAAACCAGAATAAACATGAAATTCCAATACTGTGCAAAATCCTAGCCATTTCCCTGATTCATCACTAACACAGATGTGACATGGCAACAGCACTCTCCCCAGCTAAGACAGCCATAAGTACACTTCCACAGACAGCAGCACCTTCAAGAATGAAAGTGAGGTCTGAAATTTTCCTTATTTTCCATCTGTCATGCCAATCATCCCACTGCTGACATCTTGAGAACAGCATGAGGAGGATAAATGAATCTGTGTAGTAGCTCTAGTGACTTCCCAGGAATTGTAGGATGGGTGAATTTGATGCCCTCCACTCCTAGGTATAAAAGCTGAGAGAGGAAAAAAACTAGAATGTTTGGGGAAAAAAAACAACAGTATTAGCTAATGAGAGTCTCCAGACTTTATTATCATGATAATAAGATATGGAATTAAAACAATTGATGTACATTGGATTTCTGCTCGTTTGTTAATCTACTGATATTCTTCTGCATTGCAATATAGGCAGGCATACTGTGATGGCTGGAAACAGAAGTATAAATACTAAAAATCAAGCCTTAACCGATCATTTTCCTGTTGATCACTCTTCATCTATAGCTGTTGTATCAGAGTAGTTGTCCATACAGAGTAGCAGCAAATGGTGGAACTCTAGGTCTCCTTAACATCCATATAAGATATGGGAAGTCTGCCAGGCATCTGTATTGGTGTCATTGGATGTTTGCTTTCCTCACAAGCAAGTTTCAGACATAGTACTCCTTTTTTTCCAGAATAATGGTGCTCTTCCCTTCACATGGTCATTCCAGCTGCTCAAGTCAGGGCAGCTTCTTTGGGAGCATATTCAGTGAGGAGTACTGAGTTTGTGGTCAGGGAGCAATAGGAATTACAGCTCTTTGCAGGAGCCAAAGGCCTTGCTGTGCTGTGGAGGGCAGAGGGGGGCTGTACTTAAAAAGCTGAGCTGCTGTCTTCCACTGAGCACAGCTGGAGTGAACCCTTCAGCCTCAGTGGGATTGAGAAGGGCTCAAAAGGGGCTGGAAAATGAAAGCCACTGCTATTGCTTCAGAATAGCAGCTGTAAGATAGTCCTTCCTTGGCATGCTGTTGTCTTCTTCCCTATCAGACAGCAGTCACAGATGCCTTATTTTGCTGCACATTTCTTTCAAAAAACCTTTACTTAACTGGAAGGACTTTGGATTGGAACACTCCCTATTCTTGTAGCTCATGAGTGATGGGCCTGTGGTGGGCTTTGGGTACTGGTGGCCCATATTTCAGCATCCAAATCACAGCAGTGCACATGAGCAGTGGTGGGGCTGGGTTACAACCCTAAGAGGAACTCAAAGAACCTAGCAAAGGCTGGTGGGGCTAGAACCACCAGAGCCCTTTGGTGCCACGTTCAGCCTGCTTCATCCTGTTGGCAACAACTCACTCCCATCCCAAAGAATTGCTGCTACCACGTGCCTTTCAGCAGCTCTTTGAGCACCTGTCCTCCAGAGCTTCAGACTAGGATGGGGAAGAAAACACAAAAGACAACAGCATAGCCTTAAAATGTCCACTGGGCTCAAGTTCACCAGCATGAGAATTATCTACAACTGATTTTGAGACTTACCACCTTACCAGACTTACTTGCCTTTCTTTTGTCCAGTGCTCTGCCTGACCAGAAGTCACTGCAAATGAAGGTCTGAAAAATGGTGTCTGACAAAACATCAGTTCTCTGACTCTATCTGATGTTTTGGGTAATGCACGTGGACTTGGAAATCTAAGATTGTGTCAAGGCCAAGAAAACTGGTAATTATCCAGTTCCAAAATTGTTTGTGCAATAAAAGGATTAACAAAAGTTTTTAAAATCATAATTATGATCTATTCTGCAAATTGCTCCTAAAGCTTCTTTAATTCCCTTTCTGTTCTCTTTTTTACTTTCTTTTCTTTCCCTTGTGGTTTAGGAGCAATTTGCTCCTACACTGAAGTGTAAATGTCTGCCTAGGACAGAAGGAAACTGCTGATCTGGCACATAGATTTCAGCAGTAGATGATTTTGCTTCACTAGGGCTTGGAGTGATGATGACAGATGTCAGCTCCTGCAACAGAAACTCTGCATAAAGCTGCTCTGAAACAACCATCATATCTATACACTTGTTAATGAAGTCACAGTAAAAGTGCTAAACTTCTCACTCCTGAAGTTTATCAGGTTTGGAGCTAGACTTCTAATTGTATTACCAGCTGACATTTTTTGCATTCTCTTGGACCTTTATAGTACAAGAGGCTGAGAGGTAAAAAGGTTTTGTAGATTTCTTCTGAAAAGGAAAACAATGAATACTTCTATTTTGTATGGCCATGATCCCACGGTTGGGCATTCCTCATTTTCCCAACGAGGCTAAAAGATATTTTTATGATAGTTTTACGATGTTTAATACACACACACACACACACACACACACACACAAGAATACTGTGTAAGAGTATTTCTTGACATTCGTTGGTTTTAAGTATGTTTCAGCTCTGTTTGTTTAGGTGGCAGGTATTCTGGGGTCCTGTCAGCCTAGCTAGCCCAGTCTCTAAAGAACAGAGGCATCAAAACTTGCACCCAGTGGTTATCAAAATTCTTGGTGTACTTGCCAACAAAACACACTACAGTGCACTGAACTATCGTATTTTTGTGTCAGTATACCCAAACCTTTGGTCACACAAGTCTCCTGCCCTGTTTTGCACTGTTCTACTTCTTCCCTCCCAGCGCAGCTTTTGCTCCAGCAGATGAAAGCAGAGTTTCCAAAGAGCAGTGAACATCCAATGTCCTGGAGTACAGAGGAGAAGTGCCACCTGTTCTGCCCTTGCCAAAAAGTCACAGCTCAGTGGCATCACTGCACACAGCAATACCTCAGCACCTAACAGCAGGTTCTCTGTGTTGCTGGGGTTCTCCAGCACCACAGGTTTCCCCTGGATCAAGTGTGGGCAAAAATGGTCTTTCTGCCAAATTAGCCAAAGCACAGGATGATGTTTGGGCCAGCTTCACGTTTTTAAGTTGGGTTTATGCTGGCTCTGGGAGGAGAGACAGTATCTGACCTGGCAGAAAGTGTGAGTCGTAGAGGCAGTGATACCTCATATGGCATAAAACCTGGCAGTACAAAATTAAGTCATCATTTTTTTTTATTTGACTTGGCAGCCTGAGTTCATTCTGGATCAGCACTTTCATCATGTGTCTGGCAACATTTCTGACGGAGTATTAACAGCCCTAAAGCGGGATTTACTGACTTGTGGGACCACAAACTTATTGTTTGAGTTTACTCTGGTAAAAAGGCAGGGAGCTACTGGGTGGCAGTTTTTACCAGGTTTCAGAACACTCTCATTCAGACCACTTTTCTACTTAAGAACAATTTCCTCCTTCATGAAAAAATACTCTCAAAATTCCTATCTAACCAATAAACCCCACCCCAACATAGAAAATCCCTGGATTAAAGGATCATGTGTAACTTTTGACACACTCCCCCAAATGAAACCTTTTGTGTAAATGGAAAAAAGAATCCTTTCATAGTGTAGAAAGTCAACAAAGCATAAATCACTATTTTGTTTGTTCTGTTGCTAGACATGCTGAACAAGAAACCACTGCCAGACCTGTGAAATTCTCCCATTAATCCTACCAGAGTATGTCCAGTACTTCTGGAATAATGAAAAAATGTTCAAACATATTCCATTGACTAAAATGTAATGTTTCCCTAGTTACAGTAAGGATGATGTTATGTGCTAGTTAGAATACTTGAATTAAATGACTTTACATATCTTTTACTTTTCTCATTTTCCAAAAATTATTTGAAAATAGAGTGGTTTCAAAACATAACACAGCTTCCAAAGAACAGGAGGCATTGGGTAAAAGTTATTTTTCAATATTTCCGTTTGCTGCTGAATCTTTAGAGCAAACAATCACTCTTTTACCCAGTTTCTGCAAAGCACTTACCTTTTGTTTCAGACTCAGGCAGCTGAATGAGGTAATGCCTGTATCTCCTAGGCCAGGAATGTACTCAGACTGAGCACTGAAGCAGGGTAGGAGGATAATACCTGCTCTTTTGTAAAATCAGGGTGAACTTCAGCTCAGCTTCCAGATTGTTGTGCTCAGAGGAAAGAATTAACACTGCTTGTCTAAACAGAAAAAATTGACTTCATCAGTTCAGACAACTGATACAAAGCTTCATATCACTGCCCTCAAAGGCATTAAAACACATTACGTATATGTAAATATATGTTTTAAATTAAGAGTTTCGTGTGACAAAATTGCATCAGTTTAAGTGAGTTAAACACTACCCTGTCCTCAATAAAAATACCATTTTAAATTCTTTCATTTAGAAGCAGGTGCTGAAACAGCTTTCCTGAGGTAGAGGGTGAGCAGACCCTGTCTCTGACTGAGCTGCAGCGATCCTCTGAAAATATAAAAGAACCTCTCTGCACAGTGATCATAAAAACATAGAACTGCTTCATATTAGAGACCAGAATAATTTTCTTTAGACATCAAAGTCAGAGAAGCATAATTTTCAGAAGTACATTAAATAGTATTTATTGAGTTTGCAATTTCAGGGGCAAAGCTATAATCTCAGTCCCAGCTAATCACACACTGTAGCATGTCACCCTCATGTTCTTTCATCCATCCAACAAATGAACATTAACATGAAACATCATAAAGAGGGGAGTTGAAAAAACAACCCTATGCTATTTTGGAAAAAAGGAACCAAACTGAAGTCTTTTTCTCATTCACAAATACACTTGCCTTCTTGATAAAGCATACTATGTCTTTATGGAAGAACAGACACATCCTCCTGATGTTTGGGAGAAGGTATGGGATGGCTGATCTGAAATAAAGTAAAACTATGTAGAAAACAGAGCTTTTCCATATGACCACAATACCAGCTAGATGGTTAATATAGACTTCAGACTGCAAAGAATGCCTCACAAGAGGGAAGTAGGCTTTCTTCTTAGCAAGTCCTTGTGTCTGGACTGATTCTGTGTGGGTGCATAGGGTTAAAAAGCCACCAAGGGCCTGCCTGTAAAATCTTATAGCAGAGGTTGTTTTCATTTTCACCATGGTGGTCCTTCTGGATAATTAAAAAAGTCATGGCATAATATACATAGAGATTCATATTTACAGAATAAATGGCAAAAGAGGGAATTAGATACAGTGACATTTATGTCCAGGCATTAAGAAACGAGATCCCTTGTGTAGACTCAGGGATTATTCACAGCTCCTTTAAGAAAGTCCTATTCTCTGCATGAGTCCTCTTAGTTTGCAAATGAGACCCAGCAGGATGTCTCACTGTAAGAAATAGATGCTTGCTCTCCCCTAAACCATGGTCATGACCTTCAGAGAGGCAGGTTGGAACCTCCTTATCTTCTTCTTTAGTGCCTTTGAAGCTTTGATGCGACAGATTTTAGGCACTGGAGGAAGATGCTTGGAAGAAGTCTGGACAGTCACGGATTGTCTGACTGAACTCTCAGGCCAAATCAGCTCATTTTCATCCCCCTCATCATAGTCAAGAGCAAGGCTACTGCTGTTACTGCTGCCATCCAAATCACTTTCACTGGACTCACTGTCCCCAAACCGGTTGGCTGTGAAATCGCTGACCTCCCCTTCGCTGGTCTCTGCGATGGTGGAATGAAAGAGGGAAGCACACTCTGCAGAGTACTCAGAGTGGTCTGACTCGCTTTTGGCGTAATCTCCGTGGCGCTGAGCCTTGGAGGGAGCCCTCGTGCTGACAGTGCGCAGGACGCCGGCTCTCCTTGCAGGCTGCCTTGGTGCTCCCGGGCCAAAGCTGGGGGACAGGCTGGCCAGGGGGGCCCCGGCAGAGATCTCCACTGTGGATTGCCACTTGCGCTGCTTCTTCTTGTTGGCCGTGTCTACACAAGCTGCTTCGAGGGAATACAGTGCATTGGCAGAGGATCCGTAGAGCTCTGGCCCGGATGGTGCGGTGGGGAGCCTGACCTGCACGGGGAACAGACTCGACTCTGAGCATGATCTGCCAGCCATGTCACCAGAATATGAAGGTCTCCGCATGAGGCTCTTCATTCCTTGTGGTCTTTGGAGCTGATTCCACTCAGCAGGCAGCTTGGTGGCCCCGTGAGACCCTCTCACCTTCTCCATGCAGAAGGCTTGCTTCCCAGGCCGAACGACTTTCTCACTGTTCCTCCTCTTTATCTTCACTGCCTTAGTTTTGGAGCTGGCATACTTTACCCGGACTTGATGGGATTCTGCTGGGACAAATTGAGCATGAACAAACTCAGCTCGTGCCACTCGTTCATGACCCCCAGCGTAAGCCGATTTGGCATTGCCACACCTTTTGATGGGCAGTTTTTTGGGTGGGACAGCTTTGGCATTCCAGGTGTCTGGGCTAGAGTCCTCTTGAGACAGCTGTGAGTAGGACAAACTGCTCTCCACACTGCTCTCTGTTGCTTCTGCCAGCGGAGAGCCCCTTGCTGCTGACTTGGCAGGATAACAACTATTCACAGCTGATGGCTCTGTGTCAGGCCGAGTGGATGACTGCTCTTCATTCATACAGTTCATGGTCTCCTGCTGCTTGGCACATTCCCCCTCTGGCACCTCTCTTGACAGCTTCCCTTCAGCTTTGTTACTCTCCAGAGAACTCGCCTGTTTTTCCAGCTGGCTACTGCTGCTGTTAATTTTCACTCCACCGGTGCTGGGGGTTATAATGAGTCTCTGGTGTATTGCAGCTGGCTGTCTCTTTGGTGAAACCCACTCACTGGCCTCAGCCCGACTGCTCCCTCTGCATCTCGTCAGCTGCAGTAATTTATTGATGTAACCCCCTGGCTTGGCCTCAGTGGTTGGCCTAGTCTTAATCAAGCTGGGACCTGCCACACTAGGCATAGGCTTGCTGGGAGGAGCTTGGAAGTCTGATTCTGGGGATGTTCCCACCAGGGAGAAAAGGGGACTTTGTAAAGCCACTGCATGGAGGGGGCTTGGGTAAGGATACACATCAATGCCATTCTTGGAGACCAAGTCATTCTGGAATTTGGGGTCCATGCTGAGCAAATGCATGTCTCCACTATGGCACAGAGGCAATATGGATTTGGGATCCATTTCCTTCTGAAATCTAGAGTCCGCTGGAATGAGTCTTTCCAAGTCACCTATATGGTGGATGAAAATAAACAACCTAATTAAATCACAGACAATTACATTCAACCTGGTTCATGCTAGAAATGCTATATCAGAGAGATGTGGTAGCTTTTACAAAAATCAGTAGCATAGTTAATTTCAGTCTTCCAAGGTCAATGAATTACTTTAAAGCTTTTATCACCTAAGCATAACAGAATTTAAAATGCCTTTTAAAGCCAATAATAAAACTCTTGCCTTTGCAGGAAATTTAAACTGCGCTACTTGGATGAAAGTAAATCTGTCCATATACAAAAAAATTCTGAAATGCCACAGACCAGCGGGAACTCAACTAGATAAAAATATGGGGTTATTTTTATTTCTAAGTAGAGAAGCTATAGAAGAATGAACTGAAGAATCTTTATTTCCACAGAGGAAAAAAATCTAAGGCTAATTACTCAGGCAAGTGGGAAGTGTAGTCCCTGAAGACATTTATAGACACCAATTCCTATCTCTTCTATTTTGGAGTACTGTCAAAGGTGCTGTAATTCACTCTTGACTGCAGTACTCTCCTCCCAGAAGCATCTCCTGTGCACAGAGGAGTTCTCCCTGTGCTCTTGTGCAAAGATAGGTTGTTCCATCCAGACATTCAACAGAGCACTGTGGTGCTGTGTTACCTCTGGGACCAAGAATACTGGAACCAGTTAGCTTGGATTTCCCTGTACTACAATGCAGACTTCAGTGCCAACAGATCCTCAGCTAACCAATTTCCTGGGTGTTTCATGCTACCATGAAACCCAACCATCACATTCAACCATATCATTCACTAACTATGTGAATAGTCACATGATGACTATCTATGTCCTGTGACAGGAAGCTTTCAAATGACGGCAAAATTTTGGAGTGGTCTGCAGTGTCCTACCTGTGCAGAGACCTGCCACAGCAAAGGTTAGGATAACAACCTAACAACCTAATTTCACAATGAAAATTCTTTAGGAAATTGTTGGCAGTGTATAATGCTGCGCTCTTTTGCAAACAAACCAGGGAGGAGTCAAAAGTATGCTGTGCTTGCAGTGTGTCAGCAAGCTTTCTGCTTGCCACTGAAAGAAAAGTCAATTGGTCTGTACTTGCAATTTTACTCTAAGAACAGGAAAAGAGAAATTTCTGTCCCTCTCCAAATGATGATTTTCTGAAGTAAAATCTTGCTTCACCTCCTGCAATGTGGTCAACTTTGCAAGAATTGTTTCTTCAAGACTATACCCACTACTACCCCACTACTTTTCTCATTGTGAAGGAAGTAAGAGGCTGTAGCCAGAAAGAAGGGCTGAAGGAGGTCTGCAGTCTCTCTCCTACACCCCTGCACAGTATCAGCTATCCCTTTTAGTGCTAGTCTATCTCTATGTCAAGAAAAACATAAAGCCTCTGGAGTTTCAGCAACATGTTGCAAGGCAGGAAAGTTTCTGAGAGCAAAACATCTGTGGTCTGAACATGGAAGCCATGGGTCATTAAGCTCAGCTTCGTCCCCAGCCTTTGACAAGCCTTGAGAGGACTTTGCTTTTATGCTATAATTACTGCCATCCCTTCAGGTGTGTCTACATACCTAAATATAGAATAGGTGGTCTTTGTTTCTGTTCCAAGCAAGCCAGAGGTGAGTTAGCTCAGTTCAAGTAGCTGTGGGAATGATTGCAGAGTGGCACAGTACTTGAAATGATGTTCCCCACAGCTTCTCTGTTTCTGTAATAGAACGCTATGCATCTCACTGGATCACTCTAAGAATTGTACTAACACCACATTGCTTTGAGACCATGGAAGAATCCGTGATAAGAAGTGATATGATGTCACTTTTTAGATGGTAAACAAGAGACTTGGAATATTAATAGACTTGTTCATTTTCTCGAAGGTATGATGCAAATTCATGGCTGATACACTTTTAGGCTCATGACTGCTTTATAGATAGTCAATTAACTTTTGGCATTTGTTGTCCCTAACTGTACATAATAAATTATGAAAAAGAGTCATTGCATGTGTCAACATTAATTTGTGTATATAGGGAATGATGAGTTTACTTGAAATCTTCCATACAACCCTTCACTTTCACACAAGGCATTTCAAATACTGAAACTTTTCTGATTTCACATGTCGGTAATTTTAAAAAAAGTATCTCAATAATCTTTACAATTTTATCTTATACACTAGAGTATTTTTCCTTTTCTAAATGCATAGGTCCTCATATTTGTTATGATTTCATTGATTCATTCTAATATTTATTACTGTTTAAAAGTATCTGAAGTATGGAGACATGAGGAAGTTGGAGAGTAAATGGCTTGGCTCTGACGTTTTGATCCACTCTCATTTTGTATACTGAAAATGAGAACTATATATTGATTACACATGGCTAAACAAGGTCCTAAGAGTAGTAACCAGGAATCTGCCCTTCTCTTGAATGAGGCATGCAGTTCTGGTATGAATTACCTGTAGAAACTGGCCTTGGTCTGGACCTGGCAGGAGTCCCAGAAACATCTCTGCTCGCTGCAGTCCGACATCCACTGCTGACGTAGGCTCCCTGCTGCTGGAAGCTGGTGATGTGCACAGTAGTTTCATCTGCAGACTTGGGTCGGTAATCAAACACACTGAGCCTTGCTTTAGGGTGTTGAGAGCTGGGTAAGAGATTGGTGTGGGAGGAGGAGATGGACTCACTGTACACAGAGGTGCAAGAATTGGAGAGTGAGCAGGAACCACCGTCACTCAGGTCATAGAATCCTACAGTTAAAATAAATAGGATATTTCATATTTACAGCAACTAAACAGAATAAAAGTGCAGAGAATAAAATAAATCTTCATTTGCTATGTGCCACAAGCCTAAATTTATGATCATTTATTAAGGTAACATCAGCAGAGGTATACTCTAATCCAACCAACCTACCTTTATTGTGCTTCTGCAGATTTACTTAGGCCCTGAGCCAGCTTGGCACACACATGCCTGCTTAGCTCTGAGGGTGGGATGGGATGAAGTGCTGCACCATCACACCCAGTTCTTCACTGAAGAATGTCTTTGGGGATTATGATGCAACTAGTGTAAGACAGGGTCCTCTGACACGGTTGTAACATTTACTAGGTGTGTACAGGCACCGACTGGATAGAGCAAAACTAGCCTGTGATCAGAGCTGCCAAGTCTGTGACAGCTGGAATGTCCAAGGGCAGAGAATGGAGACTATCTTCTCTCCCCAGGTATTGAGATAATTTCCAATAATTGAGAAAGCACTAAAAAAGGCTTTGTATAAAGTCAAGATAGGAAATTTTATTATTCCTCTCTATGACAGAAAAGGAATATTTCCTTTTGAACTATGTGCATGTGCCTAAGTGCACAACTCCTGAATTTAAACACACAACAGAAATTTGCACTTTTTATATGTACTCTAAATACAATGATGCAAATGGATATGCTATATTAAAAAAAAAGAAAAATAAAAAATCTCCTTGTCTCATGGAAGACTTGAGGCTTTGCAAAAACTCTGTTTAAAAGAACTCCTTTCATTGTCTCTGACTAGATAACAGAAACCGGTTTTAACAGACATCCTAGCTATAAAAGTCTGCAGTACAGCTCTCTCTGTGAATCAGACCAGAAACATGATATCCAGTATCTTTCTGTCCATGAGAGCTTTACTCTGCTGGGGTAGTTTCTCTCAGTGTCTTTTAATAGTGCTGTTTTGCTTCTACATAAACTCATTTGACAGGAGAACTGCAATAGTGATTTTCAAAGCCCTTGTGAGGTTCAGAACCCTTCCTGGATTCAAGCAGTGTTGACAATGGTGTTGGTCTCCACTTCTTTTAAGTACTCTAGCCATTTTACCAATAGTCATTCTACGCTGCACAAAATAATTAATAAGTAAATCTGTCTCCTTCTCCTCCCGTGTGTGGCTACATGGTTAATTAAAAAAAAAAAAAAATTAAAAATACAGAAAGAATACTGCTTGAGTGAGTGAGTACTTTCCAATTAAATCAGCTTTGCAGGAAAATTTATAGCAGCTCTCTGAGCCCACTCTGTGCCAGGTTATCCACCTCAGCCATGGGGCACTGTTTCTGACCAAATAATACAGAGAGTTTTGCTTAGAAGTTGACACTCTTCAGTTCTCCTAGCACCATACTCCTGGGAATAAATAGCCAAGTGCACATTACCTGAGCTGGGCCGGCTGTCACTATCCAAGTATTCACTGGAGGTCTTACTGACGTCCAATTTCAGCTCACTTATTCGCTGGTCCAGCTGATCCAGGTGGCTTTTCAAGCCGACATCCTGTCTTATCAAACGAGACTAAATCAAGGAAAGAAGGAGGAAATGAAGAATAATCATAGCTAGAATCTCAGCAGCAATGCATGCATTCAGGCCACCAGTCAAGGAAAGATTCTAGTCTCGTGAAGTGTTTTCCTTAGCTAGGCAGGCAGTTATGAGGCTCTCTGTAATGAGACTGACCTAAGGGACGAGTACAAAACATTTTGTTTCTTAGTACATATTGTCTTCTGCCCAGCTAAACATGCTCTCAAAACTCACTCTGAAGGTACTTATTTTAACTTTTGGCTTTTTAGTTATACCCATGGCAGGAACTGTATCTCTAAAAAGGACAGAAGTCTTTTTACTAATTAACACATTCTTATTGCATTACATTCTGCCATACACTGCCTGCAGAGGAGATAAACAATACGGATTGTCTACGCCAACTCTTAAGATCTGCTGGATGAAAGGAAACCACTGTGGCTGAGGTATCTTATTGCCCTACCAAGTACAGGCAGCACACCCACTCCAGTAAAACCCTTGGCTTTGATGATGTGTCTTTATAGTTGAGAGGATACATTGCAAGAATTGTGACATCTATTTTACTGCAACTTTTCCTTGCTTTTCTTGTGGCCAGTTATTTCTACACATTTCCTGGAAGGAGAATATATGGTGAATATAGCGGAGAAATTACTGTATTTAAAATAAATGGTATGTCAAGCTTGTGAATAATCCTTCAGAAGCCAGCAGCTAGATCTGTTGCCTACTGCAATCACTGACCACGCTGATCTGAGGCAACAGCTCCTGCAGTTGCTCCCCCAGTATTTATGTCGTCAGCTTGGCAAGGCAGATGGCCAGGCATGAGGTACCAGCCAAAGAACCACAGTTGGTTTCTGTCACTAACTTCTCACATGGCACCTGGTAAATTATCTAAAGCCCAGACACTATTTAGGCAGCTTCTAATTATATCACAACTCACCATCAACCCTACAATACTTTACAGAAAGGGGGCCTCTTGAAGCTGGTAGTAAAGTTGCGCTCAAAGCCCTCAAGGGGATGGGTTTCCACTCAGTAAAGGTAAGAAAAACATTATTAAGATTTTCTTCTTTATGTGTACATTTCATATTTAAAAACACAAGTGGTAGTTCTAGCAGCATTTCCTACCTCAAATACATAAAAATAGAACATCTAGGTCCCTTGAACCAATTAAAGTATATTAAAAATTAAAAGATGTGCAGAAAAACAAGAGTATGTGCACATTTGTCTCCTTCTTTTTGTACGAATTATTCAGCTTTTAACATTTGCATAGGTTTCTCCATAGCTATAAATACTAAAAGAAAAGAAAGCTGAGATCCTAAGGTACTCAGTAAATTATTAGAAATTGTAAGAAAAAGAAAATATAGATGTCCTGAGTTTCACAAGAAAGCTCTTGGGGGTGGTGATGCTGCTGAGAAGAAAAGATATTTTTAGTATGCTTTTAAAGAGGACTGGAGGAACATATAAGGCACAAGAAATAAAGCCCCCTTTTTGTTAGAGTCACACATCTAGAAAGGTTTAAATTCAAGAGGCTCATTACTGCTTCCTAGGAAAATCCATAGTGATTTTCCCTCTTTATGTTTCAGATAAACAAAAAAGAAGGGAAGAAATGGATAATAAAGGAGGATTTTCTGTTCCATCTGAATGATGAATGTATGAGCTTCTCAGTACTTCTTTATTTTGTGGTAAAAAAACAAAACCATGCCCTGCCTTCCTCAATCTCATCTACTCAGGAAATCACAAAGTTTTGTTTCCTTGGCTGGAATTAATTGCTTAATGATTAATGTTTTGCCAGCCAATCCCTCAGTCTGTGGTTTCTGATTAATGACAAAGAGGCCACAAGGCTCTCAGGTATTCAAACATTATTTATTATACCTCCAGGTTCTGTCTGCGCTTTCACAGCATTTTAACCAACACACATGATTTACATCATCGTTTTTAACCCTTTTATGGTGCCTCACACCATTGGGTTTTCATGTTTCCAGCCGCTGACCCAGCTTTGATCTTCCAGTTAACTACCCCTGCACTCTAAGAAGAGAGGCATTCCTCAAACCACTTGGATAAGAATTACTTTTCCGGTGTGTTTGTTTCAAGCTGTTATTGCTCCAATACCCATGCTAGGCAGCACTCAAGAACAGTAAACCCCAAACACCCAAACACGCTCTCTCTCTATTCACAACATGAATTTTACATGTGACAAAACCTTGCAGGTAACACCATCTGTTTGCTTTGGGCAATGCAGCTGTGAAGACTTCTGGATGCTGCACAGTGTGGGACCAAACTTTCCAAATCAACGTGTACTGTCAATGCACTACAGTTCTGGGGAGGCAAATCTGTGATATCATCATACCACCCATTTTCCAGAAGGAAGAACACTCTCTGAAAAGCAGGTTCTTTTACATCAACACAAGTGGGCACCCCAAATCAAGGCACCAAAACCCACTGGTTGTACTTGACTATTCTCAACTATTAATCTCTTCAGTCAAAGGGAGGCTGTTTACACTTCTTGGTTGTATATTAGCATCCTATAATTCTATTAATCTGACTTCATTCTGAAATATATAAAACATAGCATTCTTTTCTAGTGTTGCCCATCTAGAAACTAGTCACCCATGGGTCTTTTTGTAACTGATGGTGCAAAGCAGCCAATTTCAGAGGAAAATGATTATCATCTATTCCAGACACCTGTAATAGAGGAAGGCAAATTCTTTCCAGAAGGACCTCTTTCTCTCAGCTGACAAAATTCTGTTATTAAAAAAAAATTTTAAAAATCCCTAGTTTAAAAGATGTGTTCTTCTATTTAAAATTATCTAAAGGAGAAAAAAATCTGTGTAAAATGCAGGGTACTAGGTGTTTGCTTTTTTTTCTTTGGCATAATGTGTCCCTTCTCACAGTTTTATAACATCATAAACCACCTGAAAGCTTGCAAAACAAAATCATCAGATTCGAATCAAATAAAATAAGGTTTATAAATATGTCTTCAGAGGAAAGAGCTGAGAAAATACTTGGATGTTGCAGTCTTCAATATCCACCTACACTGACAGCAATCATAGATTTCTTTCTTTACATTATCCTGAATTTGCATCTCTTTTTTCTCTTTGTCACCATGATGTATCAAAACTGCAGTTTGGCTAAGAGAAGTTTAGCACCTTCAGGATCTCTGATAGTGGGTGGCATCACTTAACTCTGCTCCTCTTCTGCTACGGAATTGACCCCGCCTGCGCTGTAGTAATTTGCAGTTACCAGAAAAGACCTTGGCCACCAAAAAAGAGCCTCTGGTTTCGGCAAGAAAGGGCACGACTGTTAGAGATAGCAGACTGCCTACAGCAGAGTGCTAGAAGGCCAGCTGATCACTGTCTCTGGTAAATGTTGTTGGGGAAGAGACTGAGATTCTGGAATGGCATCCACACATGGTGCCTACTGCATTTGATGGCTCTGCTCTATTATTCCCACCAGTCAGACTCGAGTCCTTAAGGTTTCTGCCTCTGCTCTCCTGTTTCTCACCCTACCATTATAGAAGAAGCCTGGCTTGACTTTTTATCTGCCTTGTTTCCCTTGCTAAGATGTCTTGAGTCACTTTCAGCTGACACAGCTTTCTCATTTTATGTTGTGAGGACCAAACACTGTGACCATGCTAAAGCTCAGGGCTACAGTCCTCCTTGAAATCTGGAGCAAGGTGCACTGCAAGGCAAAGTTACATTTACACTGTTAATGAATTTCTCAATCCGAAAGCTTATAGAGCAGCAATCACACACTGTACCATCCATGGGCCAACAACAACAGTAGAAGATGTATCACTCCTTGAGCAATGGTGTGCTTTGCATTTTCTGTTTTCAGTTTTAACTTCATTTCCTGCAATCATGAACAGAACTTTCATGGGTTTTAAGTGCAATACACTGTTCACGAGGCTCTGGGAAAGTTTTCAGCCTGTTGGTCACTGAGATCCTAGATCTGTGAACTACTTCTAGAAGGACCGTGAAGAGCCTGTTTTCAACTGGGTTTACTTTGCTATTAGGGAGATTTGAGGCATTCACCTCTACTCAGATATATATCTGCAATTTGCAGGGTGGAAAAAACCATTACATGTACCAGGAGGCCTGAACAGTACAATCTAAAAAGCCACCAGCACCCATGGGTCAATCAGAAGAGCTCTGCACTATTACTTTCAGCATTCACACAATTGTATTTTTGCTGAAGAACCTGCCCCTGAATTTATGTAGTTCTTAGTCATTCTTTTCAAGCTTTATGAACACTTCCCTCCCAGGCATCCCAAGAGACACGTTTCCTATAATTGCACTGGCACCTACTGGCGAAATCTGTCCCTCTCTGGAGGTGTGCGGAGTTATTCTTGCGTCCACTCAACTCCTGCATTTCTAAATGGCAGCAATTAAAGGCCTTCTTTTTTCCTTTCATTTTAAAGGCTAGGTTCTCTCCTACGTTCTTGGAAAGCCTTGTAAGTTGCAAGGAAAGTCCTGACAAATTAATCTTCTATTTTAATATTTTATTTGAAAAATATTAAGACAAATGAGTAATTACAGCACAACAGCTGACATGAAAAAAAGTACAGTCACTATGATCAGAGCTCACTGTGTGATTCTGTTATCCCACTGGCCTCAAACAGGCAATAAATGCCTTCAATTCTTTTGTTGAATTAAAGAAAAGAAAAGAGCTATTATTTATGATTATCAATGATGGGTAATCAAGTGGCTGGCTGTCCTCTTGTCTTGTGTTTTCTTAATTTAATCAAGATATGCCCGCTGCTGTGTTTTCACACAGTGGTGGCTAGGTTTCCCTGAAGGTTAAAGCCCATTTTATCCTGAGATGCTACCTGAGAAAGCTGCCTATGGGGAGCGACTAACCGTGCTGTTTTCACACCCGATGGATAACTGATGGCCAAGACTTGCACCAGTACAGTGAGGGAAAGGATTCTGAATTAAGTCTGAGTTTACTGAAGCGTGTAATTGCCTATACTAGAGATTAAAGCCCTTTACCCTTTGATTATTGTCTCACCCATGAAACTCGTTTCAGCTACAACTGAGAATTGTTTTTTTAGTTTAGAAAAAAAACCCTGTTTAAGTGGCCGGTGCAGCACTTCAAATACAAGGTCTGGCACTCAGTTATTCTTCCCTTTTGATCACGCAATCCGTGGAAAGAACAAAGCACTCCCGTCCCACGAAGCGTTTCCTGGCAGAGCGACTCCCAGGGGCGCCCAGCCGCGGGGGCACACGCCGGTGCGCGCTCACAGGCGGAGGCGCAGAGGTGTGCGCGCACACACCCACCCAAACCCCCGAGCGCTGATGCAGGTGTACCTCACCCGCGTGTCTCTTGATCTCCTATGCAAACGGCTGCTGCCGTTGAGAGCCGAGCGCTGCATTACTGAAGTTAATAATCGCCTACTCCTCGACTCCGATGAATGAGCGGTGCCGGGTTAACAACTTCTCCCGCTGGCACGGCGCCCGCCACCAGAGCTGCCCGCTCCGGGCCGCCCAGGTGAGCCCCGCCTGAGCCGGGCAGCGCCCGCCCATTGTAGCGGCTGTGGCGGGGCTCGCCCCGACCGCCCCCGGCCCGNCCGAAGCGGAGCCGGGTGTCTGACAGCCCAGGCTCTCTTCCGTCCGTCCGCCCGCCCTCAGCCCGCTCACGGCGGCGGGCAGCGGGGCAGCGGGCGTCCCGCCCGGTGCCGTCCCTTACCAGCTGCTCCTTCAGGGCGGAGAGGGTGGCCTCCAGACGGTGCTCCTTGCTGTGGGCGTACAGGGGCTGCTGCTCTCCGCCCGCCGCCGGCCGCTGCGGCATGGCCAGGGCGGCCCGCACCAGCTCCCGCTGCTTCTCCCGAAGCACCTGGAGCTCCTGGAGGCCGGCGAGGGCCGCCTGCAGCCTCTCGCCCCCCCGGCCGCGATCCCAGCCGCCCGGCCGCGGGGCGCCCAGCAGCATCGTCAGCGCTGGGCCGCGACACCGGCCATGGCAGGGGGGCGGCGGGCAGGATGCGGGGCTGCTCCCGCCCCGGGCCGTGCCTGCGCTGAGGTACCCTCGCCCCGCTCCGCCGCTGGCACCGGAGCGAGTGGAGCGGAGTGGTAGCGGCTCCTGCGGTTTTGGAGGAGAGGTGGGGACGGGGGAGGGAGAGAGGGAGGGCGGGAGCGAAGGGAAGAGGCTGCGGCTCTAGGCAGTGCCGGGGCCACCTCTCGGGTGGATACGCGGGGAGAGGAGCCAGTACTGAGCGCTCCCTCCGCCCCGCGCGGGGGCGGCTCCTGCCTGCCCCATCCCGGTCCCTGCCTCTGCCCGGGGGCTGCCCTCGCCTCGTCCTCCGCCCCAGTAGCGAAGAGGGCTATGGTGCCCGCCCTCTCCCGGCTGAGACGGGGGCCGGCGAGCCGGCACAGAGCGAGCCCCGGGGATGCTGCGGAGACCGGAGCCGAGCCGGTCGTCCTGCTGCTCCTGCGTGCAAATTAAAGTGATGCGAGGCTATGGTGCGAAGAAAACTCGCGAGTATAACAACGCTTTCCTCGCAAGAATGTGGCGCTTGGGAACGCTATCCCTTCTCCTCCTAGCTGGTGGTGCCTCCTGCCTGGTACAGGCACAGCACTGGCGCTCCTCATCTTGCTCTCCAGAAACCGACCCAACAGGGATCTCACTGCACAAGTTCGCTGTCTTGTACTGAATTGTTCATTCCCGCTTTGAAAGCAGGACAAAGTCTTGTCTTGTGAGGTCATTCCCCCCTAAAGTCATTTGAAGGGCTCAGGATGTGCTTTGAATGGGACATGAAAACAGAGTTGGCCATGGAAATTCAAGACTCTGGTGCTGTTGCTGCCAAGAAATGCCAGCATTCAAAGCTCCCAAGACAGGCAGCTGCAGCTTCTTCAGAGGTAGCTGGTTAGCAGGCAGCAAAGCCAGAGTGCATCATCTGGAGTGATGTATTCAGGGACAAGAAGCCCTGATAGCAAGAATCTGATGAACACAGTAGAGACTATGTTACAGGAGGCATAATTTTTCTGCTGCCTACACAGAAATAGGAAGCATCTACATATTCCAAGGTCACTGTGTGCCACACTCTTGATTGATATAATGTCAGGAAAGGTATATTATTCTCCATGAAGCACAGATCACATGCAAAGCCCATCTGTCCATGGTAATCCTCTGTTCAATCTGTGGCGTATCTTTAAAAGCTAGCAGACTGATTTGAGTGCTACTTGTCTTTGTGCTGGGATAGGAGTTGGGTGAGTGGGAACCAGTTGCTCTGTCATCTATTTGTCAAGCAGTCTCTTTTCGACACCACGTGTGGTGGCTGTGTCCACCACTGAGACTGTAGCCAGCTTATCTTTTCCTGTATCAGTCTCTTGCTTTAAGAGTGTTAGAAATACTAGAGAAATGCCAAATCCACCTCCTGCTGGGGGCAGAAAGGCAAATTATTCATGTGTTTGTTCAGAGTCCTGTGCAACACATTTGATAGTCTCAGTAAGACCCAAGCCTTGCTCTCACTGTGTCATTTTCAACTGTTTTCCTGTAACTTCAAGATTTGAGAACAATATTTACCTTGCAAAGTTGAGCTATGTCAGAAGGCATCCTGAGAGGTCCTACTCTGAGAAATTATGTAGGAATAATCACAAATGTCTCCAGCTGAAGATGGAACAAGAATGACTGGTGGTCATACAGTGCTTAGCTATTGTGCATGTGGTATGACTTGTATGACATCACCTTAGTCGTGTTTTTTGTTGTTGTTTCGGTTTGTATCTTTTCTCTATAATAAATACCTTTGCTTTTTTTCCTTACATTTTCATCTCATGGGACTCACCTATGCAGAGCAGTGCCTCAGTGCCATGATGACTGAACTATTATCTACAAGGTGGAAAGAAAAACTGAGTTTGACACTGAAATGCTCTTGAAGGTGCTGACAAAAGACAGCATGAAATTCTGCCACCTCTCAGATGGAGGGGAGCAAAGAACCAAACAACCATCATTGTGCAGCACGTGGCAAGAATCTTGCAAAATGCCAATAATGCAGGTATGAGTGAAGCATTTTTGTAAATCACTTGGCTTGGCACTTGTTAAAACAGACATACAATACAGCGTGATTCCTTATTTTATTCAAACCTTGTTCTAACATGACCAAAACAGAGTCACTAACAATACTACCATTTAGTATATACCTGCTAGGAGAATTAGATATTATAAGGTCATACATTTTTCTTTTTTTTTCTTCTTTCCCTTGCAAGGAACTGTTATCCCTTGCTCTTTGTCCTTCCTCTTCTTTCATCTTTTTATCTTTTCATACATTAAATCCCAAATGGGCTATATCACAGCAGTATCTTTATTGTAATCAGCTTTCTTATTATCCCCTCTTTTATACTGATTACTTTTTTCCATAGAACCCTTATGATTTCACTTAATCTTTTCAGAATACTCAACAAATACCTTGTGTTATCTGATTTCTGGAGGCAAGAATAATAGGTGTGAATCGCCCCCAGATTTAAAACCATGTGATTATGTGGGGGAAGGGTTGTGATAAAAGTGAAAGTTTCATAGCAGAGACTTAGAAAATTTCTGCTATTCTTAATTACTTACAGAGAAGAATGTTCAAAATTGATACTCTATAGCATTTCACTATAAGAATTACTTGAAAAAAGTTAGCAGTCTACAGATAACAGCTTATTTTGCTGCCTAGCTTTAGCACACTGAATCTAAATGTTGAATCCAAATGTTACTTGCACTTTTCAGGAACCAAAAGGTTTGACTTTTCATTTACATTACATTAATTCTGTTAATTTCAGAAACATTGCTCTTGATTGATGGAAGACTTGGAATAAAATTTCTGTTTTCCACCTACAGATCCTGAGGTAAAGAAATTTAATAAAAAAAGCTGTTGTGAAGGAATGATATGGTTACAAAATCAGACACCAAAGCAGTAGGAAATAAAGCAATTTGTCTACATAACCATATTTAAGTTCTGATTTGTATGGTATTATTACACAGTGTTGTTCCATTGGTCTATTCCAAGTGTATAGAATGAAAAGATACTGCTCAATGTTCTCTGTCCTCATGCTCTAACCTATGCCTTATTTACTACAGATCATTTAAGGTGTGCTTTGCAAATAGAATTTTTTTGTGTTTTAAAACTCTACTTAGCATTCTAGCTATTAAGTGCCTTACAGTATGAATGGATGAATGGTGTTTTTACAGCATCCCAAAAGATATAAAGCTGCTTTTGTTTAATAAGAGAAGGCCTGAGGCACTGAGTTTCATTACAGAAATGCTCATTCATTTTGGATGCCCACTGGAGATGCCTTTGGCCTCCTTTTTCAACATATTTAGTATTATACAGTTAACATATATCCATGTTATTGTTCCAAACAGAGTTCCCTTTAACTTCTTTTCCAGCTCTGAGCACTTTGGTAAATTGAACACTGGGCATTCTAATTTGAATCCCTAGAAAAATGAGAAATACAATTAGTTCACCTCATATGGAGACAGCTTGGGTGTGCCTGCACCTGTGGTAGAATCATGCCCTCAGAGCCTCATAAACTACCAGAAAGGAGGCAGGTGTTATTTACCCTCTTTGGCAGATGGAGATGTACAAAAAGGTTAACCCTTGCACACAGAATCAAACAGGAAATCTATGGTAGGAATGGAAATTGAAGCCAGATAATTCATGTGACCACAGACATTACTTTACTCCCTGTTTTGTGGATGCATATTAGCCAGTTTGTGTGGTACTAATGTTAGGGAAAGGACAATATTTATTGACCTCCAGATGTGTTTAAAAGAAAAGCAGTTGAATGTTTGCTTTGGATGAAGTCCAAAGTACATAAAATACTTTGGTGTACCACACAACTTCAAGAGCTAAATTGCAGTTTGCTTCCCATGTTTGCTTATGTTTTGCTGTGAAAAATAATTCAGAGGGTGTTTTCAGTAACATTTTGTTATGTAGGGATATAAATTCTCCCTTCCTAGGCTTCATTCCCTGTATTTCAGTTGTGTTTTTAGACTCTGTTGATATTGTCATGTGTGACAGTAGGAGGATGAATCTATTTGTTTAGGACTGTTTCTTGACATGACAGAAACTCAGTGCATGCACCAGCATCCTAACTTTGCTAGGCAGCCTCTCTGTCCTCTTGTTGTCCTGTTGTTCTACTCTACTAGACTTTTGCCATTGATCCTGTGAGGGATCTCACTTCCTTGTTTAATGGGATCTTCTGAGCTGTGGACAGCTGGTGGATATTTGGAAGGCTAGCTGGAGGATGCAGAACAATCACATGTGGATTGAGCTAAGTCTAACACAAGCCACTATCTTAAGACAAAGTGCATTTTTTGTACCTGTCACTCTTGTTCATTGTATGCCCAAGACATGTACTGAGCATATCCTTTTATGTAAAAAGACTGAAGCACTGCTTAGCAGTACAGGGTTCTGTTAAAATGTGGGTTGGAGCCTTCTGCCAGTTTTTCGAAATGCTAAATTTGATCATTAAGAATATCCTGAAAGTGTAGTAAACCCCAGTGTTGCATACACACAGTAGAGTTAGTTCTGTGCCTGAGAATACATCAGAGTGTGTGTGTCCCTCTGTGAGGTGACTCTAAGTAAATTGCTATCATTCAGGCATTTTGTCTAATTAGCAGAACAGCTGCCTTTGAAAACATTCTTCTTAAGGTCTGATGTCTTGAGGATTATTTAATTAGAAAGAAGAAAATCACGGGTGTAAATGGCTCTTTGTTGAATTCAGAGGATTTGTTTTGAATTGAAAAAAATGACTTTTTGAACTGTAGCTTACATGGTAATGGATAGGGGAAAGGAAGTGAGCGTGTAGCTCTCACGGATACAGTTTCTACGACAAAACCAGAGTTGAATTGATGGAAATCTTTAGAAGGGAGAATCTTCTAAAAACATGAGCAAAATCCTGTCTTCAGCTACAAGGGATTAAGAGATGTCCATCTGTTTTTGTGCTTATTTCTGTTTATTTTTCATGGGATTGCAGATTGATTCTCTTGTGACACTCCCAGCAAAGTGGTGGGGGTTGCAGAGGAGGTAGGAGGCGTTGCTAAGGGCTGTCACAAGCCTAGCATGAAAGTATTTATTCTTATCTCTCACCATTTTATGCCCTCCAACTGAAATCTTTGTAGCTAAAAATCTGTATTTTGGACCACGTAAAAATTCGTGCTTATCCATAAATTAGTGGATAGATAGGCAAACTGGGGAGGCACATGAGCAGATGAGGTCCTCAAGAAGCAGGAGAATGGAAGGAATCAGGTAGGAACAAAGAGTGGCACACAGTAATCAGAATTAATCAGGACAGAAGTCCAAGGGTTAAGCCAGAAAACAGAGTCAAGGGTATCTGTAATTAAGAAAGGGAGATATGGAACCCTAATAGAAAATGGGAAGAAAAAAAGTCATATGATTTGGTGTGCCTGTAAAGGCTTGATATCCTAATTAGCAGGGAAGAAGGTGAAGCACTAGGAAATAATTTGAACTGCGAAAGATCAAAGTTTACAATAGATCATAACTAGAAGTGTCGTGGGGGCACGTGGGCTGGGTATGGGCCAGTACTCAGAGCCACTGTACCTCTGTGTGTTCAGGAACACAGAGTTGGTGTAGGACTCTTTGGAAATAAACTTTTAATTTTGGTGTCTCTAAGAATGAGATTGTATGGTGGGCTCTACCATGCGATGGAAGAGTTCTAAAGGGAGGAGCTAGACCAGAAGGCTGTCCCACAAAGCAACTATCAGTAACTTGCTGCCATGAGGCACAACAGTCCTTCCTAATCACTTCAAAACCCCTTCTCATTTTTGAAGGAAGGATCCAGACTGGCTGCTTGGGCTAGGTGTCAGGCAAAGAGGAAATGGAGGGAGGCCTGACCATTCTGATGCCCTTGTAGCCTTGGCTTGCTTTGTCCAACCCTCCTCTGAGGTGGCTTGTAGCCTTGCACTGGATTGTGCTCACTTGGTGCTGATTGCCCTTTTCCACCTCAGCTCCTGCTCAGAACAGTTTGCAGGTGAATGCTTGTCACAAATCAGGCACACAAAGCCAGGACACAGTCTGCCTTGTGCTGTTATGTCAGAAGCTAAGGACAATAATGATTGTTTCTCCATGTTGTGTGATGCTTTCTTTAACACCTATGGGTCTCACCCATTCACATAGTGATGAAAATTCAGAGCTGCCTACTACTCAATCCTGATACTAGTACCTAATTCTCTCTCACAGCCACCCTGCTCTCCATGTTTCTTTCCACTAATTGTGGCTTGCATTTTTTCCCAGAAAACCTCATTTTCTTACAGTCCTCCTGATTTCCTGTTGGCTCTACAATAATATTTTTCTGCTGTCATTATAATTCATAATGCTTAGCAAGTTCACATCACGTGGAGATTTAATTATAATCTTGTTTAAAACCCTCTTCTTGATTGTTAGTATTAAATGTGAATTCCATCAGTGTTGCAGTAGTTACAGACCCTCCTCCCAGTTTGGTTCTTGGTCTCCATTATTGCTTTTCCTTTACCTCATTTGCTTAAACAGCTTTTTATGACAACAACTGATCATGTTTGCATATCCAAGCAGCTGTTTTTTCTGTTTGTATGCCAGGTTACAGCAGGTGATTTGTAATCTTTTATTCCAGTCTGCTCTCATTCTTACATATGCAGTTTATTTTTACTTGTGGCCTTTTCTTCTATTATTGGACATATTCTTGCTGACTTTTAAAACTATTTTGAATCACAGTGATGTTTGGTTGATTTAACCATTCATCATTTTTATTTTCTTCTAGTCCAAGGGATCATAATTTTCTTCTTTCACTTGCCCAGAAGAAATTAAACCCTGAAAGCCCTGAAAGCCCTAGTTACACCAATTAGATAATTGGTGTTCCACTGCTTTTTTTTTACGCAGTACACTTCACATCAGATACTTAACCAGCATTACATGTGGATTTGTCTTTTCAACATTCTTTGTATGTGTAATACTCTCCAGTATTTCTGTTTTCAAAATTCCCTGTTTCTCTGAAAAATATAACAAATCCTGGTGTGTGCGAGATCTAAGTCTACTTCTTAGGAAAAAGGAGTGTGTTTCCAACAGAAATGGTTATATGCCAGTGTGCAGTTCCAGAGTATAAAGTATAAATCCTGCTCTACTGCAGAATTCCACTGTTTAACTCTGAGGCCTTATAAAGGAAGGGAACTATCTTTTTTCCTGGACAGATATAACCTAAAGTTTAGTGCAAAAAAAACCCCCAAAGAGTCTTTCTGCAATGAGAACAAAACACAATGCCAGAAAAAAGTGGAAGAAAAAAGGGTCCTTTCATGGCACTGTAACAAGCTTAGTTAAGGATGGCAAAAGTTTTCAGTACACAAGGTTAGAGGGGCCCCAAGGCACCTATTCAACAAGATGTGTAAACACTCACCTAACTCTAAATAGGTGAGTAGTCCCACTGAAGTCAAAAGCACTATTTCTATGCTTAAACTCTGACACAGGCTTTAATATCTCGCTAAAGTGAAGCTAAAGACCCACTAATTTTAATCTTGCCAAATATACCTATAATTTCTGGGCCAATAGGGCACTCAGAGCTAAACATTTTCAAATAAAAAGAGTTAGCTTAAGGATATCCAGGAAAAAAAAGAAAGAAAGGTGAATTCTTACGTTTTTACAGCATGCTGATTTAGCTAGTGTTCATCTTTATTTGCATTGGAGATCTGTGCAGGTAGTGAGGGTTAGACTGCAATGCAGAGGATGGCATGGTAATGTACTTTTATTGACTAACAGGCATTGAATGCATTCAGATACTGCACCCTTCACTTCCTGGATGCTCATAGACATGCTCCTTTTGCATTCTTTCATGAAAAAGCACTAAAAAGCAAGCCAAAAACATGCTGGCTTGCAAGGACTGTGATTTTATTAGGCATGCTTTAAAATGCAATCTCTTTTCTAGGAAAGAAAATGGAGCTGATCCAGTTTTGATCAGAGTGGTTAGGGGGAATATTTTTGTGAGCTTTTTGAGCTAAGAATATTTATATGCTGCTGTATAAAAATCACAGAGCACTGAGGTGACTGGGAAATGTTTTCACTTAAACAACTTGTTTTAGAAAGTGCAGATGTGCATTTTCCCACAAAAGCACATTTGTGTCAGCAACATCTGAGACGGGGGAAGAAACCTTATCAAATTCTTGTTTCATTCTGATAATGCTTTCACTATGAGGGATGTATATGAAAACCCATATACTGAATCCTGTGTTTCCATCATAGCTTTGCTCCCGTTTTATATACAAAACATGCCTTGGGAGTGTGCTTTCCTTCTGAGTCTACTCTGAAAGAATTATTCACAGAGTTACAGTTATGTCTGCATTTCCTAAAGCTGGGGCCTATCTTGGCCCCATAGCTAGGTCATTAAGAAAACCATAGCAGAGATTGCTGCAGCATTATAAATTGGCAAAATTTACTGGTGTACATCACAACATGGCAGTATTGCTAAATTCATCCGTGGAGCAATGTGATATCAAACTTCTCTCATCAGTAAAGCCTTTGCTTCATTTTGTCATGTCTAAAAGGAGCAGTGACAAATTAAAATAGTGATATTTATTTCTTTTTCACTTCCTTCTTTCCTGTAAAGGTTAACTAAGCCAGCTACTGAATAAAACTGAATTACTTTACAATGATTCTTTGCTCTTAGGCATATTGCAGAAGAGCTGTGCTGGCAGGAAGATGGCGCTTATTTTCTGAGACTATATTTTCACCATGTTATGCAACACCAGCAGATTTGCAAAACTCCAGTTGCATATCAGTACCAACAGTTAATATTTTCCGTGCTTTTCCATTTGCATGTTGGATCTCCTGAATTCATCATCGCCTTTGCAGCAGGGTGGTGACAGGGCAGTTACAAGTCATTAGCGAGCTGTGGAAAAACAAATGGAAAACATATAAGCATGCTGAGACACTGACTGTGTGCTGAGCAATGGGATGGGCTAAAGCACATATTGCACATTCCAGGATGGGAAGATGAATGGGAGATGCATAGCTGGTCTCTAATTCCTCAGTCACTGAGGCTGTGGAGTTCGTGCTTTGTTTAACATTTCTGTTCACATTTTTTTTTTATGTGACAAGGCTGTGAACAAACACATGCAAACACACATATACATTATCTATGGCCTGACTTTTCCATGTCACCATCTTTAAAATTTAATCCTCTTCACCAAATTTGTTAGATGCCTATGAAGATTCCTTGGTTACATTCTTAATTGTATTTTTTTATTAGAATAATTTGATTGCAAAGTATGTTGCCACGTGACATGGGAAAGACAATTTCCTGGGACCAGGAAACTGTAACTAGAACTTTTCATCAAATACTAGGTTCTTAAAATCACTGTAAGCATTATAAATTAATATAAGCATCCCATGCCCAAGTAATCCTTAATCATAATTTGATTGCAAAAAGACATATAACAGAGTTAACTGGGCATGAGAGGTTTTGGTATTGTGCAGAATACATACAGTACTATGTTCTCTACATAATACCATGTGTAACATCTTATCCCTTACTACAGGAAACTCACATGGCCTCATTCTTTTTCCATATGTTTTTCTGATGTAAGAATGTGAACATACAAGGCCTCTCTTACTTGTTATGAGGTTTTTTTGGCTGCAGTGATAAAAGGCACTCTTCCTACCTATATCAGCTATAAAATAAGCATCTTGACTCTCACCTCCTGCTGAATATTCTTATACTCACTCTCAGAGGGTATTGTGCAGAGTTTGCTTTAGTGGACAGGAGTAGAAGATCTTACAGAATTGACAGTGGCCTATGTCAGGAATGTGCTGGGTTACAGCTGCATCAAGGCTGAGAAATTCCCTAATTCCTGGAGAAGCACAAGCTATAATGGAATGTACTTCAGTTATAGCACTACTAGAAAATTTCACATGGCAATGATTCTTTACTCACTGCATAGAAATTACCTGTCCATTAAAGTTGCTGGGACAGATCAACTTTAAGTATACCTGAATTCAGAGTGAAAAGTTAAGTTTGGTCTGAGCTTGACCTATAGCATGTAAACCAGTCTCCTTTGTGGAGGTTTGACCCTGTGGATGGCAGGTGCCCACCAAAGCTTCTTTCTGCTTCTCAGACAGACAGGGGAGAGAAAATATAATGGAAGGCTCCTGAGTGGAATAAGGACAGAGAGATCACTCACCACTTACTGTTGTCAAAACAACCTCAAATTGAGGAAATAAATTTATTACCAATCAAAATCAGATTAGGATAATGAGAAGTACAACAAATCTAAAAAACATCTTCCCCCAACCCCCCTCCCTCCCAGGCTTAGCTTTATTCCTGATTATCAATCTCATCCCCTCCAACAGCTCAGGGAGATGAGAATGGCAGTTATGGTCAGTTCATAACATATTGTTTCTGCCACTGCTTCCTCCTCAGGAAGAGGATTCTTTCCCCTGCTTCAGTGTAGAGTGCCTCACATGGGAGACAGTCCTCCATGAACATCTGCAAAGTATGTCCTCCCATGGGTGGCAGTTCTTCATACACTGCTTCAGTGTGGGACTCTATAAAAGATGCAGTCCTTCAGACACAGCTCCTCCAGCATGGGCCCCCATGGTGTCACTGTGGGATTCCCATGGGGTCACAGCCTTCTTTTGGGCTCCTTCATATCTGCAGGTAGGTCTCTGCTGCCCTGTGGACCTCCATGGGCTCCAGGAACATGGTTGCCCATAGTCTGCACCATGGGCTGCATGAAAATCTCTGCCTCTGCACCTGAAGCACCTCCTCTCCCTCCTTCTGCACTGACTTTGGTGTTTGCAGAGTTGTTTCAGATGTTTTCAATCCTCTCTTCTCTGGCTGCAGATACATTTTTTTCCCTTCTCAAATATGTTTCTAGAGAGGAATTAATTACCATTTCTAATTATCTCAGCCTTGGGCAGCAGTGCATCTGTCTTGGATCTGGTTGCCATTCCCTATGTCAGATATAGGGGAAGACTGAATCTTCTTGGAGAAGCCACTCCTATACCCCCAGCCTCCAAAAGCTTGCCATGCGAATTCAATACACCTGGTAATAAGTCCTCTGAATAACAGACATGCTGCCATTGAGAATGGGTGCAGCACAACTGTGGGAATTTCTAGTGCTCTTTTTTCTACTGGCTGTGGCAAGTGTGCTTTGACCTTGTGGGCGTATGTGCTTCCTCAAATATCAGTACCAAAGAGTTGGGAAAAGAATTTCAGAGGAGCATTTATCCCTTACAAAGGGTTTTTGTTATTGCTATGTTTATAAAACGCTATAGATCATGGTGCACTGGTACATGGTTACTGCCACATACGTTGGTGTGAGAACCAGAAAAATATACTACTGCTACAAGCAACCATGACTTTTAGGTCAGCAAGGGACAGGCATTTCTAGAGCTCAGTCAAAGCTTTGACTCCTTGCCCTACTACATTAATTTAACCTAGATCTTGGAGAAAGGGTTTGTAGTTGCAGTATCTGTTTGAAAGCATTTCCAGAGGTTTACCAATGATTGTAGATAAAAATATCAGTAACACTGTCAAGAATTCTGAATGACATGAAGAGAAAGAAAGGAAACTTGAAGTCACTTAAGCGATTAACTGAGCCTCCAAAAATTATTCAGCTCAACTTTGGATTTGGTAGCTTGTCCTCCTCCTGTTTGCACTTTTGCTCTTCATCTCTCAGATCTGACTTTCTTCACTCTCAGGAAAGTGCTGCTGTTTCTGTTCTCACTATCATGGGAGCACTGCACTGTCTTGGAGATCTGGAGTGAGCAGTTTAAGGTCCTAGCAGGGCTGTGTGGCTGTCCTTGTGTTGAGCTCCTTTGTGCCTCAGCCAGTCTGTAATTGCAGCGCTAGCTCATGGCTCCCTGCCACAGCTTGAGCGTCCCCTGGGAATGTTGTGCAAGCCTGCCTGAGAGACACCACTACTCTCACATCCATGCCTTCTGCAGCAGCAGGAGTAAAGTAGAATCAAGCAGCACAAACTCTTGTCTTCTCTTTAACTGAGCTGAAATTATCCAGCAGGTTGTTTCCAGTCCTGCTTCCCAGAGTCCTCTTCCCTGCTGCACTAATAAATTTCCTCTCCCTTCTGTGTACATGTAGCTTTTCTCCAAAAGCTGTTTCTCAACAGAGTATAGATACATGGCAGAAATCCTTACCCTGAAATTTTCCTTGCAAAACGACCAGACCCATATTAGTATCAAGGTAGATATTTTTTTATCTTCTTCTGACTTTAAGTGAAGCATTAATGTTTTTTTAAGCCTGGCTAGGTATGCCAGAAACACTAAGATCAGCTCCCTCCAAACACTAGTATGAATCAAGTTCTTCATTCTCTCTCCTGAAACAGGGGCAGCTGCTATCCTCATTGCAACAATTAAGAACATCTGCCATCTATTATCTAGAGTGTGAAACCGTAGCTAACAGCTACCCTGCTTAATATTTTTAATACCTGTAAAACAACACTGATGCACCAGCTGTAGTACAGATTAAGGAGAAACACTTCCAAAGAACCAAAGCATCTCCACATGTGTGGGCACCCAAATAAATATTTCATCTTCAAAGAACAGGATATTTAAAATTAGATGCTCAAATCTGCTTTACTGCAAGCAGATTCTTGTGCAAATACTGTAAAGTTTTTCCTAGAGAGAATTCAAAAATCCAGACTTGCATTGTGTAAATTTTTTGTTTGCTAATCAGCATATTCGGTTGCAAATCTACCCTGGCTGGAGGACAGCAACCCAACCCTCCCAGAATATCAAATTATGGTAGAAACAGGAAATCTTCATTTAGTCCTTTGGAAGCAATGTTGAAATGAATGACATGTCTTCACCACATAAGGTGAAGTGCAGAGGAGATGGAAGGCTTTGTTATCCTAAGACAAGATTTGGGATATGTTGCTGATTGTCTGATAGATGAATGTGGGAAAATGAGAAAAGAAATTGAAATTTGAGAAGATGTAATGAAGGAGAAAATGCTTACTTCCCATTCTCACATTGCTGAAAAGAATGGATGTGAGACACTTTGCTGCCTTGCAGGTTGATAAGCAACTGTTTTATTGGACAAACCCTCTGAGCCTTCAAGAACACCATGTGAATTCTACAGGAGGTTTTCTGGAGAACAGTTGCTTTACAAATTTAGCAGTTCCTTTTTCCACCATTCAGAGCAGCAGCATGTCCCCTGTAATGGCGAAGGTTATGGTGACAGTCAGAAAATAAAAGGTATCAGTTTCCTGTCGCCTCAGTTTGAAATGCTTTACTCCTGCCCAAAGTACACTCCCCACCTGATGCTCATATCAATATTTACACACAAGTTTGGACTTGGAACTCTCCAGTAATTTTTGCAGCACTCCTGCATCCTGTGTTTGGGTTCAGGCTTGTCACTTTGTCTGTTTCAGTCATGCTGGGAGCCTGCTAAAACATCACAGCCATGTGATATGACCCCAGGAGCTTGTGCTCTGGGTCCTCATGCCTAGGGAATAAATAAGAGTTTCTTTTCTATGCAACCAGTTTCTCCAGTGAGGGTCATAATTTCTGGTATGTGAGCTCCTGGCCTGACAGTGCTATGCTTCTCACTTGGATCAAAGTTAATTTTCCTCACATGACTATCAGATCTTATAACCACAACCCCTGTCCTTTGGCTTTCCACCTGTGCGTGTATGCTATGCAGTGTGGTTTCTAAGAGGGAATAATGCCTTTGCCATCAGAAAGGAGAATCTTTAATAACCTCTATGGTTATATAATCCTTTATTTAATTTCCTTTTAAATTAATCCAACCCTGTCTTGCTGTGACATATGAGGTGCTCTGCCTAAAAAGACATAAATATGATTAGATTACAAGGTACTTCAAAGATGCCCCACCTTTGGCTGTTTCTAAGCTGCTTAGAATTAGTGGAACAATGTGGCAATGGGCAAAAGTCTTACCCCAAGCAGTACTTTCCCTTTGGCTGAAATTCCAAGATGCGCCCATAACTCCATAGCTTGTGTGTGCAATACAGTCATGTCAGCAGGAAAACTGAGGACCTTAAAAATCTTTCCTGTTATGATGTGGCAGCTCTACTCCCTGCAGTTCATGCATAAAATACCATGATGTTCAAGCCTGGAAGTTTGAGAAAGTAACAAACACCATAATTGCAGTTGGACTATGATCCTGCTGACACAAGAAGTCAATAAGTAGGTTTTTTCTCTCCTGGGATTTCAGCACCAGCAGAATCCACCCAACAGATGTGGGAACACCTCACCTTGTCACTGCTATTGCTTCCCCAGAGGTCAAAGTCACCATCACTCCCCCCTTCCCCTGGGGTAGTTGCAACAAACTGATGGAATGCTTCATTGGGAACAACTCAGTCAGGAAAAAACTGAAAACCAAACAAACCATGAAAAAGACTAAAGGAAGTAGAGGCCATAAAAATCCAGTGCAGCAATAGAATGTTAGTCAGTTGGCTTCAGATCCAATCCACCATACACCTCATTTGGTGGCTTATTTGCTCTAAACTCAGATGCCATGCTCATGGCCTTTTGGCCCTCCAGGAGGCACCCACAGCTGTGTTTTTCATGGTGCTACGAACCCTGGAAAGTGTTCCTTCATGAAATGAAAGGAGGACAGGAGCAGGCTTTTGCTGTATGATGCCTGACTTGCTTTACCCTGTGTGCTGTTGTGTCAGAACAGCAGCTGCAGAGGAACGCGGTGGTGGAGGCCAAGGTGTACATATGGGAGAGGGCACACGGGTCCGGTGCAGCCTTTGAAGATGCATACCCGTTTTGAAACTCGGGTTATTGTTTGCAGACGGGAAGATGCTCGTTCAGGCTTTGGTCTTCTTTTGTGTGGTCCATAGTGACATCTAATGGCACGGTATCAGACTGCACCACGTCTGGGGAGAGCTGAGGGAACAAAGGCTGGGATTGCCAAACATTTATCATTTGACAGGGCAAGGTAGATTCTGCCAGCGGTGAAAACCCATATATGCTGTATTAAACTAAACACTATTTGTAGCCATACTTCGATATATATTACCTGAATAAAGCTGGGAAATAGTCTAAAGGTAGTAAGTGGTAGAGTTAAGCTGCTTCTTAAAATATAAAATATTTCACATAATATATTAGGTTAATGAACTGTCAGTAAGTCTAAATGGTATTAAGGGAGAAAATCAGGACAATGTTTCAGAAAGGAGTCAGTCCCAAATAATCCATTTCGAGTTTGATGTGATGCATCACTTTCATATACATCTCACTCTATTAAAAAAGATTCAACAAAATTGTTTGGCAGGAAATACCATGTTCTAATAAAATATGGTCCATAAAATATTATCAACCATTAGTTTGTTGTGACATAATTTTTTGAACTGTGCAAATTTTAGATCAGAAATCTGTCCAGTCCCTTTTAGCTCTCAGTAAAGGCGCCACTAATTAATTTCACAAAACAATACTTTATGTCTTTTGTTCAAGTGCAAAAGGCCAACGTATAAAAGATGTCATCCCAAATAACAGAAAACCATAGCAAGAAAACATTTGACATTATTGACCACAAATTTTTAGGAAAACAGCTGTTTCCCTGTTTACCTTAAATTGATAGTGATATATTTGCAGTAACGGATATTGAATGACATTCCATTTAAATTCGTTTCAGAATTGGCAAATTAAAAGGAAAATCTAACTGTATTTTATCTGTATACTTATATGTGTGTGTGATGGTGTATAGAATGCAGTTAGCAGGTTGTGTGTAGTACATTTAAAGAGCGTCAGTGCCTAAAAAACATTAGTACACACACAGTTTTTAGGTAGGTTTTTCATCCTGAGTATGAATTCACAAAGGAAAACAATGCTTACTTGCACTTAAGACATGTGAATAACTACTGGTTCTGACTTCAAGGCTGAGGCAGCATATGCTGAACCCAGGGAGAAAGTGGCTTTCCTCCTGTGATCCTTTAGTCTTGCAAATTCATGATAAGGGTAATTTATCAAGAAAAAAAGAATTATTTTTTCTCTTTAAAAAGAAGTTTCTAAAAGGCATATATACATTTTTTTTTCAAAGGACTATTTTCTTTGTGGGTTTTACACTAGGAAATAGAGGTTTCTGCCTAAAGACTTTTTGCTTAAAAGTCTTTATAGGGTGATATATATTATCATTATGATTATAGGGGCAAATATTTTCATGCTTATGATAGGGGAGAAACAGTACAAGAAAAATCCTTTTTGCACAACACTGAAGTCAGTTGTGGAACTTATTGTTACAGGATTCTGTGGAAACTGAAGTTCACATAGCTAGACAAAAGAAGATCTGAAAAAGACCATGAAGGATTGGTCCACTGGTGACTGTTAAATGTAGTTGGAGTACATCCATTAGCTCAAGAACTCACAGCTGCTGATTGTTAAAGAATGGGTCTATGAACAGGAGAAAGGAATACTCTCTGTCTGTGCCATTACATACCGTATTTCCCTTATCATTAGGTACTGTCAGAAATTTATTTCTCTAGATGCACTTTTGCTCTCTCCCCTATGGCTGTGCTGATTTTTCTTACATGAAAGCCCAGTAATAGCTTTCCCTTTTTTTCTTTTTATTTTCCACCAGAAGCAACAAGCTGAATATGAGCGTATTTGGTTTTTTTTCTTGAAGTATCAAGTGTATGAACTCAGACTGGGAAAGCATTTCCCTGTCTTAATTAAAGTATGAGTGGGCTGTAATTTTAAAGGTAAATTTGTTACTGTTGTGACCATGTCACCTTAACCTAATATTCAGAATCTTAGATAGTAATTAAATTGGCATATCTGGAAAAGTAATGTTACCCTCAAGCTTCCTTTTACTGGTTATTGATTGCTCTCCAAAGAAGTTTTCAGCTGAACATCTGCAGCCTTCAGGCAAGGAGCCTTTCTCTCACAAAGAGTTTGGTATCCAGCTGCTGGAGGTGACATTTTTAGACCCTAGTTCTTTCTTTGTCTCTGAGGAAGCTGTTTAATTATATATAGTTTCATGTCCAGGAAGCAGCCTGGGAATTCACAAACTACATTGTAGGTTCTCTTTGTGGAAAGACAAAGAATGTTATCTTGCCATTGTGCTGGCTTCTTAAAAGACCCCTCTCCATCTCAGAGGAAAAAACTACATTTGGGGATAAAAGTCATCAGAAAAAAGATATATTTTTTTTGACACTGGGATAATTAAGTATTGTAACGTTTTAAAACCAGAAGGAGGTGAGTTGTTAAAGGCTTGGAAATAATTTAAAGAAATCCTGAATAAGATGTTGGAGGTCAGCATGATGGGAATAATTGTAGGGAGAGAAAAAAAGGAAAATTAAAATAATGAGTTGGGATGAATTGGGACATTGGAGCCACAGTTACTTCTCAGGAACAAGACAATACAACTATAATCGATATTTCTATGAAGAAAAATCGATCTAGTCTGTGCTCTGTGCAAAAAAAAAATATAAAAAAAGATGTGAGTTGACTGATAAGATCTGTAGGTGGCGCAAAGTTGTCAGATAACCTCCCGTGTTTCCAGGTCCGGGTTAGCAATCAAATTCCTGAAGATTTTAGGGTGAGCATGACAAGAAGAAAAGGATTCTAATGTGTGAAAGGAAATTAAAGAAAGGTAGTCTATATGGGTGCCACTTATAGCAGCTTTAAACTGAATTGTCTGCAAATGCTATTACTAAAATACTTTGATTACAGTGTTTTACTAACATAACAAACATTACAATCCCACCTACACCTTTGTAGCTTTTTCCACTATGTTTATTTTAGCTGTTGTATCCTTCAGGTTTGAATTTTCCCCCTCTGCCTTGAGAGGAAACAAAGCCTTGAGAGCTTTCCAAAATAATTAATACATTGCTATGCAGTGCTTCCCCACACCCAGGTGATAGGAAACGTATGTTTAATTCCTTTCCTTCCCTTCTGATCTCCCCTAAATCCTTATTCTATATTCTCCCTATATTCCATAGTCTCCTCTGTACCTTGGATGTCCTAGTTACTCTGTTTGGGGTGGGCTAGTATCTTCCCATTAAAATTTTAATTCTGGAGCTGAGAAACTTCACCTAAAAAAGAATATGTGTTTTGGTGGAGCAAGTGAATCCCGATGAGAAGGGATGATGGCCAAGAACTTCCTGACAAAACCACCTCTGACAACTTTCAGAGGTATTCCCCTCCTTTTTTGGGACATGGGAGTCAGCACTCCAGCCCTGCTCCAGACCTTGTCTCTAGATTGTGGGTTTGGGGGTAAGCAAAAATCACACAGGTCCTACTCATTGTCTCAAATACATGGAGCTGGTGAGTTTGCCAGTTTTTTTGGATATCTACAGCTCTCCACACAGCTGCTGCCACCTCACAGCCTTACCCATAAGTCAGTCTGAAGGATTTACCAGACTCCCCAAATGATCTCTCACCATTGTGTGGCTGGAAGAGGAAAACAGGTCAAATGAACAGAATTAAAAATTTTCTGCCCTAAATCAAAACACTCTCTCCAAATCGATCCTAGCACTTCTTTATTCTCTGAAATCACCTCTACTCTGATGAGCTGGCAACATCTGCTTATGTTACTGCTCTGAGGTAGGAGACTTCCAGTGAGCTGCAGGGGAGTAGCAGTTGTACGATGTAAAGGACTTTTCTGGAATTTCAGGAAGGAAGAAAGGAAAGAGCAGATATGGTCATGAGGACTGGTAGAAATCAGGAACAAAGCCAGGAAGGAAACCAAGAGACCAGCTTGGATGGACAAGAGAAAAACCTTTGGTAAGTTTCCTACTATGGAAAGCTAAGAGTAGGCACTGCCTCAGGGATAGATGGAAGTGCTTCCAGAAAAGGCACTTGCAGAGATTTTGGAGTGTTCAAAATTGTGCCAAGGTAGGGATCAGATGTGAGTATGGCTGTAAAGATGGTTTCCTTACAGAGGAAGGTGCAATCTTGGCAGTTAATAGTAGTTATGGAATGATAACTAGGCATGCTAAGGATGTTGCCTGCATGAACAATGGGTGCATTTTAAGGTGGTGGCATCTTAAAAAGAGACAACCAATAAAACAGACTAGACATTGTAAAGACTGTGTCTGCTCATCAACTAGCTGGAGTGAGAAAATGAGCTTTAAGGATAGTGAATATCTAGGGCTGCAGACAGATATGGGAAGGAGAGGGGCTTGAAGAAGGTGGGTCTGCCTTGTGCATTGATAGGGGAGCTGGGTAACTGTCAGCAGCAGAGATAGTTTGCCGAAACAAATTTTATTTGAAAACCAACAAATTTTCCAATGGAACATTTTATAATAATGTGTTTATTTTAACAAGCTTCTGGTAAAATGCAGGTGTTTTCTTTTTAGCCCACCTGGAGGAAAACTAAAGCTTCCAGAATTTATGGCTGTTGGACAGTCATACTCTCTAGAAACCAACTAGTTCTAACCCAAGCTACTGAAACCACCTGATAGTGTGATGTGCAGAGATAAGACTGTAGCTAAAATCATTAGTGCAGGATCATATCTGAGGTGATAAAGTTTTGGTTTTCCTGCTTTGACAGCTGGTCAGGGAGCACTGCACCCTGCTCCATTAAGAGACAGATGTCTTGCTCAGCATTTGCTGACAGCTGCTTGCATGGCCACATGCAAACAATACAAGGATAGGAGTTGTATAATTGCCAGCGCTCCTGATAAAGTGGTCAAAATCACATTAATTTGTTGCAAGTCATCAAAAATATCCACAATTTATTAGTTATCTTTATAAGCTAGTTTTAGTGCAAGTTTTACTTAATTGCTGAGAAACAAATAATTCAGGTGACCCTTTATATCACAGCTTGAACAGGTTCACATTAAAAAAGCCAACCAGAAGTTAATTGACATGTAGATAAGGTAATAACTGCTCCTGCTAACCTTTCCCCAGAGAAGCTGATGTTATCCTTCCAAGCAGTTTTGTACCCTGTTGTGATAAGCAGCCAGAAATTTTTAAGGCTTTTTAAACCTTTGAAGTCAGGAGTGATGATGAGTTATTAGCAGAATATGCTAAATCTGGTGAATAATTTTTCTCAGCCGCAAGTAAAAGTACTATGAAGTGATCAGGAAGTATTTGAAATGCAATTGAATGGAAAGGAGTGGAATAAAAAATGAAATTTTAAAAACAGTTTTAATCTACTACTTTGTGAATGCTAATAAGTAAGTGCACTGAAATTGTGTATGCAAGTTTGGATAATATATTTTCTTTAATACATAATTAAGGTAGCACAAATTAGAAAATAAGCAATAAAAAGTTAATGTGCCAAAACCAGACTTGGACCGGCCCCCCCATCGTGTGCCAGGGCCATGTCAGGAAGCATTTTCTCTGACTGCTGGACCTGTTCATCTTTCCTTCATATCAGCTTCTTGGGCAGGAGGAGCTGGGACAGTGATGGACAGGACAGGTAACATTGCTGTGGACTGTGAACGGAAGACACTGAGATGTCTGCCAAGGAAGGCGGAAACCTTCCTAGAATATAACCCCTCCTTCCAAATTATTCTAACTTCAAAATTAGGCAGCTTCCAGGCAAAAATATGTGAGATATAATAATATTACATTATTATAATAATAGAATAATTTCCAGTTCTTTACTGGAAAATGGATATATAACAGGACAGAACCACTGAAACAACAACAGTTCCCCACCTGTTCCGCAGTTTCCCCGTTGGTGTAGCGAGGACCAGGGCCGGCAGGAGGCGGAGCGGCCGCGGGGATTCCCCGGCGGCTGCCGGCGCTCTCCGAGCCGAGCCCGGAGCCCCCTCCGGTGGTGGCGGCGGGGCTCGGGCAAACGGGAGGACAGGAGGCTTCTGCTCTTTGTAAAAACCCCAGGTAGCAGCTGGTTTTGGTACCAGCGCTGGCAGCAAGTCGGAGCGCAGCAGTACCCCGGGAAGAGACCTCCACCGGGATACTTCCACCGGGATACTTCCACCGGGATACTTCCACCGGGCAGGGCGCAGCAGTGTGCCGGGAACAGCACACGCCTTCTGGAACACACGCGAGCGCTCTCTCCGATCGCCGGACGGAAAAAGGAAGGAACCGGCCCCCGCTAAGTGTGCGGTTAGCCCCAGCTCCTCTCAGAGCATTATGCTGCAATTCCCGAAAAATCCCCAGCGGGAGAGCCCACCCCTCCAAGGCAAGACTCCCAAACCCCGAAACCACTTCATTGGAATGCCAGAGCTATTAGCCACCTTCCTTTGTGTCTGTTCACCTAGAAAGCCACCTCTACCCCTCTTTACAGCGTCTTTCTTGACAGTGGGAAGAACTTCGTGTGAGAAACCTGACCCAACAGATGTCACCGCTATTCTGAGAGACTTATTCCCACGTAGTTTGTGTGAGATACTCGCTGATATTTTATTACTGGTTAGTGGTTGGGGTGAATAAGTTTATCCGCCAAACGTAGATTCAGATGAGAAATATAGTAAGTTTCTTCAGCATATTTCTTTCAATAAAGGATTTTACTTCCAATTGGAATTTCTTTTTTTCACTGGAATAGTATGGTTTGCTTTTGTGTTTTTTTTTCTGTTTTTTTTTTGTTGTTGTTTTTGTTTTTTTTTTGTTTTTTTTTTTTTTTTTTTTTTAATTAGAGCTTGCATTTAGTTTTTCTGAAGCAGTTAGAACGAAAAGTGAATAATTTGGCTGTTTGCAACCAATAGTTGCTGTACTTAAAAAATGGGAAGTAGACAGAATTGCTTGCATTTTAATTGCAAGTACATCCATCCTCAGGGAATCAGCTATTGCTGCCTCTCAAGCACTGGTACAGAACTGCCGAATAAGGGACGAGGAGAGTAAGTAAAGTCCAATGCAGGGAAGTCCAGAAAGAGGTCTTGAAAAGTACACTTTGGTGAAATTAAATAATAAAAAGACAACCACTGCTGGAAATTCAGTTCAAAGTGAGTTGTCTTAACAAGGGAAAATGGCTAAAATGTCACATTTTATACAAGTGATCAGACCAGAGAGTTAATTGTTCCTTTTGGACTTCAAAAGAAATGTGTATTTTGAGCACTGATGGAAGTAGCTTGATTGTGGAAATGTTTTCTGCAGAAAATGGGTAGATAACAGCGAGTCTTCATACAATAGACTTGCTAGGGAACAAGGAAGAATGAGTCTACCTATGGCAGTGGAAAGTTTGGGACAAAACTGAACCCAGGACAACATGAAATGCAGTCAGGGAGGAGATTTAATGAATGGCAGAGTAATCCAGCTTACCTACTCATAAATATGAGCCCATGCACTACTGAATTTAGTATTGCAGACCTAATATGTAAAACATAGTGATATTAAATGAAATTGAAAACCACAAAAATTAAGAAACAAAACAAAGAAAGAAAAAAGAAATTGAATGGGATGAAATTAGGAAATTAAGTAAAATGAGGCACAACTTTATGATATGATAGTCATCAAGATCTCAAGATTTCATTTCCTTTCATGGAAATGAAGAATTTTCCATGGAAAAGAATGCAATGAAAAATCAAGGAATGGAGTGAAATGATATGATATGAAAGGAAATATAAGGAAATGAAATTGAAAAGAAACAAAATTCTTAGGACAAGTTAGATTTTTGAAAGGGAATGGAATTAAATGAAGTACAGTGAAATTACTGAAAACTTCAAGAAATGGTACTCAATGAAATAGTGAGATTTCATTTCCTTTCCTGAAATGAAGAATTCCATTTCATGAAAGGAAATAAAATTTTGAAAACAGTGAACAAAGTGAAACAAATAGATCGGAAAGGACATATGAGGAAACCAAATGCAAATACTAATAAAAAAGGAATATTTGGTAATGGACTGAATACATGGAGACATAGATTGGAATAAAATAAGGTGCAGTGAAAACAGCTGGAACTTGCAGAAAATTATACCCACTGAAATATCAATATCAGGGACTAAAATATGCTGAATAGGCATGAGAAGAAATATGATGAAATGCTAAAAATATAAACTGAAAATTCTGAAATGAAGTGAAAAAAAAATTTGAACGAGATGCAAGTAAGTGCAGTGAAAAGGACTAATCCTTATGGAAAATTATACTCAGTGAAATCTTGAAATCAGTGAACAAAAAGAAAAGAAGAGACAGAAGACAAAATAGATTAAATGAAATGCTAAAATAACCCAAAAGAAAATTCTGAAATGAAGTGGAAACAATGAACCAGAAAGGTGTGGTGCCAAGAAGCAAGCTGTGAAAGGAGCACTGTTGGGGCAGTGCTGTGCTCTCCTTGGCATGCCTTTTGTAGTTGCAGTGTCCCTGCAACTACAAGGACAACTACAGGTCTGGGCTTGGTGCTTCCCCAGGATTAACCCTAAGTGCATTAGTCAAAACAGATTTTTCTCAAGGTACCCAGCATGTGGGTTATGCCAAGAAGAAAAGCATGGAGGCAGCAAGGTTAGGGCAGTGCCTTGCTTGCCTTGGCATTCCTTTCACAGTTTCAGAGTTTCTGGAGCTCTGGGCCTTGACGTTTTCTGAACACTAACCTTATGGCATAACCCTAACCCTAGGCAGAGTGGTTAAAGCAGCCTTCGTCTGATGCTGGTGCCAAGCAGAAAGCTGTGGAGGGAGCCATGTTGTGGCAGTCCTGTGTTCCCCTTGGCATGACTTTTGCAGTTGCAGTGTGCCTGGAGCTCTGAGCTTCGTGGTTTTCTGAACTCTTGGTGCCTTGAGAGGATACCTAGAACCAAGGCGTGACAGTGTTAAAGGAATAAAGTAGGTATTTATTAAAAGGCCTTCAAAGGATGCACCTTGGGCAGTACAAGAGCCTGGCTGTGGCTTCACCCAAGATGGACACTGGGCCATGAGCCCGCACACTCCTACAAGGTTTGGTCCATTTGCACACTGGAGCCAACTGTCCAACCACTGCCCCAGGCCATGAAATCCCATCCTCCTAGATTGCTCCCCCCAGTTCGCCCCCGCCGACACCTTCTGTTCCTGAAGCCACAACAGTGTCCCCAGCCCACAGGCTGGAAAAGGACAGGCCTGCCCAATGAAACCTTGGAGAGAACCCAACAACATCCCATATGAAGTCCAGAGTTATACACCAATGCAGCACAGAATCTGGAAAACATGAAAGCCAAAACCCAAGGCATCATTCCTCACCTTTAGTCTCTTGACAAGGCCTCTACCTTGTCAAATCTCTAGTCTAAATATCTACTAACAATAGGTATTTAATAATAGATAAATGTCTAACAACAGTAAATATCTATGAGTAGTAATGTTTTGCACAGTGAGCTATCATGCAAAAAGGACTCATGGTGATTAAGAACAGTTCTTTAAGCACAAAAGAGGAATCATTTAAAATGTGTTTTTGTCTGCATTAGTCTGCTTTTTCAGTTGTTTCAGGAGCAGAGGCCTTCTTAACTCTGGAGTAGTGAGTCCAGAGTCCTTTGCCAGCAACTTTCACTGCAGTGAGGGTGGTCAGCAGGACTTGGAATGGTCATCTCTACTTGGCTTGTAGAGGATCACTGTCCTACCACTTAACATAGACCCAGTCTCCAGGCTGGAACGGATGTGCAGGTGTGTCCAGTCCTGTGGGTCTGGAAAGCACGACGTTTTTCTGGAGCTTCTGCAAAGTGGAACTTAAAGCCATTAAGTATCTCTTCAAATCAAGTTTCCCCTTCCTGTGAATTTCACCTGGCATATGTGGAATCTGATATGGTCTGCCATCCAGTATTTCATAGGGACTGAAGTTATCCCTCTTGCCTGGGTTGTACGTGAATTCTCAATAAAGCTATCAGCAAGGCCTGAACCCACGTCATAGATGTTTCCTGACAAATTTTACTAATTTGTGTTTTAAGGGTTCCATCCATTCATTCAACTTTACCACTCGCTTGGGGTTTATAAGGTGTATGCAGATCACAAGTAATTCCCAAAATCTGACTAACTTCTTTAACCATTGTTGCAACAGTGTGTCCCCTATCTGAGGACATCCCCAAGGGAACCCCAAACCTCAGAATTATATGATTGGGTAAAACATTCACCAGTTCCTTGGCTGTGTTAGTGTGACAGGGGTAAGCTGCTGGCCATCCACTGAAGGTGGCAACTAACACCAATATGTACTGGTATCCCTCCTTGAATGGTAATTCTGTGAAATCTATTTGCCTGTAATCTCCAGGAAGATCCCCTGCCTTTGTTACTTCTAACACAACTCTTTTCCTCATATCAGTTTTGGTTTTACAGCAGATTTCACTCTAACTCCCTACTGATTATACAATACCGGTCATTCCCTTTCCTATTACTACGTTTTTTAGGTGTTTCAAAAGATTTTCAACCCCTAAAGGTATGTTTTCATGTTCTCTCCAAGCTAGCTCCTAAAGGATCAGGGGTGTGACTACAACCCAATTTCCTGGTGTAACAGCCCATCCACTTTATGTGATCTCATCTTTAAGGAACTTAATTAGTTTGTGATCTGCTTGATCATATCCTATTTTGGAGTGAACCCTGATAAATCAATCTCTTTTTGTAGAATTATTGTGAGAATACCTTTTTCTGCAATCCCTCTTGCTGCTTTATCAGCAAAGTGATTTCCCAATTCTGGAGTGTTTTTCCTTTTTTGGTGACCTCTCAAATGCATGATGTATTTGTTTTTTCTCAATATCACCATCATAGTGATAATGGGCTCAAACAAAATAATTCAACTAGTCTTTACTTCACTTACTTTCCAGTAAGTGTCATAAGTGGAAAGAATCACAGCCTAATTTTATCAGCAGTATCACATAAAATCAGTCAATTCCCATAAAAATGTGTTTATTAGAATTTTACTTTTGGGACCAGGCAGTATTCTTGATCCTTCAACTTCTTTTTAAAATCAAAGCACCTAAATCTTTCTCAAATCTCAGTCTTCAGTATGAAGGACAGCAGGTAAATCTGCCCTCTCAGAATACAAGATTCATGTCATGTGTCACCTGTAATCTGATTTTTTCTGTTAGGTGTCATTAATACAGTTGATGAGAATTTTTCTGATGAAAAGAAGTTTGATCAGAGAGTACTCCAAAATTCTCCAAAGCTCCAGAATTATATAATATTAGTATTTCCTCTGTATCTTTACATACATATTCACCAAAACCATGTTACTAGCTTAATTCCAATTTTTTCAACATTGCAGACTAAGTTCTCATAAATGAAATAGGTATACATTCAGTGTATATATATTCCACACTGTGTCTGTATTCTGCATTGCCTATAAGCGTGGAGTAATTATGCTGCGATTCATGTCAGTAAGATTACAAAAGCATCAAAGTAGGGTTTATCATATATTTCAAGTATGCTCTGTTTTCATCAAATAGTGAAGATCTGATCTAGGAAATCTCTGTCCGTAGTCAGATTTCAAAGCCAGCTAGGCACAGTCCTGCTCAGCCTCGTGCCAAGGTCACTAAAGGTAACTGCTTTGGCAATGAAGTTGGACTAAATAATCTCCTGGGCCTTCTCCAACTGCAGGCGCATTGTGTTTCTCTGATACAATGTGGGCAAAGGTGGCTAAAATCTCCTCTATCTGAATTGGTTCAAGTATCTGTCTTTAAAAATGGCTGAGTCCCATGTTGCTGCTACCTGGCTATTTCAGCAGCTGAACTGTTGAACAAAGGTCTCTGTTTTGTTGCTAAGAGTCAAGTGTGCAACTGGAGATGTCATTTCTGATTGGATTGCAACTCTTCCCAACATTATCAGGAGCCATTATCTCTTTGGCTCTTTGCTTGTCCCGCACCCTGTGGTGACCTGGGCTTTTATGCAATCCCTGTGTTGAATGACAAATAACAAGGTCAAATTTCTGCTCCTTAGCCCAGTGATGGACTTCACTTCAGTTACCTATGAAGGTAAGGCAACAGCAGGCTAGTGGTAGCTGTTGTTTCCATTTAGCTAAATTTGTGTAATTTAGATAATAAATAATGATAACATTTCATATGGAGGAAAATTTTTATGTTATTTTGCTTTTTTAAGCATGGAGAAGAAAATAAAGCTGCATAAAACTCATGAACTTTATACTATGCTCATTAAAGCTCTAACTAGGGAAAGGCTTAAAAATTTTTGTTATCTTACTCTTTTGAGCAGAAAAAAAATAGAAAAAAGGATAAAACTCATATGAATTATACCATGACTATTAAGCTCTAACTAAATCCAGGCTCCAGTCATGACTTCAGTAATTAAGTGCTAATCATAATGGCCATAAAAAGGAGGGAAGAAATTATTTTCCCAACCATTTTTTCACATACTTGAAAGTGGCAAGATTATTTCCACTCAGTTTCTCATAAAAATATAGCCTCTGGCAACAAGTCAAATTCTTTGCCTGAGAAGCTTTAGAATGATTGACAGAATTGACATGATCCATTCTTCATAAAATAATATGAAACAATACTCACAGGCCCTATGAGTACACCCACCTAGAGCAGGCTAAACTCCCTATTTTTAATTATAACAGTCAGCTAAGCAAACAGAACAGTGAAATAAAAGCCTGAAAACTGATCTTTTCACCAACTGTAACTTGAGAATGAGCTTAACTGTGTACTTCAAACAAACATTGCATAATATAGCATATCTTGAAGCTTAAGCAATATTTTAGATTAGTTATTTTATTTATGTGTTACAGGATAAATATTGATTCTGGCTAGACTCCTGTGACATGAGGCCAAGTTAAAATGAAGTCTTTAAAGAATGTGGATCATAGAACAGACCAAAGTAGCATTCAGCCATGTGTCCTAGGTACAAGTGTGGACAACAGAATCTCCAGAATTTAGTGATAATTACTCAAAATTGTTTCCTAGTCTCCGACCTGTAACCTAAAGACGTCTTGAATCGGGATGTTCTTTATCTTCCATGAGGCTAAGGCTGCCCTTTGAAAGCTTCTTAACTTTAAGGCAGTATCCTGCAGAAGGGTTTTGCTGCTGATACACTTGCCCATCTTTGTATATGGGACCTGCCATTACCTTTCCATGCCAACCAGGAATATTTTGTTTGCCTAAAATGGCAATAAAGTGCTGACTAGGTCACAGGATGGTTTGGGTTGGAAGGGGATTTCAAGGATCACCTTTGAAGTTATTCCAGGTAATTGTACTTTTTAGGAAAAAGCAGATGTCTGAAAAGGCACAAGGAGCACTTTTCTTAGAGTCCATTAATCTGCTTTCTTTATCACACTGACCCATATATCTGTCCCTCAGTGACACTGCAATGAATGTCTATTTTATTAGTCATCAAATCTCTTTTCAGGATCCTGTCAACATGCTGATATTTTTTCTGCCTTCCCCCTTCTTCTGGACCCTCTATTTCTTGATCTGCATCCCAGGCCAGAGCTCTGGTGCTGCTGACGTAAACTGAAAAGACCATCAACGGAGAGTCTCACACTGTTTGTCACATATGGGTATTCTGAATGTCCCCCCTCAGTGTGTACAAAAAACACCCACATTCTTCCAAGGTTAATCAGCCATGTTATCATGGTCATTTACAGGCAAAGTATGAAGCCTAATTTCCCTTAATTATCTCATGTTCAATGACCATATGTCAGAGGACATGAGAGGTATAATTTACTCACCTACAGGTAACAGATTTTTTTGATAGTGTTAGGAATATTTGATAATGTTAGGAAATAAACCAACCAGTGTTTGCTTTACGCATTAAGGCACTACTGTAAGGAAGAGACTGGGCAGGTACTTACCTGACTGGCATGGATGTGGAAGAGTGATGAGTAGATGTTCCTGTCCTGGACTTTGGTCTTGGCTACTTTTTCCCTCCACTCAAGTCTGCCCTGAAGTGAAAAATGAAGCACTGGTCCCAGATTTCTGAGACTCGTTTGAGCAGTGCTGGGAGCTCAAGGAGTTTTGCTGTATAATATGTATGGTAGGTAGAGATTCTCCATGGGAGGGATGTGTCTTTGCTCAGACTGTGGAAGTCTACTGAGGTCTTCTCGGGGTGTTGGTCTCTGGGGTTTTCATAGAAGCTCAGAAGAAACTTCCCAGATAATCTTCAGCTATTCTTCCACAAGCAAACCCTGCAAGCACAGAAAGGCTTGTAACAGCAGCTGATTCTATGAGGTCGGCGTGTTGGCCTAAAGGACACCTCTGCCTTCCCTAGGAGTGAAGGACACCTCTGCAGCCTTAGGAACCTGACAGAACTCGGCATGGACAATGCTTATGCAGTGACTGGGCAGCATTATATTCCTCCCGACCAGCATTAAAAATTCTGACACTAATATTTTTTCCCCTGCTACTGGCTGCTAGAGACAAAGAAAGGACATGGCTCTGAGCATGATTATAGAATCTCTGTCTTACCTGTGGTCCCATGAATGCTTTTGTCCTGCTGGTTCCCTTCAGAGAGGGGAGAGTGCGTCGAAGAAACCTGCCATGCATTTATGCAAGTATTCTTTTGCAATAGTTATTTCCCCACATTAACAGATGATAGGTTTTGAAACTTGCTCTTTTCAGATGTTGCATCAATATTTCCATGGTGTAAAGTACACAAATCAATTAATAATGATTTAGTACTCATAAAAATACAGATGCTTTTTAATACAAGAACATTTTGATATATAAAATCTATTGCCTCTCTCATTGTGATATTTCTTCAGAGCAGCTCTTTATCCCTCACTTCAAAGTTATGCTTCTCCCTCGCCCTGCAATTTTCCACCCTGATAATATTCAAGTATGGGGAAAAGGATATTTTTTGCATTTCTCCTACTCCCATGGTATGCTTGTACTTGGTATGTGCTGCCTTAGATGGAGATCACTCTTTGACCCAAGTCAACAGCTGCTAAAAGTTAGTGAGAGCTCAGCTGGGAAGTGTGGCAGCTAAGACCTAATTAGTGAAACATTTTCCCACTATACAATCTGGTCTATGTATGATAAGGCCTTCATTAAAGAGTTGTGCTATTTAACCTGAAATTCTTTGTATAATACAGTAGTAATCATTCTTATCTGTGTCTCTTTCAGGTAAAATCCATTCATAAACTTAAACTTTAAATATGTCATCAGTTCATTGAAGGAAAGGGTGATCCAGCAAAGCTGGTCTCTATGGCCTCTTGTCAGTGGCCTCACTCCTTCCTGAGTCTTTGAAGAAGCTGAGTTAGCAAGTAGCTTCCACTGCTGGTCATGAGACAGAGACTAAGTGTGGGAACAGCACTGCAATTAATGAAGAGTGAAAAATAATATACTAACTTGGCACTCTACATTAGCAGGAGCATTTTTGTTGTCTTCTTGCAGTGGCTTTTAAATCTCAGCAATTTTGATACTGTCTCACCTAAAGCTGTTATAAAATTGCTATATAAAATGGGAAACACAGTTTTCAAGCCATATGATGAGACATGTTTGAAACTGGACTGGCCCCAAGTGCCTATGCTATCTTACTGTCATAAAGTATTCTTCCATTATTGGCTGGAAGAGAAAGGCCTGGAGGACTGAGCTTCAAAAACAGTTCCTTAATGCTAACTCCAGTACATCAAGGAAAATATCATCAGTTTAAAAATACTGTAAAACAGGATGATAAAAGCTGTGAGTATTTAGGAGTTTTCCCATTAAATATCTGCATTCATTCTTCAAAGGCAGCCACAGTTACTAAGAAGCAGAAAACCTGTAAATGTTGGCAGAAAAATACTTAAATGAGATAAATTCCTCACATGAAATGAGAAAGAAATATTATCTTTTTCAAATGACATGTGGAAATTTATTTCATGAACAGATTAGTGAGTCTGGTGAGCTGTGCTACAGCTGACTATTTTTATCTTGTTTTGAATGTAAAATCTCTTCAACTTTATACAGTGAAGCAAATCTCTATATAGGGAATGGACTTAGGGAATATGGAAAGAAAGATGAAAGATCATGTTAGGATTAAAAAGGTGAATGTTGAAGATGAGGGAGTCTTGAAACAACAAAAGAAGTAATGTGAAATAGAAAGAAGGAAGAAAGTTTTGTGTCTGTGTTTTTCCTGAGATCAAAGGGTACTGTGTATTTTGAATAACTCTAAGCTATACAAGTTCCTCAGACTGGAGATTGGAAGAAACAGTTGTCCATTATCACGTACATCAAGTGGAATACAAACACCTCTTTCTCCTCTAGGAATTAATCTGGAGGTATTGAATGGAATCTAATTAAAAAAGGTGAGAGTCAAGCAATCCTGCTGGAGTTCAGACTAATTAATTGATGAAATGAATCAAACCTGCTGACCATATGTAAAAAGAAGAGAAAATTATAAGGGGATAAAAAAAAAAAGTTTAATTTTTTTTTTTTAAATATTATGGTGAACACTTGACACTTGGCCCATGGTGAATTCACCCGGGCAGAGTCCCTCAGCAGAGCACTCTTGGGAGACAGGTCAAGATCCTAGCAGGTGCACAAATGGACCCACTGCTTGGCTCTGGGGATTACCTGAGCACTGCAGAGGAATTTCAGCTAGTGTGGCAGGTATATTTTTGCAGAAATAATCTTCTGTATTCATTAGCAGCGGGTTTCCTCAGGAAGAAAAGTGCAGGAATCTTGCATTTGTTAATGATGAGATGCTGCTTGAAGCTGGGGAGTACAAATGGACTGTTGTGAGATACCTGTATTCAGACCTGAAAAATCTAATTATACGGCTACTAGAAGACATATTGGGAAGCCAGATACTGTTACAATGGCTCTGTTATTCTGCATATTGCAGGGCTTGGATTGCTGTTTGGCATCAGCTTTGCTCCTGAGGAAGCAGTTGGATGTCTTTGTATTGCGGTCTCCATGTGGTCCTTCTAGAAAAAATTGTTTGCTAAGGCTCAGTGCTGCACAAACACTGGTGTGAGCTTGGATTTGTTAGAGGTGATGCTACCAAGGGAGCTGTGCTGCTAAGTTTATCCTGGAGGTAGCAGAAAAGCAGTTACCAGACAGTGGTGATATTAGAGAGTGGTTAACCAGATATTTCAAAGGAAGAGATGCCTAAAGTCTTGTTTCCCTTTCTGTTCCTTTACATCCACTCAAGTGTCCTGTTCCCTCCTCTCCATACTCTATAAGGGTGGTAGGGAATGGATGCAAAGCTCTATGTCCTCCTCCCAGTTTGCTTCCAGCCCTTGTCTTCCTTTGCAACATACCATGTGCAGCTCAGTTGGGTCCCTTGGTGCTTCAGAGGGCAGCAGGAGGTGAAAGAATTGGTAGATCATGGGCCAAGATCATAGGTTGTTATTGGTCATGCCCATGTCTTCCTGGTAGCTAGGCAATTAGCATTTGAATTAGCCCACAGGCCATTAGCTGTCAATTCTTCTTTAAACTTTTTAAAGGAATTATTCACAGTGCCATGAGTGAAACTCAAGAAAAAACACTGACAAGCATGTGTTGAGAAAAATCAAAGAAAATCACTTTGTAGTTCTTTTTTCATGATTTTCTGGTCATAATACCATGATATTTGAATAAAACTGTCTTTGATAATTTAAGTGGAAAAAAATCCAGTTCAAATAACATCTTCAGAAAAGGAATTGAATTATTTTCTCTCTGTGAACATACTTAACTTTCACCTTATGCTTAAGACTTGAGCTGCAAGAATATACCCACTGATGTCTCATGTGCTCTACCGAGCCAGTTGCATTGATAATCCTGATTTGTGCATTCAGATTCATATATTGAAAATTAAAATGCCTTTTCCATTTTGGAAAGAATGTGACAGGACTAATTATTTTAATGCATCTGGATGACCTGTTTCAAATGCCTCTTTAATTAGCTTAATTTAGTATACCTTACATCTGCATTTTCTAATCAGCCTCATTTGTATTGCCACATTGCACTTTGAGTGATACGATTACTTCTGTACTCAAGTCTCCAGAGCTTTGATTATTTATGGGGTATAGACCAGAGCAGAATTGATGACATGTTGGGAGGTAACAGGACATTAGTGCATTAGCAAGAATCAGAAAGTTTTCCATAACGTCAGTGAGTGTTTTGCGACATTCTTCTTTGCTCCTTCCTCACCTTTTTTAACGTCAAGATGTATAGATACACAATGAGGCAACAGGTGATTTTTTGAGGTCACGGGCTTGGCTCCTCACATTTATTTCTGAAGTTATAGCCAGAGAATTCCAACTTTTAAAACCAATTTTACCAATACATTAGGGAAAGATCGCATAAAACAAAAAAGCAAGGAAATAAATTTCTTTCAGTATGTCAGGGTTAAACCCCAACCAGCAACTAAGTACCATGGAACTTCTCACTCAGTTCCTCATCCTCCCCTTCCACTGGTGCCATGGGGAGGAGAATCAGACAGAGGTTAAACCTGTGTGTTAAGATAAGAGCAATTTAATAACTGAAATAAATTATAATAAAACAAAAATAGTATTATTCATAATAACTAATAATTATTCTGAAAAGAAAAAAAAAA